>CM075859.1:39354489-39833264 GCA_037975125.1 Latrodectus hesperus
TAATATAATCTACATAAAAATTCTTATTTTGTTTTGTTCACTGAAATTTTTTCTAAAGTTAAATTGAGAATGACTGCATAGAATGGATAAAACTGATAATAGGACATCAATTTCTGGCTAAAACAAATTAACTAAAAATAAAAACTAAGTTTCTACTTAAAATTTTGCCTATAGCATAGTAATCATTATTAACACTGATTTGAGTTCCTATAAACTTGTTTATTTTGCAACCTATAATTATTAAGCTATGAAACATTCTGCTCCAAAATTCTTCTTTGTTTCAACAAAAAAAACAACATACATTTGTATGTATGTGTGTATATATATACAATTCTTTTTTCCCTTTTAAAGTTGACACCTTATTTATCTTCTGGGAATAGAGAAAAATGTATATTTATCTGATCTTAATTTATAAATTGGTGGTACTAATTAAAAAACTCAGAAAGATTGGTTTCATAATAACAACGTAAATTGCTAGCTTTATAATTTTTGACAGTAGAATTACAAATAACACATGCTTTTTCGTAATTGTCAATAAAAAAGAAATTCTCCTCCCATTCATTCTTAAAACCTCTATTTTTCTGCTTGTATTTTTTTTTTAATTTTTGTTCTCTGTTGTCATATTTTTAAAAGAATTGGAAATAAAGAAATTTAGAAAATACAAATTATGTGTCATTAAAACAATAACATAATTTACATACTATGAAACAAATTATACTTAACTTGCCGAAAATTCCAGATTAGAAATTATATCCCTAACAAGAGTGATACAAATTGTTTCCTCTAGCATAATGTCAACTGTCCGTTTCAATGAAAGTTTATAATTTCAAAATCGGCATGGAACTGGTCGGTTACACATGATTATGGCACTATTTATGTTTGCTTGTGCAGTTTTCTATGAGTCATACCATTCTTATCTTCGACAGAAATGAAATTTGTTACAACATGGCACTTAGTCTTTCATATTTGTTGTGAGTAATTTAAGAGACATTTTAATAGATGTACAGAACAATTATAATTTTTTAAAATATAATACAAAAATGAAAAGGGCACTCAAGTAAATTTATTGAAAGTCACAATTAATCCTTAAACGAGGCCACATGTAGCTCACAAGCTGGAAGATGGCTCGCCTAGTATAGAACAATGATATCAAGACCAGTTATGTATAGATGGCTGACTAACAGAGGTTTTATGCTAAGAGACCAGTGATGAGTGTTTCTCTCATGCAATTTCACAGAAAACCTGACTATCGGGGGACAATAGCAATCATTTTTGAATGGATCACATTTGGCTTTGTGTTCTCTTTCACAAGTGACAAGTCAAGATTCAGTACACAAAAGGATTGTTAACACAATTTCATCTGGATAGCCCCTGAGAGATGGTATAATATCAGAGATATCAATCACTTTAGTGGAACTAACATCCTTGTATGATGAAAGATCATGTTAGTAAGGTATATCTTCTCTATATTTTCCCTCCTCATAGCACCAACAGAATGTTGTATGATGAGATTTTAAACTCTAGGTACAACTTTCTTTTATGCATAAGAAGTTGCTTTTATTTGAATTACGGATAATGTTCTACCATATAAAGTTGCATTTGTCAACAATTGGAAGAAAGGTGTATGGTGTGGCCAATGCTCAATAACAGAAAGCTTGTGGGAAAATTTGTACCAAGATTCAATGGAATGTTGACAACTTTTTCCCAAATAATTACAAGTGTTAAAATCGGCTCTTCTGGTAGAATAAGAAATATAGTTCCAGAATTCTTAATCAATATCCTCATTAACAGCATGAGAATTAACTATGATGCGTATATGGCTGAAGATGGTCACATCTCTTACCAGAAGAATCAATAAAGTATAATAATGAACAAAGCTATAAAAACTATATCGTTTGACACATCTTAGCTTGACCAATAATGCTCTCACATTTGTATTTCAATATAAATATTCATCAACTTTTACTTTGTTACCATTCTTGCCTTACAGTGTAAAATATTGATATACCAAATTTTCTTGCATTAAACTCATTTCTTATGTTTTTAACTTCAATTTTAGAGATCTGTGAAGCTTTGCTGTACATCCATTTAATGTGCTTAATTCTAGAGTCATTAGCAGAATATTTAGTAGAAAATGAATTTAATTCTCTAATCTCTTTAAATCATTTCCAGAATGTTTTATTGAAAATATGAATTCAAAGTTTGAAGTAAATCATTAGATAAGTTATGATTCATTAATATATTGTTTTCTTCTAAAATCCTTGAAGATCCCATATCCTAAAAATTTCCAGCTTTTAAGTAGAGCATATATTTTTCTTCAGTGTGGAAATATTTTTTACACTGAATATTGCTTTCCATTCCCATTCATGAATATGCTGTACAGATTCATTTTCAAGGAAATTCCAATAAATAAATACATAAAGTGTAGTGCATACGTAAATATGTAAGTGTAACCATAGCTGTCATTTAAAGATTCTTTTAGCAAACTATTTCCATGATATTCAAGCAAAAACTTTAAGGACATAGTCAACATTTAATTATAATAATAATTATTTGTATAGAATTTCCCTATTTTCAGACAATATTTTAAGTAAATATTGCAAACATAACCAAAATAGAATTTTCTGTCATTGTACTATATCTGATTTGATGTCATTGTTCACTGCCTACTATAATCACACTTTTAAATACAAAATAATTTCTGCAGGATCATTTGACAGAATTTTTTATTGTAAAAAATAATAAATAAATTTTTATAATTTAAGAATTTGTTAGGTCATACCAATGTCAGTACAACTTGCAAGTTGTCAGATTTTTAATAAGAATAAATAAGTTGCTCCAAATAGGTTCATTCATCAAACTAAATGGAAACAGCAATTCACTTTTTTGAAATTCTTCATAAAAGTTAATGCATTTTTATGCTGGAATCATCTTAAAAAAAGTAGAGAATGTACCATCAAATAATTAAAAAATTTACTATGGATATACATTTAATCTTTTCTCAACATGGTAAAGTGATACTGCTTAATTTCATAATTATTTTTGGATATTTTTTTTCATAATCACTTCTTTTTCAAAATAGTTCAGAAATATAGTTAATTCATATATAGAATAATAAGCATTTAAATTCCCTAAAGAAGCATTCTGCACAACAGTAGCATTGCATGAACATGTTAACTACATTAGAAGACTGATTATCATAGTTAAATTACTGTGCATGTTATTTTGTTTAAATTTTAAAGTCAAAATTTCTTTCAAGTTTAAAAATATTTTCTGGAAGTTAAGCTTATTTATTTAAAAATTTAAACTGAAGTAGTGTTTTAAAAGACTATAGTCTGACTGTGTTAATTGTTTCAGCAAATGATAATAAAGTGAATATATCTACTTTACATATTGGTTAATTCAAGTTTATATTTTAAACACTAAATTATCTAATTTATTACTATAAAGTATATCATAGTGTACAAACCCCCTCAAGTCCTGCTGGCTGTCTCAAAGTGGTGAGGGGATGGCACTGGGCAGAAAAGGTGAAGTATGTCAGGAGTGTTTTCTTGGCAAAGACCATTTTGGAATTATTGGGATTCAATGGAATCAAGCTAAAACTAGAAGGTGAAGTTGGAGCAAAGTCAGTTTCTCCTGGGTATTCCATGTGTCCTAACATTCACCTGTATCAATGAATCAGACACCAACAAGATTGAAGCTATGTCACTAATAAGAGACCAATCTTTGTTTTAGACTCACTGCAAATGCTCTCATCTTGCCTAAAGTAAATTTACAATGGATCCCTTCAGTAGAAATGAAGTGGCTGATACCTTGGCAATAGAGAGAACTTTAAGACCCTGAACACCTAGTACCCTAACTTTTTAAGAAATCTGCTCAAAAGTCAAGTCTACCATTACTTCATCTTGGTGTTCTCTGACTCATGATTGGTATAATGGTAGGCAACCAAGAGATGCAGTCACTTTTAAGGGTAATTGTGCAATGCAGACAGCTTTATCAAGACTCAAAAGTGAACACCTGAAATGTCTTAGAATTGAAGGAAACCATATTTTCCCCTTATGTAGAAAATGCAATATCACACATTTTATAGCTGATGATTTACTTTCCTGCTTAGGACTTGAAAAAGAGGACTTGTTCCAAAGTCTTGTTCTTTTTTTTTTGGACTTTTTATCACTTCATGTTTTAATGAATCTGGTTTAGCCAAATGGCAAACCAGATTGGATAAGAAACAACAATATGTACAATTGCTTCAGGTATATATAGGTTTGCTGTTGAGTTTTAAAAACTGCTTTAACTGTAGAATTACAATATTATAATGAATGTGCAACTGGTCAATTAATTAAAAGTTGGATATTTTAAAAAATGAAATTACTTAATTTGTAGATAATTATTGCTTGGCTGTTGACTCTTGTTTTACTGCATTACATGGAGAGAATATTTTTTTAAAGTATATTTGTTTAATTAAAGTCAGAGTATTGTAAAAATTGATGTTATTCCTGCTAATGGTTTGTCTTTATAGCTCAAATGTCCATTCCAGCCTAGTAATGATACAGAGGATTCTTTTTAAAGATGTGCACCACTGATCAGTTAGAAACCAAGTTATTATGATGATTATTGATATAACTATTATGATTAAACTGAGTTATAAAGATATTAATTTAGCTTTAATCCTTGGGTGTTTCCCACTGTCTGATAACATTATACAAGATGCATTTTTAAGGTATGTGGTTTTGCCTACTTAAAAAAATGCTAAAAACATGATCATTATATTATATGAATATTGATAGGCACAGTTCTTAGTTATTTTACATTTGTTTTGAAATGTTTACTGTTATACAATGTGTGAAATTAACTTTCCAACATTTAATCACGAAGCTTTCCTGTAATAAGTAAATAATGGGTAACGTTTGTAATCGTGATATTCAAAGTTGAAAATCATGTGAAATTATGATATTCAGTCAAATTTGCACATCTTGCAATTTAAATATATAGAATTAAATATATAGTGTAAAAATTATAGTTTTTGATGAAAAAATTAAAAATCACACAAAATTTACTTTAAAGAGTAAAATTTTATCAAATATTTTTTAAAACAAAAATTTTTATACACCTTTGCTAAAAGACATTCAAATAAAAACATGTCATTGCTATTTAATTAATAATATATAATTAAGAATAACTTATATTGTAATCACATTTACCAAGACCAATTGAGACAAGGAATAAGTAAAAATTCAAACATATGAAACATACTAAGTCTCCAAATTATAAAAGGAAAGTTAAAATTTTCAAGTTTTAACCCATATGAATTTTTTGTCATAAATAAAATGAACCTGTAAAGTAAAACTGCCATTTCATCCAATACACTTACATAAATCATTTTTAAATTAAAGAAAAACACAGAAAGAATAATTAAAAATAAGAAATAAAGATTAGAAACAAGAAATAAGCAAATTAGTAGTATGAAATAAACAATAATCCACATATCAGAAAATGAATTTTATTTTCACAATTCATTTGAAATAAAAGAACAATTAACACTCATTTACCTGGATAAATTAGGTTCTACTGAATTAAAAAATATTAAATAACATGCAAAGTAATCATTTTATAATTTTTAAGGAGATATAACAAGAATTTATTAATAAAATGTATTGAGCATGTAATGAGTTATAAAATTATTTAGAATTTAGAAACAAAATGAATAATAATTTGAATTAAAGAATAATAAAAATCAACCATAAAAAACTAATTTAGATATAAATTTTTTCAGAGACAAAAGCTTTTTGTGTGAAACCATTTATTACCTCCATCAAATTCACCACTAATATTATTATTAAAAAAAGAATCAATAAAAGTTTAAAATAATGCAAATAATAAGTCGTATTTTATTTTTCTGTATTTAATACAAAGATTTTCATAAAGTATAAATTGTACAGATACATAATTTAAAATCAAATTGCAGTTAAAATACAAGTAATATACATCACTCATTTATTTCTCTTAAATATTTTTCAGATAATATCTGGCACATCTGGTTTTTAAGAGATTTCCATACATTCTTACTGTGAAACTAGCAGGTGAAAATGTTAAACTCTTGTCATAATGTAAGTTGCATGGTATTTTTAAGTGATACCATGCAACTTACTGATAGGATTTGATTTCAATTTTGCTACAATGAGTTCCAAAATTTAAATCAGCAAAAATATAGAATTATGAATCTTGAAATGGCAATACATAAACATGCCTACCGAATCTCACCAAATCAAAAATTACAGATTGAAAAATTCATCACCTTCCCAAATGCTGGCAAGAATTGGTAATGTCCCCAAATCTACAACATTAGGGATACAAGGATTCAACGAAAGAATGCTTGTTTAATGCTTATTTTACTCCTCTTTTAAGAATTCATTACTTACTGTTATTGAAAGATTCGTTATTTTCTGCTGAGGAATATATAAAGTAATACTTAATTAAAAAAGCATCAGAAAATGTAAGATTACATAGAAATATTCATGAAAAGATTATCAAAATCAAATGCACAATGTTAAATATCATTCAAAGAAAGAAATTTATATTCTATTGTGAATATAAAAATTTGGAAAAACATAAGATCATTTCAAGGACATTCAAATACATTGTATACAACAAACACTTGAAAAAGATCTATAAAGCATGATCAAGGAAACTTGGGGCTTGATGGTAACCAGGTGCATGGTACTGTGGTTACAGTGTACTAACAGAGCCTCTAGTATCCCTTGTTTTACCCAGTAACTCAGGCAATGCTGTATGGATACATCTTTTATTTGCAAAGATTTAAAACACTGCTTACATAGGTAAAACTTCAGAAGCAGACCTGTCTTCACAAGATAAGAAAATAGAATAAATCAACGGAAGAAGTATAAATGATTCTTTTTGGTACCAAGCTATAGATTGCCAAAAGAGTGGCAATTCTGTGTGAATGTCATCCCTTTACCTTTACTCAAACTACTTTAGGTTACTTAAAAAAATTACTCAGCATCATAAAGGAATTTCTGACTTCATAAACAAAGTGGAAGACCCAAACAGATGAAGCTAGGTTATTTTGTATTTGGAGCTTGGTACAAAATGCTTTTAGCAAAGGTGCAAAGAAAGCAAAGACTATCAAATCCAACTAAAAATGATTAGAAAAAATAGAAATACTAAATTTATTAATTCTTGCAATTAGAATTATCTTTATATCAGTAGATGCTAAAATTAATTTGGTACTTTTAGAAAAAAATGTTCAGTTAGTAGAAAATTATTATCAAATTTATTGAAAATTGTATCTTTATATCATAACATATATCAGAACTACAAATTTGAGTCTTAGGCCAGAAGTAGATTCTCTTGCCTTGGGCTGTATGTGATATAGAACACAACAAATCGAAATAATCCTAAACACAGCGCAATAAGCAAGTTCTTTTAAAAAAATAAAAGGAATAAAAAAATGAAGAAAAAGTTTATGTTAAGATAATCATTTAGCAGTTGGGACATTGACGTCCTTTTGCTATTTTCCAACTCTCATAGAAACATGACTGAGATCTGGAAAACTTTTCTCCTTTGTCAACAAAACAAAAAGTAAATGTAACATTATAAAAGATTTTTTTAAATTTCTTGAAAAAAACCCATATTTAAAAATATTTTTTAATGTATTAAAAGGTGCATTTACAAATAAATTAAGAATCAAATTAAAAATTATTTATTCAAATACAAAAAAAAAAATGTGATCTTGAAATAAAAACACAAAATTTAGATGTTCAAGGATTCAAACAATTCATATTTAGTATAACAGAAATAAATCTAAAAAAGACTATAAGATCCATAGAATCTTAAGGTACATTTTTTATGATACTGAATATATTTTTTCATTTCATTGCATTTAGAATTATAGAAATATAATTTCAACAGAACAAATTTTTTGTTCAATTTAATTTATGCTATTTTATTAACAATCATATTCAAATAATTCATATTTAATATAACAAAGAAATAAATTAAGAAACTATAAGATCTATAGAATCTTAAATAAGATACATATTTTAAGGTGCTGAATATATTTATTTTTTCATTTCACTACATTTAGAATTATAGAAATATAATTTCAACAGAACAAGTTTTTTGTTCTATTTCATTCATGCAATTATCAATATTATATGATTTTCTTTTCCTCTTGCGTTTTTAGCTTTTTGTTCTAAATATGATTGATAAAAAAAATAAACAAAAATAATAATTTATTAGGATAAACTTATTTATGTTAGTCATTAAAAAGTTTCTATTTTGTGTTAATTTATTTCATTCTTATCTTGTCATTATTTGATATTAGTTTGATTTTTTTTTCACAATAAGAAATTACTCATTAATTAAAGTCAAATTTCTTTCTACATATACATAGTAGATCCAAATTAGGTCACTTTAGATAGAAAAAGAACAGCAATATTTTACAGCAAAATAGTCACCCATCACTTTCAGAACTTAAGAAAAGTATAAGTAACAATTTACCAAAACAAAGTTCTAATGGTTATTATGTTGGTTTATATTATGACACATATAATTCCATAATGTAAAAAAATTTATACTCAAATATATTTGGGAAATAAATGCTTTCTCTTTGATATGAATTCTTGCACAAAGCAGGTTATATTAAAAGAATGTTTGGTTCATATTTGAATAATTATAATAATCATATCTTAAAGCTAGAAAGCAATTTTATCAACCTCTGAAAATTCAATGATGGATAAAAAGACATTTTATCGAATGTTTTTAATTTTAACCGTACATATATTTCACGAAATAAATATACTTTAAGAAGTGACCTTCTCAAAAACTATTAAACATACTGATTAATAATTGATTCAGTAATAAATGTACGGATAAATAAGTGAATAAAAACACTAAGTTTTTGCGATAAATTCAAAATCAATTCTTTTAGAAAGAGAAGAAAACGATAATTTAAAAAAATATGTAACACATAAAAAACTTTCTTTTATAATCTACTTATATGTTTAATGCACAAAGAAACGTTTCATTAATTACCAACACTAGTTGACAATCCAACTTCTTAAAATATTTGTAGATACAAACTGTTTATAACGGAACAAGAACAGCAACAGACCACTCCAAAAATTATATTGCTGCCAAATTCATAAAACATCCATGAAATATTTTCTTTTAGTATCAGCGAAACGATTTCTGTAAAGTTATCGTGATCGGAAAATCAGGTATTTACTTGTTATTCAACTGATTACGACTACATTGATAGGACCTATCAACATTTAGAGAAGCCACAATTTAAAGACTCCCCATTGGGGTGGTATAAAAGTACCTATTAATGTTCAGCTCAGGGGCTTATCTCGTCATTTGACCTTCTGATGAATGTTAGAACTGGAGAAGCACATCTGATTTTTATAAAGGGGATGTTAGGAAATTACTGCATTATACAGTGAACTTCAGTTTTGATTAGAGCAAGATTCATACTTATAACAGCTCCGTGCAAAAATAAAATTTTGTACCTCTATAGAATTATGATACACATTCACTCTAAAAAGAAGTAAGTTCATGTTTTTTCTATTTATTAATTTTTAAACGTACTTTTTCAAAAAACATCAAGGTAATACACTAATTGGCACAGATAGGTATAATAACTTTTGTTTAAAATTTTTAATTAAAAAAAGAGTAAATCGGATATCGATTCAAGTATATTTCACTGAGAATTCTTTTCAGAGAATTCTCTGATTAATTCAATAATTTATAATTTTGCTTCGTTTTGTTTGTTTAATTGTTCATTAATAATTCTCGACTATCATTTATATGGAAAAGTCAAGAAGCACAATACAACCAAAACCAGATGCAATGTTTAATAGAAGGTTCAATAAAATTCTTAAATCAATACTTAAGTTTGGGGCGAAAATTCATTTCTGTAATCAATGTTAAAATTTTCGAAGTTTGTAAATTTTTTTAAAAGGGAATATGCTATCCTGAATACTTTATTTCAAAGTCCGGGGTTACTCACTTTCTATGATTATTCACACAGTAAAATGGTTTCCATATTTTTTAATTGCCCGAAATCAAAGAGCTATTATGTTTTTCTTCTCATATTTATGATATGAAAGATCAATTTATCTATTGCGCAACTACGGCAAAGAAAATTTTGGTTCTAAAAGAATTTATAGCTTTTTTTAACGTACATAATTTTCATGCAAATAATGTGTCTTAAAAATTGAGCAATTTAAGACGAATCGGAAAAAAAAGTTGCATCTTATGTAACCTTTCTTCGACTCGTCTTATATTGCCAAGTATTGGACCTGATTCCTTGAAATAGTTTATTTCGGTTCTTCAGAATAGTTCATTTGAAAAGATTTAAGCCTCATAACGATAATAAGAGAGTTTTAAAAATTAATAAAAGCAATTTGATTGAAATTAATTAATTTAAGTACAAAGTAATTTAAGTAAGTATTTACTGTGGGTATTTTATTTAAATTAATTTATTGGCTTTTAAGCAAATAAGATTTGATTTAGCCTTTTTTATTTTAAGAATCAGTTTGTTTAGAATCAAAATTGTGCTTATTTTATTTAATATTTTCAACTGAAATTTACTTTTTTTATTTAATTTATTCAATTTATGTAATAACTAAAACATTTTTTTTAAAATTTAACACTAACTAAATTTTTTGGTTACATGCTTAAAATTGATCAGACTTCGTATATATTTATACGAAGTTACAATATACGCTCTGATTTTGTACCTTGATGTATCTGTTAGGTGAATATTACATGCATAAGCCCTCTCAAGTGGTTTGTTATTGGTTGAGTAAAATAACCTGAGGCGTAATTTGGTTTTGTGGAACCCCCAGTCTGGAACTGAAATATGACACCCAAATGTCAATCAAATGAAAAAAAATATGTTAAAGAAGCAATTTTTTGTTCAATTAATTTGTTAATTATTTTAATTTTTGTAATTTTCCTTTATGAAAACAAGAGAATGTTTTGTTAATGAACTAATATAATGTACAATATAAAATAATTTATTTGTTATATAAATAGAACAAAATTCACGGAATTAAATTATCATTACAGTTCAAGGTAGTGTAAGAGCTCTACTATTATAAGTTCTATTCTCTAGGTTCCAATTTAATAAACTAGAATAATAGAGGTTTTTTATAAATTTTTCTAACTTTTTGTTCAAAAAATCTTAAAATTGTTTCATCAAAACCAATACATTTTCCCCCACTATATTCTATTGACAAAATGGTTTACTAGAAAGTAGTATTTGATCAAAGAGAATCTAAGATAACTCTTAATTTGTTTGAGTTTCTAAAATCTCTTTTTATATGATATTACTGAAGTAAAGTTAATAAAATTTTACGATTAATATCATATTGGGAACACATTCGGATGCTCATGCCCAATCACAAACTGTAAAAAATCTTAAAGAAGTAAAATTAAGTGATTCTTTTATTTGAATTTTGGAGGCTTTTTAAATTTTGTGAGATGAACTTCTGTGAGAGTACCATTTGCGGAATGCTCATTATAATTTAAAGCCATGTTTCCTACAAGCTTAGAAGTTCAATTTCTGAAGTTTCTATCAGATCATTGTACTCCAAGTCTTTAAGGCAGGCAGCAAACTTGGTCACCATCACCTAGACACGGTGGATGACTACCAGCTGTCCTCAAGTCATCCACCAACCAGCCATCCACGAAATGACGTCACGTATGACCAAATTGAGGCGGAGATTTCCATCAAACGGTGTATTCAGCATGTTTAATTTTTTTTTCATCCACAACCGAGTGGCAAGTGTATGTTTACTTGATTCTCTCTCTTTGTATAAGAACATGTATATCAAATTTTCTGTAGAAACTGAAGAATTTACTATTGAATATTTTCAAAGTAAGCTAAATTTAATTGGTCAATATGTTTTAGAATTTTATTTTTTGTTTTATAATAAATATTTATTTATTCGATTATATATTTTTCAATAGATAATAGGTGCTTTACGTGATGATAAATATTTTAATAAAAATAAAAAAATCAACGATATAAAGGTCTCAATTGAATAATTAGTAATAATTTCGAAAAATAATTCTCTGATAAAATTTTACAAGATTTTTAAAAACTGTTTTTATTTTATTTAAATCTTCTTCATTGAAATTGTTTTTTAAAATTAGAAAAATATTTTTAGTTTTAAAGAAAAATTAACTGAAAAAGCATTTTTAATTTAAACTGCTATTATAAAACTGTTGAAACTTTAATTTGAATATTATTGTTATATTTATTATTACTTTTATGAATGCATTATACATGAACTTTAATATAATGAATAATTTTTTTGCATTTCTTATTTAAATATTATGAAACAGACTCTGAAATGTAATTATTTATTAAATTAGGATTTTTAAT
The DNA here is from genome assembly GCA_037975125.1 of Latrodectus hesperus. Lineage (NCBI taxonomy): Eukaryota > Metazoa > Arthropoda > Arachnida > Araneae > Theridiidae > Latrodectus > Latrodectus hesperus. Next base: position 39,366,905 of record CM075859.1, read on the forward strand.
ATAATACAAATGCATAAGTGTTTGTAGTAAAAAAAGTTTTATAAAATGATTTCACAATTTAGTTTATTATTCATAGTTTAAAAATACATTTCAAAGAAATATTGTTAATTCTATTTTAAATAAGTTTCATGGGCAATTGAAATAAGCCTTATTTTATTTAAATTTTGTTCTCCCTTTTTTCCCCTCTTCCAAACTTATTTCAGCAATAATATTTGCTACTGATATTAAAATCAAAGCATCACATGGAATATTTCTAGGCGTTTTGGCCATGATTATTTTTTTCAAATATGAATATATTAAAAAATACGCAATACAATGATAATGAAATCTAAAATGTAAATAAACTTTCATCAATCAATATTTGGAGTGACGTCATTAATGATGTGATTGTTTCGCGTTTTGCTGGTATACCAGACACCAGGGATCCACCAGGACAACACGTCTCGCGAGAATCACATCAGACCAAATGACGTCATTGAGGTCTTAGTAACGTCAGAAAAGGGGTGGAGCGCGAGAAGTTTCTAGATTTCGAGCAGGTTCGAAATATCTGGCAACTTTCCGCGAGACAGCGCTCTGATTGGTTTAAAATTCCATGACGTCAAATATAACGTTTTAGCTACGTCACACTGAGACATCGAGGAGATCACATTTGTCTACTCTAAGACGGCGTCTCAATCGGATTGTCTACCGAGTTTGCGGCCTGCCTAAGCTAATTTAATATGAATTCCGTGTTTTCACAACGTGAACCGATTTCTTGTCAGAAAGCTCATCTTAATACTTAACTGCAACATAATTTTTTATGGTTCTACTTTTTACAAAAAATGTCTATATCTTCACATGTGCTTTTTGAAAATCGCACAGTTCTCTCAACAAAATAATTTCTAATGTCTTTCAAAAGTTATTAAGATTTCTTACTTTGATAATGTTGATAGTAATTATATTTGATGGATTACATTATAATATGTAACTGTAAACATAACTGTGAATTTTGTTACTTTTTAGCTTACTTTTTGCGGCAACATGTAGTTGTTGGTTTCTGTTGTGGTTAACATGCATGCTGAAAAATAGATAGATCATGATGAAAAATAGATCTTTTAGTTTGCATCAACTTTTGATTAATGTCTTACCTAGAACAGAGCTTTAATCGGAGAATTGTATTAGAAACAAGTTAAATATTATTTTTTCTTAGCTGTGAAGAGTTGCGGGTATTTTCTGAGTGATCTATAAGTGAGAATTAAATTGACTGTACATAAAGTGCAGCGCTGAATCTTTCGGCGGAAAGGACTTTTCTTTGGTGTAGCATTGTGCTGAAGTTGTTTTTGTAGCGATGGAGTCGAGCAAATATTTAGAAATTGGATGTCATAGAACAAGATATAAAAATAAAAAAGTCCCAGAAAGCTAATGTTTTGTTGCTAACGTTTCTAAATGATAAGATATTGGCAGGTATGGCATCTGACTCATCTGTTTGTTAGATATGGTATCATCTGAAAAGAAAATATGCTAAAAGCAGTGACATGAGTCAAATTTGAATTGAAAACATACTACCAATTCTGAAAAATGACGAGACTGCAACATGCAGCGACATATCGATAAACCATTGGCAATAGTTAATGATTTCCGATTATCCGTTGTTACTGTGAAGGACTTTGTAGTAATTTATTTGCTAATGTCTCTTCCTTCTGAATAAGATATGATTAAAGCAACAATATAAAATCAAGCAATTGAAAATTTCACATTAAGCTTTTTTTACAAAGACTTTTGAATGTAGAAGTATTTAAAATGACAAAAATAGTGAAAATGGACATACTCCTGCTTCATCTGACAATATTGCTTTTAGTGCCGTTGAACGGCACATTATTTATTATAGATGTTGGAGAAATGTCACATTGCAAAACAGTAAGAAAAGAATGAACTATTATAACTGTAGTCGTGCTGGTTTTGAGATTGCAAGATGAAATCGAAAGCAGACTCCGAAGATGCATCAGCAGTATTTACATTTATAGTGGGTCAACCAAGTACGAGTTATTTTCTATTAGACTATGGTGATTATACTTATTTGTGCCGTAAAAGTGTTTAGTTAGGAAAAATAAAACCTTTTTCTGGATCCGTGTCATGTGTGTCAAAAATTATATTCTAAGAATCGGAGACATTATTTTATTTGTGGATCATTATATGATAGAAAAAAATTACTTTAACTGATGTATAATATGTATCAGAATTAAAAGGTACACTGATAACTGTTAAAAATACTCAGAAAGCAAGTTACAGTGTTGTTCTTAAGGGGGATTTAGCTATAGCTAAAAAGGGCAATGAAAAATTTTGAAGTAGCGAAACATAATAAAAAAAGTTCAGTACATAAAGAACTTTATATTCAATAAAATAGCAACTTATGTTGCTGAACACAATGCAGAATTGTGGCATAGGCATATCGGACATTCATTCAACCTAGTCTTCAAAGATATGGGTCTTCCCAACATTTTTAGGTTTTTGGGAAGAATGTGTAATTGCGAAACACTCAAATAAACCCATGAACAAAGGTACCAGGAATCGAGATAGAATACCAATGAAAACGGTTCATATAGATACTTTTGGTCCTATTAATCCTTCCACTTATGAAGAACAAATATACCGCATAACTATTATGGATGACCACTGGAGTTTCTGTGAAGTACATCTCTTGAGACAAAAATTATATAATGAAAATATTCAACCATTTTTTAAGTGAAATCTTGAACAGTGTAAAATCATGTATGATAATGCTAAAGAGTATGGGTCTGGTAAATAAATTTTTGTAGTGAAATGATGTTTTGATAGATCCTATTCTACTATATTCACCCATTCAACCACACACGTCTATTGGACGTCTTTTAAAGATCCATAGAGTCCAAAAGACGTCCTGGATACCTTTTGGATGTCATAAAGACGTCCATGGTTAGATGTGAACTGGATGGTCTTCTATCGACGTCGGATTGACATTCACGATGGATGAGTTTTGGATTATTAGCATTTGGATCTGTAATAGACGTAATTTATATGTCCATGATAGATGTAATTTGGACGTTCATGGTGGACGTACTTAAGACATTCATAAAGGATGTCATCGTGACGTGTATTAAAAGTAGGTAATTAACTGCAATTGTAATTATTTATGTTTATTCCTTCCATAATTTTAAATTATCGTTTGCCTCACAGTCTACAGTCGTTTATTGTTACGTTAAGAAGTGTTTAACGAAGTAAGTTAAGAAATAATTGCTTTTCTTTCTAAATAACTTATTTTTATTCCAAAGAAGTCATAAAAGAAATAAGGTTTAAAAACTGAGTAGTTTTATCTAAGTGTAGAAAACCATGTTTAAAGTGTATTTTTACTTTAAAAAATTGCATTTGTAACTATTTTAAATTAACGTTAAAAGGTAAATATTACTTTTATTTATAAATTGTGCTTGATAGCAGAATGTAATAATTTTTTTGTCTTTAACTTTTAAAATTATTTTTAGGCTAAAAATGCAAACATTGCGATTAGGGTGAAAATTGCTGGATGAAAATACCACAAAGTAATTTTCTTTAGTAAAAACCATTTTTTCTCTCGAAAATTGCTTAAATTTATTATTATTTTGTCATACAAAGACTTATGTATTTATATCTTGATTTCAACAAGATAAAAATTAATCAATATTAGGATTTGATTCAAAGATTTAATATTAAATTAAAATACTTTTTACTGTTGAATTAAAAAACCTGAGTGTTTTTTTTTTGAATATCAAATTTTAAATCAATAATTCAAGATTTTGCTACTTAGCTAGAAAAAATTATATTACCCAATTATTTTAATGCATGCTGGACTAATATTTCAAATGAAGAGCTATTAAAATGTATACTTGAAAATTAATTTTTGTATTTTGTAGTTAAATGGAAGATATGTTTATTTCCCATACCAGATTTGGAATTCTTACTTTTCTGGAGAACTTCTCTTGTTGTCTACTAAAGGTTCTAGAATTTGAAGTAAGCATTTTTTTTATTTTAAGGAAAAATGATGTTTAAGATTATGTAAAATCATTTAGTATGAAATGTTTACATCTTCAGTGATTAAGCATTTAGAATGTGACTGTGCGTGATCTGTGAATGTGATTTTCTATAATATTTTCTGTACACTTAATTTGGTAGCAAAATTTCCTACTTCCATAATGCTTGTGATGTTGAACATTTTTTATATTCTTATTTTGTATTATTTTGTTTAATACTCTTTATCTGATCATAATATTTTCAAAATAAATTATTTTTTTAATCACACTTTAAATATCTAAGTAAATTAATATAAGAATGCTCACATTTTCAGGAAAAAAATCATAAATTATAATAGCAAATGAAACTCTTAATACATTGATTTCATTTTCACTAAAGTTATTTTTAAGTCAATATAGTTAAAACCTTTTTGTATGAGAAGAATTTAGTTTATTGTAAAAAATGAAATTAGTAACTAACTGGAATTTCTGAAATTCAAACCATTTGCTTGCATGTGTATGCCCTGAAAGGAAGTTAAGAAGCATGCTCTCAATGAAATTAAAAAGCAAAATGATTACGTAAACAGAACAATGTTTCTGGAATGAATATTATATGTGTACTTCCATTCAAATTCTGTTGATTAATTTGATTTAATAAATTATTCTCTGATTTATATTTAAACAGAAATATCAATATTCTTCTATTTTTAATTGTATTGCTTTAAAGCTATTTTGTTGTAGTTCACTTTTCTACAGACTTCAAAGACTTTACTGGCAAAAATAAACAGAATGGCATCTACGTTTCACACAATAACCTGATTTTTAGTTCTATTAAATATGTCTTCTTTATTAATCTAATTTGAATATTATTAAAAAAGATGTGCACATTTGAGCACAGTAAACATCATTTATTTATTGAATATTGATTGGAAATTCATTTTTTCTATAGTGTTTCATATTCTGCTCTGCTTTGCATGAAAAATTACTTATGATGGGCTGAACCTAGTTTCAAATAAATTGAATAAATAATTTGTTTTATAAATACTTATCTTTTTATATTTAAGATTTAAAATTTTTTTATTGTGTTATGCTTTAATTATTTTGGTTGATAAAGTTGAATTGTATTTTTAAGAGATAAAATGTACATCATTTATAAATTCTAAATTTTGTTTTTCTTTTCAGTTAAATGAGAATTACAAATTTATATACCTGAGGATGAGATTAAATTTAAAATAAGCAAATTAAAAAAAAATTTAATTTTTCTATATTATTTATGCTTATTTGGAACTAATGTAGAGCAAAAGAAAATAAATCCTTTAAAGGATTAAAAACATGGCAATTTGTTTCTACTGAGTACAAATTGTAAATAAATATATCATGTATTAAATTTTATTAAGCGTTTACTGTTGTAAAAATGTTTAATCAAAATATTTAATGTATTCCTTAGTAAATAACATTTCTGTTTATATTTAGCACTAATATGTAAATTCAATTCTATATTTTATTATTTAAGTTCTGTTCTTTTAATGGTAATGTTAAATTTTACCTATTAATCTAATTCTTGTTTTTCTAATTTGAAAATTCATTACAAATTTTAAACATTTTGTAATTTCAGTTATTTAATCAATTCCAAAGAGTAAAAGATTAAGTAGTATATTTTTTCCAGAAATTAGTCCCTTAGGTTTAGCATATATGTAATGAAAAAGATAAGCATTTCTAAAATTGGTATTATGATATTTGACATGCCATGTATCTAAACTGGACCAAAATGAGGCGTCTACTGGATTAGAGTACATCCACCTGATGTCATATCGACGTCTATTGGAAGAAATTGTGTTGTATTGCGCTTTTACTATATTATAGTTGATTTGATTTTGTATTGTTTAAATAATTATTTTTTATATATATGCTTTATTAAATGTATAGGAATATATATTAGATTTATTTTTCTAAAACTTATGGGAATTTTATGCTGTAAATAATAATTATTATTATGACTACATAATGTATGGATGTTGCAAAAATTAATACAGTAATTTCAAATTTAAATTATAAAATGTTTTTAATTATAAAATATTTATATTTTTATTTGTTTTGTTTCAATGCCACTTTTTCAGCTTGTCTGGGGGAACTTCTTCCGGGAATTGCACCATATGCATCACTAAAAAAATTGATGGCCAATAAACTTGCACCTGAGTTCAGTTATTTTGGTGCTACGAAGAAATCCTTTAATGAACTGAATATGAAGCAGTTAGTTTTAGGTAAGTGCAATGTTTGAATAAGCATGTCATTGAAAGTTTTCTTTTGTAGAAATGATGAAAAAATACACTTTTCTCATAAAAATTTTTTTTAATGAAATATATTTATGTAAGCACTAATATATAAATTCAATTCTGTGTTTGATTACTTAAGCACTGTTTTCATTATAAAAGTAATGTTCAATTCTATCTGATAATTTGAAGATGTTTGTAACATACTTTAAACATTTTGTAATTTTAATTATTTAATCAAACACAAAGGTTACCAAATTTACAAAGCTGATATTTCTTAGAAATTGAATTACTAAATATATATTTAAAACATTTACTGAATTAAAATAAAAATATTTCTAACTATGTTTTTATAAAGTTACTTAAAGTCTTAAATTAGTGAAGGAAATTTTTGATATATTCTGATTAATTTATGCTGTTTTTTAATAATGAGATTTACATCCAATCAGTTTAATGTATTTATCAGATTGATAAGAAATAAATTAAATATTGATGAAAATTGTCTTCAGGATTTTTACTATTTTGTCTGAGGTTATTCATCTGAAAATGTTAATTGTTATTGCTAATTATTTTAAATGTACTTTATTTTCAGATGCTGCGTGGTGAACTCCACAGTATTCAAAGACAACATATGGTGAAATTATATTTATTAATATTTATGTATAATGTAAATAATCAGAATAAAAATTGTGCGCATTAAAAATAAAATCTATTAGTTTGTTATATTTTTCTTGAATTAAGATTTACACTCTCTTGCTGGAATGTTTTCTTAAACAAATTTTAACATTTACAAAGGAAAATAATTCAGCTTTTAAACAATGAAATAAGTAATTTTCAGAATTTTTGTCATAATAATTTGGAATATTCGATTGAGTGGAAAACTTTAATTAAATAAAAGTTTCTCTTTTATCTTTTACAAAAAAAGACATTGTTGAAATAATATCTAATTAGTTAAAATATATGGCTGAGAAATAATTCTTATAAGTTTCTCTTACTACAAAATTAATTAAAAAAATAAAGTATGAACAATAATTTTGCTGACATTAAAATAAAAAAAATTACACTCCACAAATAAAAATATCCTTGACTATATTATTACTCTCTAGTTATAATAGTAATTCATTAATTTATGCATTCACTGGAAACTTCTTAGAAGTAATTTTTAACTTTTCCAAAGAAAAAAGAATCGTTTTATATTAAACAATAAGAAACTAAACTTTCAAAAGGTTAACCATAAAATAATGAGCATAAAAATAATACTAATTTATCAATTGTGAGAATTTTATTACATTAACTAAACTTGAACAGTAAATCTGTCAGAAATCTAGGATATTTGAATGAAAATTAAGAATGTGATGCTAAAGCAATTTCATAAGTAACGAGCTAATTAAAAATAATTTTCTCTTTGTCTAGTGGACAAAAATATATGAGCCACTAAGATAGATGAGGGATTATTTCAAAATATACACACATCTAGAATACATCCATAAAACTACCTAATAGAGCAGTGCGTATGAATACATCCAAATTTCGTCCATGAGCCATCCACTGGCAACGTCTCATAGACGTATAGTGGACGTAAAATAGGTGGATATTTGACGTGCCATGGATCTAAACTGGACCAAAAAGAGACGTCTACTGGATTAGAGTATATCCCGTTGAGGATGTCATATCTACGTCTACTGGACGAAATTGTGTTGTTTGGGTCAGCTTCTCTTAATATTGTCTCAGAGAGAGCAAATAGATACATTTAGGAAAGTCCATGCTTACATATATGAAGCCAAGGTGTCTAAAACATTCTGGGAGTATGCCATACAAAATGCATCATAATTTAAGAATAGAATATCAAATCAAAGTGTTAAAGGAATTCCATATTAGTTAAGATTTAGAAAATTACCTGACATGAGTGTAATAAAAGTTTTTAGTTGATGTATGAGAATTTCTGATAACTTTAGGAAGAAGTTAGATCCTAAATCTAAGGAATATTAATATTTGTTTACTACTCAATCATGGGTTATCGTTTGTTAAATCTAGTCACAAGACATGTTGTGGTTTCTCGAAATGTTAAATTTATCGGAGAGAGATTATGTGAGAATTCTCGAAACGATGATTTAAGACAGTATTCCTATAAAAGTCAAGAATTTTGTACTTGAGGATAAGATTTATGATTCAAGTGATAGAAAAACCATTGATTGTGAAAGAAATACCAGACCAAGCTGCACATTAGACTAGATGTTTAGTTTGTATATGAAGCACAACTGAGAAGTTTTGATTCAATATTCATTAAAAGACACAGGAAAATTACATATAAGTGATTAAGATTCATGCAAAAGAGTAATGGATCAAGAAAATGGTTCCTTGAAGAAAAACTGATGCGTGGAATTTGGTTGAGTTACTGAAAAATCTTAGAACAATGTTTTGTAAATGGGTCTTATACATCAAGATGAATAATGTTTAGAAAGTAAGATTGGTTGCTTTTGCTTTTGAACAGAAGTTTGTATTAATTATTTTAAAACTTATGCTCCTGTCATTACTATGTCTTCTCTTTACTTTGTGCTACTCCACATTCTCCAAAAGGAATTAAAAATGTACGGCTTAATTATATATGTTAAAATTATTTTTTGAATGGGACCTTAATGAATATTTAAGAAGCAATCTGCAGGATATAATGACGATAGGGGTAGAACGTAAAAGCATTTTTAACGTCTCTATGGACTTCAGGAACCATTAGATGGCAAGAACCATATTTTAGGAGCCATATTTTAAACCATTTATACAGTGGTTTACAATATTTACTGAATTTATTCTTCATTTAAATTTTCAACAGCTTTATTGAGAATCATCTGTTTTCGAACGAAGACCTGAAAATTGTGAAATTTTCATTATTTTATACATTGATGATTTGCTAATTGAAGATTTAAATGAATTAAAAATTAAATTATGCTTCAATTTTTAAGAAAGGAATTTGAAATGTCAAAAAATGAAAAGAGACAAATTAATTCCTTGGAATATGTTTAGGATATTCAGATAATCAGCTTTCCTTAAATGTAAGGAGTTATGTTCAGAAAATTTCAAACAAGTTCCGTATGATTGATTGCAAGCCCTCTGATACTCCCCTTGTGTACAGCATCAGATTTTGTACATGGTAAAAAAATTTAGCGGCTCCTACCAGGATTTTGTAAGTGAATAGTTACATTTATACATGACAACTAGATCTGATATTTTGTATTTTATTAATCATCTCAGTGAAGTTTACGAGTAGCTAAGTATTACTGTCTGGATTCGTCTGAAGAGAATTTTACGTTATCTGAAATGAATATATGAAGTTAAACTATTATTTCATAACAATATTAGTGACAGTGTTTTGATAACTGTTTATGTAGATGCAGATTGAGGGCTCATACACATGATAGAAAGTCTATTTCTGGAAAAGCTATAATTTTAAATAATTGTCTTGAAACATGGTGTTTAAAAAATGAAAACATCTATTCCACTTTCTGTCTTTTACCAAGGCAGAGATCTTGGCTTTGACAAAATCTATTTAAGATTTAAATGTGTTGTATAATGTGACTAAAGAAATATTTAGATGTGAAAATATCAAAATTACTACTTTTAAAAATAATCAGTCTACAATAAAGGTTATACTATATGAAAATCATAGTGCTAGATTGAGGCACTTGGATATTAAATTAAAGTATATCCGAGATGTCTTAAAAATGTATGATTTAACTTTAGAATGTGTACCCAAAATCAAATAGTTGATTTGCTTACTAAGAGTTTGCCAGCAAATATTGCTTGACTTCAAGAAAAGTGAGTGTGTAAAATAATATATGATTAAGGGAAGGTGTTATTGTTGTTGCACCAGCATGCTTTCCTGTACAAAGTTCTAGTACAGTCTGGGACTCGTCTGCACCGCTATGTATGTATGTACTTAGCTGGGAGCTGGGCTCTACCAGTTAGGTAGAAGCAGCCGGGTGGAGTCTTCGTAACTTTGAAGCCGGTACCAAGTAAAAGACCCCAATGCTTGGCCTACCATCCACAGTGGTATCTTTTCACTTGGAGGGCATTGCGACCACGCCCAGTTTTAACGACTACAGCCACCTTTAAAGAACACAACGGATCTCTGGTTAAGCCGGGGTTCGAACTCACTGCCTTCCGATAATAAGAACGACGTCCTAACCAACCAGGCCACCATGGCCTTAAGGGAAGTTGTTAAAAGTAAGCACATTTGATTGATTAATTGATTGTATATAATTGTAAACTTAAGTTTATAATTAATTGTATGCAATTGTAAAGTTAACTTTGAATTCTATAATTTTTTCTATTACACTTCGGGGCAACGTTTAGTTACTATAATTTTATTAATAAATCTTTTAGTTTGCTTTAGCCTTTGACTAATGTTTTATCTAACGGATAATAGGCATCTCAAAACTTATTCCCAGAATCTGCAATGAGTTTTGAACGTACATTACGAACATATGTAACAAAAAAAAATTGAAATATTACACATTACGGACAACAGAGTTTAAGCTTCTCACCTGGTATCCATAGTTTAAGAAGAAAGACTCACTTCCTCAATGGCATTCACAATCTTCTTAAATAATTTAAATAGAAATTTAACAGAATTGTAATGAGCAGTCCATCTGGTTTCTGAATATCGTCGCTGAAATTTCAGCAATTGTCAGAAGGGTCGTAGTCATCAATTGTCAGAAACGTAGAAGCTGAGACGCACGGAGTACAAACAATGCAAAGATTAATTTTATAAATTCTTGATTAAACTGAATGCATTGCAGATATAGAAGCATTGTCGTGTGCGACATCACCACATTTTGATACTTAAATCATCCTACTCTATAATTCAAAATATTTAAAGTTGTGTGTCCACTTTTTTTCCCTCCTTATTAGGAAAAAATACTCCCTTTTTTCCCGATGTGAGCGTGTCTAATAACTTCACTCATTTAGTCTACGTGCGAGATGCCAGGCGTGCTCCCAATAACGATAAAATACTTTACACTTTTAATATCAGTTGAAATCTAATGCTTAACAATATTACTCAGAAGGAATATATGTTAGTTTTTAGTGATGCGAAGACAGATAACTTACTCATGTGCTACGTGACTACCAGAGTGGACTTTCTAGCTTGGTTAAATTCTCCCTTAGTACAGGGTTAAAGGGTTAAATTTTGATAAAAGCTGAATCACAGAAGCAAAAAGTTTCTTTGATTTTTACTAATATATTATTTCTATGAATGGAAGATTTTTCTTAGCATAACGTATTAACATCAATAACTATCTTTAAAATAATTTTTATAAAATAAATTTTTTTGAATAGATGAGTAATAATATCATTGATAAACTAATTTTTAAAATGGCAATGGTTTCATTGAAATTAATGATGTTGAATTCTTTTTCCTGGTAATATATATATATATATATATATATATATATATATATATATATATATATATATATATATATATATATATATATATATATACAAGGATTACTCTGAAATTTTTGAGATACGCAAAGACGGGAATTTAAAAAATAAAAATTACGGTTTAATTTTAAAGTACAAAGTATTTTAACACAGAAGACGATTTTTTACTGATTTACTTCAACTTGTTTACCGTGGAATAAATTTTAAACAGAAGAAAAAATGGAGTTGACGCGAGAACATTTTCGCGCTATGATTTTCTACGATTTCAAAGCAGGATTAAATCAAGAAGAATGCGTTCAACGGTTGCAATTAGCATTTGGTGATGAATCTCCAGCTCGTGCTACTGTATTCAGATGGCTTAGAGAATTTAGAAGAGGTCGCAATTTTCTTCAGGATGAAGAACACACAGGAAGGCCGCCGTCGGCAGTAATCCCGGATAATGTGTCTGCCATACGAAAAATATTAATGGATGATAATCGCTGTACCTATCAAATGATACAGAAGGAACTTAACATTGGATCAGCCGCCATACACAAAATCATTCATGAAGAATTACATATGAAAAAAGTAGTTTGCCGTTGGGTTCCCCATAATCTAACTGAGCGTCAAAAAGAGGAGCGTGTCAGAATCAGTAAAGAAACTCTTAATATACTGAATGATGGTGGCCACCGCATCATTTCTAAAATTGTAACAGGTGATGAAACGTACATACCGTTTTTGGACGTTCCAACACGTCAAGAAAGCAAAGTATGGGTCTTTGAAGATGATCCCACGCCGACAATGGTGAAAAAACAACGCGCACTGAAAAAAGTGATGCATGCCGTTTTCTTCAGAAGTACGGGATTGGTCAAAGCCATCAAGTTGGAAGGACAGAAGACAGTAACAGCAAACTGGTAAACCACTAAATGTCTTCCAGAAATTCTACAAGAACTGAATGTTAGGGGACTAATGCTTCACCATGAAAATGCATCTTCACATACAGCCGGATTAACAGTTGAGTTTCTTAAACAAAAACAAATTAAAGTGATCGAACATCCGCCGTATTCACCTGATCTAGCTATGTGCGACTTTTGATTATTCTTTAATCTAAAAAAGAACTTACGTGGACGTCGTTTTCATTCAGAAGAAGAGATTGATGTGGTTATAAATGCATTTTTTTCATTTATTCGAAAAAAATGAATGGCTTGAGGCATTTAATCTGTAGAAAATTCGTCTACAAAAGTGCATTGATACTGGAGGAGACTACTTTGAACACACCTAAAATTTTGTAAGTATAACTTTAAAAACCTAGTTGTATCTCAAAAATTTCAGAGTGACCCTCGTATATATATATATATATATATATATATATATATATATATATATATATATATATATATATATATATATATATATATATATATATCATAGGATTTAAAAATTTAAAAGAAATTACTATCAGAACAATATTATTTTTCATTTTTCAATTCGCTTTTTGTAGTCAAGTTCAATTATAAAATGTAAGATATATTTAAAATAAGTATTGCTTTCAGAAAAGTATTAGGAAGAATAATAAATAATAATTACATATTTGCTGAAATTGAAAATCTTTGAATATCTTTATTCAAAATGTTCTCGATATATGCAATACTGAGCATTAATTTTTTTTTTATTTATTTTTTATATGGGTTTTCAAAACATTTTGTGAATATTTTGATATCGGGAATTTCATTTATCTATTAATTATTAACTTTTAAATAAATTAATCCTGATATATTCATATTTTCATTATAATGCCTTAAAAAATATTAAAAGTATTTTTCATGTCTATTTGCGAGCCGAGACTATTAAAATGTTTTATGCGTGATTAACATTGCATTATTTTCTTGATGCAAGACCCCACAAATTATTTGCCGAGGTAATGGCCGAATTGTTAGCTCTTTTGCCATTGGATTAACAGTTTGTTGGTTCGCATCCCACTTAGTTTGGATATTTGTAGTGATTCGGTATCCACTCTAAGCCATTAACTCAAGTATATTTAGCCTTCCAGTGCAAAAGAATGACCGTTGAACGACAATGTTGGGCGTATGCTATATCTTGCCTTAACAGATTTTTCAAAAACACTGTTATATTTTTGAATTTACTGAAAAGAAAGTATGTTGACAATCTAGAGCTCAATTAGTTTTGTAATTTGTCTTTTTGTTGCAAAGTTTTTGCACCGTAACTTAAAATCACCTCACCTAATTTTGCAGAGACATCTAGTAAAACATTTTACTTTCCATACACTAAATGGGACATTTTATTTATGCCACAGAAATATAGAGAAAAAATTAAAAAAAAACATCATTTAACTTTATGCAAAATTTTTGGATTAAAATAGTTTATTTAATTATTAGACCACTGTATAAGCAAAAATTATTTTTATTATAAAAAATTTAAAAACATAATATTCTAAATATAAGAATTTCAATTTCGTAACATAAAGTCGATTTTCTTAATTTTAATTAGTTTCTAAAGTGGAGAGAGGAAACTTCCATTACTGAATTTTCATGAACTTTCAGCTTAGAAATCTAAATTATGTCATAGCATATTATGAATACAAAACACAGATTAACAACTAAACATTCATATAGACAACAAAAACACTATGCACGTGGTAAATCAAAAACTAAAATTAATTCTTTCAAAGCACACAAATTCAAATAAATATTTTAATATAAAATTTTTAATAAAATCAGAAACATTCCCAGTCACATACAGTGTAAATTTATAATATTATCAACAGCAATTTTTTTTCCAAAACTGATACAATGAATATTATTTTTTAAGTTTTTCATTAGATCTAATTACAACTTGGAAAAGGTGTTAACATTCATATCTCATTTTACTTTGAGAAATTTTCTCATTTTGTTATCGTATCAGTGAAATTTTTTAAATATGTTTAAAAAGATTATTTTTTAAAATTTAAGTTACTGCAAATAACAGACCTAGAACCTTTCAGACAACAAAAAACGTCTTTTCCGACTTAAGTACAGCAGACACATTTATGTTGTATCTCAGGAAAGTTAATTTTGCCATGATATTTTTTTTTCCTGATTCTATATGGGAAGTTTCATTCTAATTTCTGCATAAACAAATAAAAAAGCAAAGATTGATGAAAAAAGAAAAAAAGATATATATATATATATATATATATATATATATATATATTCAGTAAATTCTTATATTGAATAGCTGAATCAAATTTAATATGTAAATACATTTCATATGAATTTGGAATAAGCCATTTAATATATGAATTTACTGAGTATTTTAATCTTAAATTGTTCAAATTTATATATGAAAATTTCCAATTTTATATATGAATTTTTACTTAAGGTTTATATATTTTAGATTCATATTTTCATATTTTATTCATATTTTAGATAGGTTTATATATTTTAGATAAACAAGTTTCTTTGTTCTGTATTTTCTTTTTTGCACAGGGTACACAGAGCTTTATTGAAAAAAATACATGACGGGGAATATAATGTTGTTTAAAGGCACATTAGACCCTCATTTTAACGAACTCGTTCGAAATATCTTACGAGTTTACGAACTCGTTCGAAATATCTTACGATTTCACGAGCTCGTAAGATATTTCGTAATATCCAAATTCTTAAAAGAGAGATAATTTTCTGCTTCAAAACTATATTTTTAGAGACATCTTAGCTAATTTATTTTTACTAAACCTCTTTCTCTTCATATATAAAGTACATTTAGAAAAATTGTTTAACGTGCGTTTTATAAGAAATACAAGTAAAATTAAATTCACACTTAAAAATAATTCTTTTATTGATGAAAAATCTAAAAGTAATTCTTTTATTGACAAAGTAATCGCTTATTTTTTCAGTTTCAAAATTACATTTTAAAAATTATCTTTTTCAATTTTTTTCGTTGTAACAAAACATTTTACTTTATTTTTCACGAAAATTGTCTTGATCTTGTTAATCATTCATCTACTTGTTTTGCAGACGGTAACAACACTGATATTTTCTTCTTATTACATATATAAGAAATTTTTTTCATATTTTCATTCTTTATGTTCATAATCATTTGATCATTCGATAGTTCTTACGTACAAATTATATCTGAATCAATATTCAAAAAGTTCTGAATTGAAATTTTGGGCAGCAGCGAGTTTCTTTCCAAAAGTTCATGGATGAATAACTCATTCTTTCAAATTATTAGATAAATGCTCTTACCTTTCTTCAATTACGGTGGTAATGAATACTGCACATAAAAAAGATTCATATATTGCTTTTTTCTGCAACATCATTTCAATCACAGATTGATAAGTACATTGTGCCAGTGATGTCAATTTCATAAGACGATAGCCATTAGAACTCTTTGAAAAAATACTTTATGATATTTACATTATTGATTATTCTCTGATGCATGGGCTGTAAGATGGGATTTAGATTGTATACATTTTCCAAGTGAATTGTTTAAAAAATTGGTGATTTCGACATCAGCAGCTTAGTTAATTATCCATAATTCAAAAGGCGTACAATTCTCCTTTTGAAAGTGTTGATCCCAGTCTCTCAGCCATTAAAATAAAGAAATAAAAAAGTATAAAATATAATAAAAATAAATACAAATGACAGATGCATAAAAAGGAGTTCTTAAAAATGAGATTTTTCCAAATTTTATTTCATAAATGGGATTTCAAATTATAATTGAATCAATGGGACCACGTTAGGAACAACACACTAGTTTGTAAATTAGAAGCTCGCAAAAGAGCTTCTTCTATATAATTATTGTTGAGTACTAATGCATCAGAAGGATTAATTATATAGAATACGGTATAGTAAATTATTTATTTATTATATTGGTAAGCATGATACTGTCAAATTTTATGGCTAATTTAAAATATATTAGTGCGTCTTTACTTCATTTTATTTTCTGAAAAAAGTTCCCTAGACTTCTTTCACACATTCTGTAGTTAGCATCAGTTATTCTTAAGACATCGATTAAATTTTTTTTATTTGAAAAACATTTAACCACATGTTACACTTATGTCCATAAATTAAGGATAATTAATAATCTCACAGAAATTGAATTCTAAAATAAAAATTTCACAAGTAGAATTAACACACACATTTTGAAGAATAATATGCAAATTACAAGAAACCACCAGATAGCGCCGATAGTACGCAACAATGACGAGAGTGTAAGAGAGGGATTTATAAGGAATGGTTGCAAAGAAGTAAAATCGTTCACAAGCGCTTTAAAAACCTTTCAATGCAATAAGCCTCAAAGTTATGGCACAAAGGAAGCATTTGGATGATGTTTTAAGTGGTAGAATTATCGGCCGTCTGGAATGTCGACGTATCCAGGTGGAAGTATCCGAGGAACTTGTAATCGCCCAGAGTGTCATCTCCAGACCTTGGTAACGGTTCCAAGATGATGGTATTGTCAGTAGACATTACAACACAGGTCGCCCTTGATTTACAACGCCGAATGAGAACTGGTATTTGGCAGTTATTGCCAAAAGAAACAGACGGAGCACAGCATCAGACCTGTGTCATCAGCTCTCTTCAGCTACCGGTACGAAAATTTCAAGACAAATCATGTACAGACGCTTAGAGCACATTGGTTTATATGCTCGTAGGCCTGTCAGATGTGTTCCACTTACCACAACTCACTGTCGTCTGGAGTAAAGAGCATGCATTGTGAACACCGCAAAAGTGGGCTTGTGTGATGTTTTCCGACGAGTCCAGGTTTAGCTTTCAGTCATATTCTCGCTGGACTTTCATATGGAGAGAGCCAGGTACCCGTTACCATCAAGAGAACAACACTGAATGACACCGTTATGGTGATGCAGGATTGCTCGTTTGGGGAGGAATTTTCTGGGTTCCAGAACTCGGGGCGCCATGGGTGCAGAATTTCTGTTTATGGATGACAACGCCCGTCCTCACCGTGCAAACATTGTAGACGAATGCCTTCAATCAGAGGTTATCACCCGTACGGTCTGGCCAGCATACTAACCGGACTTGAATCCAATAGAGCATGTGTGGGACATGCTTGGCCAACGAATTGCAGCCCGTCAACCCCCTCCTACATGCTTACAGGAATTTTGGAGATCATTGCTTGATGAGTGGTGCAATATTCCCCGAGATCAGATCGATAATTTGATACTCACCATGCCTAGGTGTTGTACGGCCTGTATTGCATCGTCTGAGGGGCATACTATGTATTAACCATCATATCAACCATGTTATATTGGTTTTTGTAAATAGGTTCTTTTTTAAAATTTGCTCCAGGGAGTAAAAATCATAATTTTTATTAATGATGTCAAACATGTAGCATTTTTTTGCTCTTTACCTTTTGTTCAATAAATAAACTTTACAAATAAGTCACATTTGTTTTGCTTCTGTCTCTTTCTTTGCCTGAACTTGCATTATCCTTAATTTATGGACACGAGTGTATTACAGTTTGTGTTGTTTGAAATCTTGAAGGGTTACGCTTTTTAATTACCTAGAACTTACTGTTCTCTTCAAAATTTTTATTCAGAATCAGAGAAGTGATAATTATATATGTATATAATATATATTTTTAGAAAAATAGATTATACATTTATTGTCGATTTCTTTCATTCATTTGGCATTGTTAGCTTTTGATTTCTGTCTTTTCATAATTATGTTTTTTTTCGCTAAGATATTCCATAACATCCAAAGCTTTGGTAATTGATGAATAAACTCTAGACAACATCTAGTTTAATTTTACTTAAATAAAATAAAAAATTTTCTTTAGTCTCAATAATACACAAAGCTTTGTGCTTTTTGAATTAATTAAAAAGAATTTCGATTCATTTCTGTTACAAATCAGTGTACTAATAACATCAAATTTAGAGCAAAATGTCGTTTTTCGCTTTCCGAGGAGTGTAATTTCTCTATAATTCAGGAAATTATTAACTGGATTTGTTTTTTGAAATAAACTACTTTGTAGAAATTTGTAAATGACTTGCTTTTAATTATCTTTGGCAATCATTTGTTTCATAGAGAATAAATAATTAAAAACAGGAGAAATTTTTAACTACCTTGATTTAACTAAGTATTCTATATTTTGGTCCAATATCTTTTGCCATTTTTTATTGAACTGAAAAAATATTTTAAGAAAAATTATGTTCCCGAAAAAGAAGTAACTGTTAATTGCGTGGGAATTTGATTCAAGAATTATTTTTGAACAAATTATCAAAATAAAAATTATTATCATTTTAAATTTACTACAGTGAGCTTGCTCCTTCGCAGAAGAGCAACGTCATCCATTAGCTATCTTCTTATAAGAAAAATAAAATAAAAATAAATAAATAAATGTTAAAAAATACTTTCACATATTTATTCATTTTTTATTAAAAAAACTGCCATATTTTTAAACTAATACGAATAAAATTCAAGACATTTTTAAATTAAAATTATTGCAATATCTGTAAAATTTTTCATGTATTAAATAGAAGCTTCTTTTCCATTTGAGTTAGAAATATGGGAAAGTGTTTAGATACATTTGGTACCAAAATGGGAAAAAATCTTCCTGTAATGTGACTACCCCTTTCCGTTTATTCAGGCATGAAAAACTTTAAACATGTAAAATTCAGTCTCTAAGAAAAATATTGGACCACAACTTTTAAACTATTCTCTCTCTATGATGTGATCGAAAAATCAAATAGTACATACATTGTATGTATTGGGCTATTCGGAGAGTAAGGCATTTTTTTTTTTTACAGAGATAGAAAACGTTTTTTATAATGAACAAATATTTTATTGGATTATGCCTTCTCTAATACTCTTTGTCATCTTTCTGGCAGTAGCATGATTCTATGCTCATAAAATTTCTGTTTTCTGTTGGAAATAAATTAAAGTCCTTTTTGACGTCTTCATTTGAAGAACAAATTTTGTCGTCTAAGAATTTTGTAGAGACCAAAACATGTAATAATCTGAAGAGACCATATCTAGTGTATATAATTTATGTAGTTATACATACCTTAAAAGAGGCTAAGTTTTTGGCGATAATGGATCATAAAGTTACTTGATAGATGAATAAGTAATGATGTAAACAGATTTTAGATGCTGCAAATTAGTTAATAGTCTTTATCCATAATCTCGTGAATCGATAATTAATTGAGGAGGGTAGTACTTGAGGTGATACCCTCCTCTTAATGCTACACCCATAATTGAAGGAACATGATATAATACGAATATTTTACGTACATTAATTCTCTGAATACGGAGATCTCTGACTGGGTCAAGAAAGATATTATAAATGATTCCGTTACCAATTGGACTCCTGTAGTACCAAGCCCGGAATAAACAGTAAAGGTGTCGGTAGTTATATATATTTGCAAGAAATACCTGCAGATAATAATGCTTGATTTTTGTGATCAAATTGGAATTCTGGCCCCAGGCTGTTATGACTCTTATGGCTCAGATATATGTTTTGTTGTTGTTGTTACTAATAACACTTGGACAAGTCAAGCTCGCTATGCCTTGGCTATGTGAATTTAAGTCAATTGGGGGCGTCTTTCGTTTAATCAGAGCACCATGAAGGTGAAAGTACGACTTTTGCTCTTCAAATCCTCCGATAGATGGCAGCATCAGAGGATCTACTCCCTCAATTTTGGCATCCATCTGAAGGGGGAGTAATTTTCTCCAGACCATTGCACCCATGATAACTGCTCAACGACCAACCACAGGACTTTCGATTCCACAGATTTAACGAACACGTATATCGCATGTACTCAGTGGTTCTTTGGCGGCATTGGGAATCGAACCCCACCCTTCCGGATGGAATGCCGATACCCTAACCACTAAGCTACCACGGCCTCAGATATATGTACATATGGAGATAGATATTTATTAAATAACTTGCACACATTTTTTAATTCATTTGCAGCTACTTTATTAATTTTAAACTCTTGTGGGACAGAAAAACTTACCAATATTTTATATTTAAATAATAAATTAAGTACAAAACACCTATATAAATATTATTTTATAAAACAATTATGAGGGTTAAAGCTTGTTTAGTGAAAATGATAGTTGTTATTAGTAAGAATCATCTCTCAAATTGCAATCATGAGGTTAGCACTAGTGCATGAATAAACATTTTTTTGAATGAATAGATTTTACTCGAATTAAAAATCAATTTCTAACTACTGAATTCATAAAACAAAAGCTACTTCAATCATGTTGCAAGTAAAAGTGAACATTACGGTAAGAGAAGCGATGTTTAGCGATTATTCTTCCGCCAAGATAAGGATGACGTAGTTATTAGAGTTTGGTCAGCAGCCCTAATAGGTGCAAATTGTTTCTTTGTAAAGGATACCAGCTATATAAGAAATCGAAATTAAGATAGCAGCACTTTTAAATGACAAACCCTAACAATACATAAGGATACAGTAATCACATTAAGATTATTTTTTATTAATTTAATACTTTATTTAATTATTATTGAAAATATTTTAAACAAAAAATTAAGGAAATATTCCACAAGACAAGAAATGAAGTGGTGAAAATTATTTAACGCAATTATAAGAAATGGAATTTATTAAAACCTCAATTTAAATTATATTTGATAACTTCTACTTAAAAGGAAATAAAATAAGACATTTAAGAATTAGTAAATATATGTATGTATCCAGATATCTGTTTAATAAAATCATTTTGGTGAATCAATCCATATCAAATAGAATTCTGCAAATTATTAAAATGTAAAAAAAAAAAATATTTTTAAGAGCCCCTTTAATGGTTATGTAATAAAAAGTTACATATGTATCATACCATCGAACATTTCCGAGAAAAAGTACAGGTTTTTGATTGATGAGTTTTATACCTATATAATTTATATGCATCCTAACACACGATATTAATTAACCTCGAATTTCCGAAACAAATATTTCCAGCATTAAATTTAAAAGCAAGAGAGAACACAAATGACACACATTTGAATTATAAGTTTCATTTAATTAACTCTCATTACTCACTTCTTGTGAAGTCAAAGTCATGTTGTACATGTGATTTTTTATACAACTGAAAAACTACTCATATATTTAACAGTTTATTTATTATTTATTACTCTGTAAAAATTAGCAAAAATTGCTATCAAGTTAATAAATAAAAAATGAACACAACTACAGAATACAAATATGGGAATATACACAAATATGTAATGGAAACAGTGTTGTCTTAATAATTATCACATGACAAGTCCCTAGTGTTAAGTGCAAGTGTCGTCTAGTGATAAATTGACTCCATTAAAATATGACACCAGTATCAATCTACATTTGGCCATTAATTGCTTTTGAGGACTACTTAGAGACCGGAAAACCATGAAATTTTACCACAGTTGGTTGTTTTTTCTCTTGGTGAACTGTGATCATAATGTTATTTTTAGCAATGCAGGAAAATGTTTTCATAAGTTTAATATAACTCGACTTTTTAAATTAATCAGTAGATTTTGTTTATATTTTTACAATGAAACAAGAATGGTCATAACGTGAAATTGTTATATCACCGAAAATATTCTTCGCTTTTGCAAATTTTAAAATGAGGATATGAAACTCAATACAGCTAAATAAAGTTATTAAAGAAATTATTCCTATCAAAATAAAATGACGCATAGTAATTTAAGGTTTGAAATAAATTTTCCTAGTTCTTGAGATTATAAACAAGGAAATGTATTTTCAGTTAAGAGCAAAAGTTAGTTTTCAAACTCCCACATGAATTAAATTTAGTTAGCTTTAGTTAAATTTATAAAAAAGTATATATTATCATGATTTAATTTGAATTAATTACCAATGAATTCAATATACTAAATTTTAAAACTTTTGAAATAATAAACTACATGTATTAATACTTTCGAAATACTACAGATAGCTTTTTTTAAGCTACAAAATAGCTTAAAAATCAAGCCGAGGTACATAAACAAACTATTGCACAAAAATTGTATTTTAAATTCAAGAGAATGGAATATAAAACTCCACAAGAGAAAATTAAGTATGGTATGTACATAATTACTTTACTCATATAATAAAAGTCAGATGGAAAACTACTTTGAACAAGATGGTCCAGACTCATCTTCACTAACCATACTTGACACGATCACTGGTTGTGGAAGAAACTACTTATCTTTGGTTGTCTTTCTTAAATGGTCATCCCTTAAACAATGAATCGACATAGATGTCTCATATCTTCGTAATATTCTGATATGTCTTCATTGCTGTTGTCTTCAGTGTAATTTATTTCAAAATTTAAGTATTCTTTAATCTCATTAAGTTTAGGTTTTGGGCTGTCCTCTGTTTCAATCCTGCTTTCCAGCTTCAACAAAAATACATTATTGCCCTATCTTGTCTTTTATTTATACAGCATGCGCATGAATATATATGCATGTAAATTTAAATGGCAGTCCAGATTAAGTGAGGTCCGGTTTAATATGATCTGAACCAATGAGTGTTTACTGTATTCACATTAATAAAATATTATAGATTTATCTTTTTATTATTTCAAATGCAATTTTTATTTGTTTCTATAAAATAACCTTTGATTAACCCCTTGCCAGTGTCGCCCGAATTCAGTTCGGGCAATTACTGCGTGCAGTATTGCTGATGCCCGAAGTGAGTTCGGGCTGAAGAAAAATTAACATTTCTATTTTGTGAAGTCATGACACTAATAAAAGACACAAGTGGTCCTAATTTTTTACCCATTCCAGCTTTGGTTCTGAAGGTAGTCCATGACTACATCAACACTATGGGAGGTGATGTTAAAGTCGATCAACATCTTACAGACTTCCCGGTTGATAGAAAAGGAGGTAAAAATATTACTAGAAAATTTTTTCCATCTCCTACACCAGGCGTTATATAAATAACTCCTTTATTTTGCATACTTCAGCAGGAGTTGCGAAAAATATGAACTTCAGAAAATCAATTGTTGAACTAAATAAACCAAACGTTCAACTACCAGGACCATTGCGTCCTAGTGTAAGCTTACTGCGCCTCACAGGTCGACACTTTCTAGAACACATCCCATCAATGGGGAAAAAATCTACTCCAACCAGGCAGTGTTTTATATGCTGTCGTAAAACCAATGAACAAGGGAAGAGAATAAGGCATGTGTGAGACAAGAGTTTATTGTAAAAAGTGCAATATATAGGCTTTTGAGCAGTATCTTGTTTTGTAGTATACCGTACTGTAAAAGATTTGTAAAATTTATGTATTGAAAATCATATTGTTGTGTTTTTATATTATACTAGTTTATACTAGTTATATTTAGCTTCAAAATTTCGTTTAATTTGCTCAATACGAATAACATGTATGTATAATCAATGTTTTATGTGTATGTAAAAATTATAAATATAGTAGTTATTGTATTTAAAACTTTATTTTTGTAATAAAAAAGCATTTTCTAACTCTTATAATAATATAATGAATAAAATTAAACAGTCAAAAAATTTTCCATTTCTTGTTCATTTTTCTGAAATATAAGTCATTGTTAAGGGGTTAATGGAGCAATTTAACGCACTTAAATATGGAGAAAAATACTCTAATGTGTGTGGATCATGTAACATTATTACTTTCCTTTCAATTTGAATGAAAAAAAGTAATATTGTTACAATGAATAACCTGTCTGGAAATCAGCCAATGATATTTCTTATTTTTGTATGACCTGAAATATTTGATAACATGTATGATGTAAACACACACTAGTCTGCTCAATGTACATTAATTATTAGTCTTAGAAATACTAACATTATGTTTTTTCATTCAGTGGTAACTCCTTGTCACATTTCATAAGGAATGTCTATCATCTTAAAATTTGATGGATTTATGTTAATATTAATGCAGCGTTGTAAAAACTGATTTATCCAAGTTTTAATGGAGTTCTGTTCCTTGGTCACTTACATGTAACCCCCACCCTTTTGCTTGAAAAGTTAAGTGAAAATCAAACGTTTTATTATTTACAAATGCCTGTCGTTCGGCCGCAAGGCCATTAGACAATGGGCTCTCCAATATCTTGCAACACGACAAGAAAAAACAGATAAAGCAGAGCACTCGTCCAAATGTGAAGCAGTCATAACAGACAAGCATAGTCATAGCAGACATACAAAGAGAACACGCAGGTGAGTTCACAATGTTAAAACGGAAGAGATGGGCACGGAGACAGTCGTGACCAGTCAACATTCTAAATGTAGCAACTGCAGTCGCTCGCGGAAGTCAAGAATAGTGTGTGGAGCAGAGAAGAGTACAGTCCAAGGCTTGCCATTCGAAAAGTGTAAGGCAGTATCATGACGAAAGCGCCTACAGATTCTAGAACTTTCAAATATAGATGAATGGAATCTCAGTTTCACAAGGGGTTTCCGCAGAATTAAGGACGCCTTCTTGGCAAGGAGATCGGCTCTCTCGTTTCCCTCAATAACACAGTGAGAGGGAATCCACGGGAGGGACACTTTATTAGGGAATCTCTCAAGCAAAGTCCTGCAATTTAGGACTATTTGGTTCTTAACCTCTTTATTAGTAGAAAGCGCTTGAAGCGCAGAAATAGAGTCCGAAAGGATTATGGCTCTTTCAAAGGAGTTTCGTCGTATGGAGAGTTGTCAAGTGCAATGAGAATAGCTTCCATCTCACCATCAAAGTGAGTCGAGAAAGTACCAACCGGAAAACGAAAACAGAAATGTTCTCTAAAGATGCCAGTACCGGTGACTTGAGAAAAATCAGAAAGTGAACCATCCGTGTAAACGTGCAGTCAATTAACAGGTGGATAACGGTTACGGATGGTCTCTTGAGCAATCACCCGAATAATTTCGGGAGTGAGATCCGACTTTCTAATTTTCTGAGTAAGATCCAACCTTACATCAAATTTCATGTAATGGAAGGGGAAAGAAAGGGTAAGTAATTCAGTCAGCAAATCATTAATAATTTGATAGCGTTCAATAGCACGGACACATTGAATAAAACATCTCTGAGTCCAAGTTACGATTCAAATTAAAATCATAATCACGCCAAAAAGCATCGTTTGGGAGTCTAATTAGTTTATTATATAAAATAGTGGCCCTCCTTTGAACTACATTAATCATAGGCTCAGTATTGGTGAGAAATTGTAAGGGAAGTTTTAACTCCACCAGTAATAATTCTCAAGGCTTGAATTTGAAAGCTGTCTAAAAGCTTTATCACTTTAGCAGAAGCGGAGACAAGCACTTCGATACAATAGGGGTGTAACGTAGCAGGCTTCCTCGTGGTGCACCCTGGTTAACACTAAATCTGCTACAGCTTTCACCGAGTTCTCCAATTATGGCTGATTTGTGCAATGCAAAAAAACCGTCCTTCTAAGGATCTATTGACTATACTGCAGTGGAACGCTGAAAATCATACTTAGTCTGTAGATCAGAAAAAACATTCGTGGAATTCAGTGAGAGAAAAAGAAAGTGATTTAGATATAATTTTTGTCTTATCATACCTAATCCCCTTAGGATATGTTCAAATGTCTATGTCAAAGGACCTAAAGAATGAATTTACTTAAATATTTTCTCATCGTACTTATTATGAATTTGATGTTTAATTATATCATAAAATAAATGACTGGCCTAATAAAACGTTTAATATACCTTCTGTTTTCATTTTACAAAATATTGTGTTTCGGAGATTATTAAAAACTTTTTTTATTTAAATCTTAGACCTTTCTCAATCAAATAATATTATTTTTCTCTTTAGGAAATTGGAAATAACGTGAAAGTGGGAAAAATAAGACATGTGAATCTCAACAAGTGTAATAACGCGTTGTTTTGCTATAGTTTGCTGCATTGTTTTGCACTATGTGAAAACCAACATGTTAATTAATATTGTTAGCATTAGTTTCTTTAAAGTCGATGTTGAAGTCACTTTAATCTCAATCATTGATAGACCACTTTGTAAGAGAGGGTACTGCGGTTAGTATTATCCATTAAGAAGTATTTAAATGAGTAAATTATTAATATAATATTTAAATTAAGCAATTTAACAATATTTAAAATTACAACAGTGTTAAATTAAACAATAATAAATTAATTAAAACTATAAACACCAATTAATTAACATTAATAAAAATTAATTAAGATAAAACAATCTTTAAAATTCGCATAGAGAAGATTTTGCAAGAACAGATTTAACTATACACCATCCTAGTTGATGTTTTTTTTATCCAACCGAATTTTGTTGGCTGCAGTTCAAATACCCGATTGTTAGAAGCCTATAAACTACCTAGCTTACGTTTTATATTAATACACTGTCAAAGTTGATGGTTTTTCATTCCATACAGTTGTCTTAATCTTATTTCTCAAAATTTCCCCATTGGGGAAAAACAATTGAATCTCAAGGTCAAAACCCTACCATGTTACTAATACACACAAATACATTGGAACGTTATCAGTGAGTTTGATTTCTTTGTGTGTGATCTTTAATTTTGCTGTAATTTTTTTATTTTTATTTGTTTACTTTTTTATTTTGATAAAATATTGTATAGTTATTAAATTCTTTCATAAGCAATTTCTTCACTGAAATTTTTATATATATTTTGCATCAATTTAAGCTTTATAATCGTTATAATAATCATGTTTGATTATTCTATTTTTCAGAAAACAAATTTGGGTCAAACATCCAAATATTTTAAAAATTATTTATTATAATATTACTTAATATTTATTTAATTTGCTTTGATAAAAGTTATTGATCAATGATCAAAATTAGTGACAAAATATGTGAGAAAATATTAAATAATTAAATGTATGCGTGTCTCTTTAAAAATAACATAATTTTCGTCAATAATATCAAACAATTGTTACTTAAGCAAAAGTGTACTGGTCCGCGAGTAATTTGATACTATTTTCTGCAGTTCTGTGATTTCTATTACTACATTTACCTAATTAAAGAAGAAATGATTTTATCTGAAAAAGTTTGTTATTGCAAGAAGGAATTTCTTGATTAAAATAAGATTTTCCTATTTTTTATATGATTGTTGCGTGCAAAAAGCTATCTTGAACTTGTATGGAATACATTAATTTACAAAAAATAACAGAATGTATAACAAGTGTTTAAAGATGAATAGTTGTTTTTGTTTTTAAATTTAATTGTAAATGGACAGATAATCAGGAACAAGCCTCCGAGCAATTTTCCATTATTGGACAAGATATCATTAAACATTGAATAAGATATAAAGCAGAAAAAAGTTTAATGTATTTTGATGAAAGCATTGATTTTATTTTTCCGAATAGATTCTGTGAATTGGTCCAACTGTGATGCAATGCATGCATTATAAATAACATTCTGCAGTTTTTGTGTTTAAAGGTATTAAATCAATAATTTAATCAAGTACTTTGAGATTATTATTTCAATGTTGCTTAGAAAATAATATATTATTGGCAGTAAGTTTACTGAGGTATTATTCTTATGTATGAGTATAGTTGTTAAAATTTTTATTATTTTGTTTTATTTGTATAGCCCACATACAATAAGTATTTTTGAACAATATTTTATAATTTTCTTTACAAATAACATAAGAAAAGCTTCTTCAGTAATTTAAAAGATTCAAAATTTCGATGTTGAGTCTTGAAGAATGGTTGCATAATTTGACTTCTAGCCTAGACATTAATATTTTTTTTAAATACACAATTGCCTTTAAACTAATTTTATGCTTTCCTTTTGGTAACTCAGTGTCCTTAGAAACACATTAGCGCTATTGATAATAGTAAAGTGCCTGGTTGGTTTACTGTCTCTTAAGCAAATATGTACACTTTATTTTTTTACATATCTATGACAAATACTATCATTTTAAAATCATTTATAAGAAGGCAAATGTAATCATAGAATCTCTCAAGCAATAATTTATTACTTCCATAATTTTTTTTGATTATTAATAAATTAGAATTAAAGAAGATATTTTTACCTCCTCAAAAAGGAAAAAATGTTATTTCTTTTAGTAGTAATGTTAATCTCCATGCTTTTTAGGGAATTGTCAGGTAAAATATGTTAGTAAGTTAATATATAGGGATGCTAACTGTTCTACTTTTACTTAAGAAAGTTTCATGCACTTAATTACGTTGCTGAACTCTTCTATATATATATATATATATATATATATATATATATAATAAAAAAGTGCGATATAAAGCTTTTTCAGGTCAACAAGAAACATTTGTTACCACTATTACATGCAAAACTATGAGATTTTTCACTCATTGGCATACTTCAATTCATACAAGAATGTCCATTAAGAATTTTCTCTATTGAGACACTGAAGAAATGAAGATGGTGATCAGGCAATGGCCAAATAAATAGTCCTCTCTGAATGAAATGTTACTTGAGTTCCCACCTTTCAACTCCGCTTCTCCTTCACAAAACATTATTTCTGATATGAGGCTTAGCAAAAACTTAGATAATTATTTAGAATAGTAAAAAAGGAGGGGAAAAGCAGCTTTTTCAATAAATAAATTAAATAAAAGTTTCGATTGTTTTCTTGTTATGTAAAACAATGCAGAACAATTATGATGAAGACTTAAAGAAAAAATATTTTGTTTCAGTATTGTTATTTAATTTGAAGGATTATAATCAAGAATAAACAACTTTTTAATTAAAATATTCAAATATTATTTTTAATTTGAATTAAAATTAATTTTTTTAAATCAAATGAAAAGGTTATCATTTTCCTTTAGAATTAGAATTTTACTTAAAAAATATCATATTTTTTAAACTATAAAAGAAAATTGACTTTTCTTATAATGTTTTCCTATCAAATATTTATTTTCAGTTATGCATTAAGGCATTCATGTGGTTCAAAGCACTGTTGTAAGAGAACCACACTAAAAAACGACACTTTTTTCTATCATAATTATAAAATCTTTTAGTCTTATAAACGCTTTTTATTAAGTCAAAAATAAAATAGTTTTAAAATCATTGTAAGACACATAGCGTAATAACAAGAAGAAAATTATATATGGATGACATAATGTAAAATATATAAATTCTAATTGATTTATACAATAAAAAAAACTTGAAATAATATTGAAACTTGATTTCAAAAAGTCCCTTCTTTTTATTTATTCGAGCATTTATTTTTACCTATAAATTTATACTTCAAGTTATAAAAATTTAAAAATTTGAAGAAAGAGCAAAATTATTATAAGCAAAATGCAATTTGTTTTACATATTAAATAAAGTAATGATTGATTTGAATTTATTGGGAATTTCAAGAAAACTAATGATTGTTTTTGTGTTATTGATATAAGAATATAGGTGGTTTGTTTGCATTATTTGACAAAAAATTACTTTTTTTAATATACTGCTGTCATATGCTGTTAGCTTGATATCAAGGAGAATATCTTGTAATATCATCTATGCGGAATTCATGAAGGATAGAAATTAATCAAGTTAACTCTTATCTAGAAAAAAAAGTTATTTTCTACTTTGTCAACTTACACACTGGGTGCTCAAACAGAAAAAAAGTTTTATTCTAAGCTTATACTTGGGGAGGAAAGATGACTTAAAAAAGAATTAAAAACATGACTGGTCTTAAGGCTGAGTGTTAATCAAATTACTCTTATTTCATTAACAATTATGAAAGACATTATGTCTCTTCTAAAAGCTTTTGGGCCGTGTGTCTTAATTCATCTTAAATTACGAGCCTGTTTTTAATCGTATTATTATCATATTTAGGCACAAGATGTTTGATTAATTAAACAACGTTCTTAATTGAAGTCGTGGAAGGTGAAAGTTTGTTTCCTATCTTGTTATGTTTTGATTTTAGTTAAGAACCCTGCACAAGCCAGAGATTCTTTCGAATGAGCAGATTTATAATTACTGCCTAAGGATTCAAAGCATTAACTTTTGGAGAAAATAACAATAAATTCCTGTGAATATGATTTTCTTGATGTAATTGTTTGGTTCAAAACCTTGCGTAAGAAAATTTTCTTTGCAAAGACAACATAAAATGATTTTGGGCTTGAGTTAAGTGATTATTTTTTCCAAATAATTCTGACTAAGATTATTAAAATGAAGATTATAAAAAACGTGTCAATGTGTACCTAGAAAATAAAACTGTTTTAATAGTTTCAGGCTAAAGACACAATGCATTATAATATGAATAAGAATTTTGATTTAGGATGCCAATCATTTGTTTAACTGCTATAATTTTTTTGGAATCACAATTCTTTAGCATTCGATCAATCCGATTTTATAATGAAAAAAAATTAAAGAAAAATTTAAAAATTTGTCACCAAAATATTAGGTTAAGAATTTCTTGTCAATGAAATATTTTTATATATTTATATACACACACATATTTGTCATGAAATATTTATTTAAATAATTAATAGTTTTTACAAAGAGAGACCTTTGTAAAAAATAGAACTTATATATGTTCTATTAATATTACATACATTATACAAAAAAATATTTTTTTTAAAAAATTACATTTTATTACGCGCGATTACATAAAGGCATTAAGAATTCTCTACTTTTAAGAAATAGATTTTCAATGTCCTGCTGTTAGATTCTATTTCTTTATATTTTTACTATTAATACATATATCAAGGCAATCAATATTGGTTTTACTTTGCTGTTCAATAAAAAATATAATTTTCATAGAATCAAACAAACTACAATGAATCCTATTGAGTGTAACATTTTGCAATTAATAATTATAAAACTACACAACATTCCAGCGGTAGAAAATCCAAATATTAGAGTTTTGAATCAAAACGATTATCCAAAAAACACTTTTTCGTTTATTGTCTTTCTATCTCTGTTAGATTCTATAGACTTATGTGTGCATCCCATATAAACCTTACAATAATGGACTAGAAAACAGTGGATTTGCGCAAAATTCAAATGTATATTCGATTTCATCTAAATGTTTTAGTTAGGGCTCACACATGTGGCCAACGAAGGCTAAACAAAGTACCTGAAATTGGAACGTCGTTACTTCTGCGAGAAATGTTGGCAATAAGTGTAGGCAGACGTTGGTGATTCATGAAAAAGTGGAAGAATATGGAAGTTAAGACACGAATTGTGCATCTTCTCGTATCTATAAACTAATCGAGAAGAATCGAAGAGTCCTGAAGTGAATATATACATACATATAAATACTTCTTAAACAGGTATTAGATTTATGTGTCTTTTGAGAACAGCTTTGTTCAGTAATATTAGGCTCATTTGACATGAAATAAGTTATAACTTACAAATCCAAAATACTTGAAAAATTAGTAAAAAAATTTGGAAAAGAGTACTCATTATCCTCTTGGGCATGATTATTAACAAGATAAATAATTAAAATATTTTTAAATTATGCTTTAACATTTAGAAATTTTTTAAATTCCACTTTTCTTGAAATAACGTAGAAATAAGAAAAGAAACAAAAAAGAACGTAAAAAATATTCCATGAATACACAGCTGGAGAAGCGCATCAATTACCCATTCTCATTACTGGTTAATTGTGAGGCCAAGAATTGTCCTCTCACTTACAGCGCCGTAGAAAAGCAACACTGTGTAGCGCGATAACAGGGCCAATCTAATAAAACAAAACCTTGGAAAGTGAAGGTAGCAAACCATATCGATTGCGCATTCTTTGTTGATGTTTGCTTTAATTTCTTGCTGACGGTTTGAAGCGGCGAGATTCTTTTGCGGAGACCCGCCTTCCTCTTTAATCAGAATCCCCTAGACAGAAATCTTGGAGCTTCTATAGGATAAATAAAATAAATGAGATTTTCCGGAAGAAGAAGAGAGGATAATTATGAAGGCCTGCGGAATGCAGCAATGATGAAAGTATTAGAAGAAGCTTTTGTTTTCAAGCGGGAAGAGAAGAGCAGGACAGGGAGATGAAATTCTGGGAAAGCGCGGCCCGTCTCTGTAATCTCCTAATCATTTCTTGGTAAAGGGAAAGAGCAGGGGAAAAACAACACAATAATGGACCGACATCTATTAAATGTTAATAACTACTGAGAGAAACATGGTAATCATTCGCGCTCCTCGCTTTCGTTTCAACTTTGAGAATAATTGATGAAGTCGGTATTAATCATTTGTTTGATATAACAACGCCTGGGTATTTTATTAATTCATGTCGCCAACGTGATTCCCATTCCCATTTCATCAACAAATACTTAGCCAGCTAGTCCCATTAACCGTTTTTATGACGCACACGCTCAAGAACGCGGAGAATAAGCTTATCTACCCCTCCCACCACCTTTCCGTTACTAGATGCAGACGATATTAAAAGTCCCAACTGGTTTTCCTACGGTTTTAGAATAAAAACTAATAATTAGAAGCAAGCAAATTTCAGATTTACGATTGGCTAACGAATGCTAGGATAATTTATTTATTAAAAAAAAAATGGCTGAAATGCAGATATGCCGGAAATTCATATATTTCGCATTCCTTTCCCATGAGAACAAGCAAAATAATGAAAACTTTTTCCACTGAATTCAAAACATTTTGACTGTATATCGCATGACGCTACAAGTGAAATGTAGTATTTTAAAAAACTCTTTAAGCAAAATTCCTAATTCTTTGTTTCTCTTCAAGAAAGTGAAATTAGTTTCTTATTGATTCAAGAAACCTTTTTGAAAATTAAAAGAGGATTAAAATTCAAATAAAAGATATAACTACGAATTAAATTTAAAAACTTACTCATTAAGACAACAATTAAAAAATATTAAAATTAATCAAATCAAATGGTAAAATATTTATATTCGCGATTTTTTTTACTGCATTATTTTTGAGAATTTTCGGGGAAACATTTCGTGCTTGTACACAAATTAATTTATTTAAACAAGTAAAATATATTAGTTACAAATAATATTAGAGAAGGAACTTTCACACACAGGTTCGTTGAATTAAAAATTTATCGTGGAGTATAAAACTGAGATAGTAATTTTGTTATAAAAATAATGTGTTATTATATTTACAAATTGAAAATTTATTTAAATAAAAGGTAATACTTTTTCTGGAAAATTTTTTTAACTACATTTTATATATATGAGTATGTCGAACATATAAAATATTGTAATGTGTTTGTTAAATATCAATTATAAATGATTGCATTTATATTAGGATGTATACTTCTTATAGTTAAGCATTTTTTGATAGTTATGTTTTCAAAATTATAGCTTTTTTTTAAAATACTTAATAATTTTATTTATTTGTTTTTTTGCTGCATTTAAACATCGCATACTGTTTGATTAATCCTAACATAATGAGGCTAAAAGCTATCCATGTATGATAACTAAGATAGAGGTAAGTTCTAAGAAAAGAAATATATGTGTAAAAAATTTTATGTTTATAACATATTAAGTATAACTTGATTAAGTCTCGGCCGTGTTTAATTGTTTGGAAGAAATACCTGCATGATAAAAAATTTAAAAAAAGATTCTATTATCTAAAAATCTATACCTAAAATAATTAATATAGGTCTTTAAAAATAAAATAAATTAAGAAGATATTAGATATTTACTAACAGTTGTCAGTAAAAAGTTATTATACAGTCCCGAATTCTCTCTTGTATTATTTATTACAGATAATAAAAGCCGGAAGTCCGGTGGCTTTGTCGGTAGCGTTTCACGTTCCCAAGGCAAAGGTTAGAGGCTCGATCCTCAGGCAGGGCAAATTCAGCCTTTCATCCTTTCAGTGAGTCGATAAACTGAGTACCAAGCATACTTGGGAACTAAAAACTGGGGGTTTCACGCTTGGCTGGCCACCTAATCGGGATATATGCTTCGCACTCCAGGGCCTCTCGGTTAGAAAAACAGAGGTGGTCACTATAGGCCTTGGTCCACATTGGCTGTCGCTCCACAGAGTGAGTTTAGTCATATAAAAGCCCGCAGATAATAAGTTTGAAAAAGTGATTCTCTATATTGCTAGAGCTAGTTTGGTTTGACAGGATTTATGCATACTGAGTTTGAGTATATGCCAGTATAATAATCACTTTTGCCCAAAATTTAATTAAGACGGAAGTCCACTATTTTGTAAACTAGCAAACAAACAGCTTTACATATAATTGTGAATACACTAAAATAATATGAAGAAAAAATTACATTAAGTAATATTAAATAATATTTATAATTTAAAATATTTTACGGTAAAAATCATTTTTGAATGCTTTGTATTGACTTGATTATGAGACGATATTGTAATTGGATGATTGTTATTTACGATTATATACATATTATATCAAAATATTGTAAATGGAAAAATACTCCAAGTCATTTATTTCATTTTGCATAAATATTAGGTACATCAATCTTTGTAACATTATTATGCACTTTTAGTAACAACCTCACAATTGTACTCATTTTTTTAACATCTTAAATGTACCAAGTCACTATAAGCCCTAAATGTTTAGCAACAGAGAAGTGCAATAAAATACTTCATTTTCAACTATTTATCGAGTAAAAAAAATATAACGTTAATAAATTCAGAAACACACAGATTTTACGTGTGTTCAATGCAACGTAATACAATAGTTACATTTATTATTACAATCAACCACATACACGCAAATAGACTAATTTAACGCAATAAAATTTTTCAAAAATATATAGAGGAATTAAAACAGAATTTTATTTATAAGAGGCAGAGATTAATATAAGACAAGGTCTAATAAACATTTTAATAAAGAAACTATTTCATTCCTGCAGTATTGTATATATAAGTACAGAGAAAACCGAGATTCTTAAGTATTTGCTGAGTTATATGGCTTAATTTTTTCTATATCATGCATTAATTTAATAATACATATATACATATAACATACATATACATATAAAGAGTGTTCTAAAATTAACGTAAGATTTAAATTCAATAGAAAAACACAGCTTTTAATCTTTAAGCTTTTTTTATTTTTATTTTATTATTAAATCGTAAACTACACAGATTAGGAGTACATGTATGGAAGATCATATAGAGTAAATGGCCTCAATATAGCTTTGCTGGCACATACGCACATTTTTCCCGAATCTTTTAGTGACCATTTTTATAAAGGTGTCTGAATTTCACTGATGCAACTCTGAATTTTATTCACATAAAACTTTAACTTCCAATAGCAGCATTAAAAAATAAGAGGGTGTTAAATCACATGATATACGGGACCAATTCTTATCATCGAAACAAGAGAATACAAGGCTGGGAAATGTTCAAAAATGAAAACACGTTGTTCGCGTTTAATTAGGCTGAGTTATAATTCGCGTTAGTTAGACTTAATTATAGATGATAATTTAGGTTTAGTAAAACTGAGTGTGCATGCTCCATTTTTACTAATCCAAAATATTAGCCATTTTCTTTATATATGCCCATGATATGATATGTGATATGTTATATATATACATTAAAGTTAATCCAAGATACCGTTTACACTGTATAATCTAACGTGTTTTTCTGAAATAAAACTTAAATTAAAAAAGGGCAAAAATTATGAATTGGTGTTTACTAGATTCTTTTCTTATTAACTAACCAGTACAACCAAAATATAGAAATATATAAATACTTTGAGTTTGGATTTCAGCCAGAGCTAGTATATGCAAACGAAAGTAAACAGTGCTAATACAGTAGAACACGTTAAATTTTTACGAGAATCACTTATCGTCAGTCCCTTTTATTGAAATAATTAATTTTTTAGAACGATATAACTGTATTTTAATCACATATCCTAAAAAGAAGTATTAACTAAATGACAAAGTAGTGATAATTTTCTTTAAATGATGAACTCTCTCTTTCCAAGTCTCTGATATTTCAGTTGGGGGCAAAATAATCGTTTTCGTAAGAGGGAAAGTATTAGCCTTGACTCTCATCCAACCAAAACAGGTTACTCTCACAGAGCATATGTTAATAAAAATAAGAAATCTTATATATATATATATATATATATATATATATATATATATATATATATATATATATATATATATATATATATATATATATATATATATATATACATATATATATATATATAATATCGCTGTACAAATTATGTGGAAGTTGCTGAGAAGGGATAAAGGGATATTAGTTTTTTTTTTTTTTCGATTTTATAACTTGACATCGGTTAAAAATTTTGAAGCATTGTTTTCTGATCTGTGTGTCTTAAGATATATTCTAGATTATCTTTAAAAACTTCTCGTTTAACTTTAGTGTTGGCTATTTTAATCCTTCAAATTCTTTAGAGCCTTAGGCCTCTTTCACACTAGACGACTTTTATCGTTCGATAAAAAGTTGTTCGATATTTATTGTGAGAAATTATTATAAAACCACACAATAGACTGGTCCCCGATAACATATCGTTTCTGAATGTGAAGAAGAGCAGTCTATTGTGTGTTTTTTTAATAACTTCTCATGATAAAATATCGGACGACTTTTTTTCGTGCGATAAAAGTCGTCTAGTGTGAAAGAGGCCTTACTGTTATTTGGCTACATTTATTAGACTTTACATTCTAAACTTCTTGAAAATAAAGAGGAATAAACTACTTATTTCAATTTAAAAATAATTAAAACAGCAAACAGATATTTGCCCAAAATTAAAAACACGAGATATATAAACAAACATTTTCGTGAAAAAAAATGAAATAAATCTAAAATTTTAATAAGATTCCTAATAATACAGTTGAAAGTCATGATTAAGAGCAATTGCAATCATTTTTATTAGGTTTACTTCAGGTGAAAAATTTTCTCTGTGACTATTCCTTGCTGTTGGCAAATCCATTCTTTGAAGTTTTGCTCAAGATCAATATAACGCAAACATAATTCTAAACTTTAATAGAAGTCAGATTGAAAAAATGTTGTTTTTAAGTTATAGTGATACAAATTCACCAATTAATTTTTATAAGAAAAAATAAAATCAGAATTTGCACAATAAATATTTATCCCATTTTATCGATAAACAAACAGAATGAATTCTCTAAATCAGAAGTTATTCTTATGGTAGTTAAAAAATATAAATGAGCATATTTTACACTTACATGGTCTTTAATTGCTTACAAAATTTGGCAACACGTGAACTACTACGAGGATCACAATGAAATATTTGAGATACACCTTGGTTCCAAAAGCTGCATTTACGAAATTTAAGGAATGTTCAAAGTAGTTTCCTCCAACTCATCAAATCATTTCTATAGAACAAATTTTTCAACGCTTAAATGCTTCAAGCCATTTATTTTTTGGATTCAGTGAAAAAATTTATTTATAACCCCATCAACTACATATTCAGAATGAAAACAACATTCGGATAAGATTTTTAAGATTAAAAATAACCTAACTCCCAGATAACTAAGTGAATAGGGTGGATGATTTATAATTTTGTTATGTGTTTTTGTTCAAAAAACTTTAAGTTCAATTTTGCTGAATGCGAAAATGCATTGTCATGGTTTTCTGACATACATTTTAAGACTTTCAGAAAGACATTTAGTAGTGTATCTCAGTAAGTTGAAAATTTAATCCGTCCTTCCGTCTTAATATTTCTGAAGAAAATAGTAAACATTACTTTTATCATCACATATTGTAATATCTCTATTGTGAGCTTGAAATCGTCTTCAAAACCCCATACTTGATTTTCTTGTCGAGAATCTTAAAGAATGGTATGAATGTTTCATCACCAGTTACTGTTATATAAAAATGGGGTAATCACCATCTTTAAGTAATTTTAAGATTCTTTTATTGATTTTGATGAGATCCTCGTTTCGGTTCTTGGTAAAATAATAGGGAACCCAACAATGAGCTATATTATGCAGTTCTTCATGAGCAGTTTCATATGGTTGCAGATTCAACATCAAGTTTCTTCTGTACTGTGATTATTATCGCTTAACATTTTCCATATTACATGGATATAATCCAGGATTACAGCTGACAATTGCTTGTCTGTTTGATCCCACATTGAGAAATTTGGTTATATTATAACAAGTAATACTAAATACTGCCTCAGTAGATTAGACTTTATTTCTAAATGCTAATTATGAATGCTTTCTTCTTGATTTAATTTCACCTTAAAATTATTGGACGATAATGTTTTCGCGTCAACACCATTCTACTTTCTACCTAAAATTTATTCAACGTTAAATTATTTGTAATTCATCAGTGTAAAGAATTGACTACTTGGTGATAAAATATTTATATTTTAAATATGAAATTTATAAATTTTTTCTATTATTTCTCATCTGCGCATATTACAAAAATCTCAGAGTGACCCTCATATATTTTGCCTAACCAGATCTAATTTCAAACTTCAGCATCTTTAAATTAAGTATTGATTATTATTCCTAACTTAAATTAATGAAAGGATTCAAAACATTTTTCAAAAATGTTAAAAATTGCAGCTGGTTTTCTTTCTAAAAACTAAATATTTTTCTTGTATTTCTTGAATTGAAGATTATATTTTTGTATGAAATTAATTATTTCTTCTTCTTTAGTGATTCATAAAATAGTTTTAAAAATTATGGTGATTATCTGTGTTTGCCAAGGCAATATAAATATCAGAATTGTTTGATTGAATTATTTTTACTTATAACTATTAAAACATTTTATCCATAACTTTGAATACACATAGCTTTTCTCTCATGAAGATTAAATTGCATTTTCAGTTAGGATTTAGAATCACTAATCTATTCTTTTTGTGTCTGTTATTTTACAAATGAACAGAAATGCATTAGTCTAAACACCTTAAAAAATTTAACATTAAATTTTTTTACAAATCATTATAAGCTGTTACACAGTATATGTAATTGAAAACTTTTTAATAAATATTATTGACCTATAATTATATTGATATAATCCGAGTAACGCTAATACAATACTATCTAAAAATTAGTATATGATTTTATTCCTAAATTTTGCGAGAAAAATTTTCGAAATGATGAATTTCATAAAATTTTCTATATGCAAAAATAGTTTTTGTTAATATTTTTAACTTTGTCTATAAATAATAGTCTTGAAATTTCCAATTTATTTCATTTCAAAGACAATAAAAACTTAAGAATATTGTTTTCAGAGCGTATTCATTTCTAGTTCCATTTATGCACATATTTACTATGGAATAATATTATGAGTTTTTCTGTTCTTGTATTAATTTTACCTTCATGTGAACGTCACAAAGGGAATGAGACTTCTTTTTCTTTAACTATAATTTAGAGATCAATATTTTTGATTACATGATTAACATAGAATACTAGTAAATGTAACCATCATTTGTAATAGCAAACTTAGGTAAATAAACCATTTAAAAAGCTGAAATTACTAGATTTGATTAAGTAACAGAAACTATATATATATATATATAATATCTCTTTAAATAATATTTAAATTACATTGAAGAGACTATTAGTTAATTGTTGTATTGTAATAGTGAAAGGCATTTTAAATCCTATCACATCCTCATATCAACAATAAAAAAATTCTATATGTAAGTAATAATTTCAAATAGTAAATTCTTTTTAATTTTAAAATGATATCTTTTACAGAACATCGAATTTTTTTATGCAATGTATTTCTGGACTGAAGTCTAAATTCATAATTTTAATTTATTTCAAACAGTAAATATAGAATAGTAAATTAGAAGGAAATAAAAATTCATTTCCATAGCTTAACAACTGAATTTCTATATTTTCTTATTAATTTTTTTAAGTTAGTAAGGAAATGTTAAATCCTAATTGGTTGTTTAGAAAAAAAGTATTGAGATATTGTCTATTTTTATAATATATTTTTATAACAAATTAAACACATACACACTCTTAGATAAAACAATCACCCCTATTTCTGTTTCTCACTCTGTATGCGTTTAGAAATAATAGATTATATAGCATTGAGAGAAACTTGAACATTCAAGAAACATTCAAGAAACGAAAAAATAAAATCTTAGCTACTGTATCGTCACTAAAAAATTTTAAAATAATAATCTTGTTACTGATAAAAGTTTTAAGAGTTAAATTTTAGAAAAATAAGATTCCTTGATTTGAGTATTTTAGATTCCTTACTTTTGCAATATTATAAAAGATATAAGTACATAGAGTATCAGCAACTTTACCAAAATGAAATATTTACGAAACAATGTCATATCAAAGTTTCACTAATTTCCTAAGGATTTTCCTTATAATTATATATCTTAAAACAGTTTTCTTTCATACATTAACATTTTAACTTTGCTTTGAGATAAATATCTAAAGTTTATTTGAGTATTAAACTGTTAAGGAAAAATAATATTCACATTTTTTTTATTTTTCTAATATGTGCCTCATTTATATTCATCTAAGCTTTTTAATATATCCATTTGACTTTTTAAGAGAATGTCTTTCGCTTTCGAGACAATATTTAATAGTAGATAATTCAGAAAATCTTCATGAGCTAACAAATAAGATTTACTGAAAAGTAAAATTTCACCAAGATCATTTTTTTTTCTTTCACATATTTTTTCTAATATTTATTCCATGTTCCGGAGTAATCATAATTCTTTCTTGAAATGAATATTTTCTCCCTTCCTATTAAAATTGTTTGGGACTAAAGGGAATAAATAAAAAAATGCTTTAAATGAATTTCACCACGATATTTCTCCCATCTCAAAAAGTATTTTGTTTTAGCAGACTGAAAGGTGATATTGCTTATATAGAAAATGTGCACAGGTGAAGTTGTCAATTCGGTCACAATTTAAGGCTGAAATAATTTAGTATTAAGACACATAGAAAATAATAGGTACAAATATAAATGACATGTAAACTAAAAAAATGCTAAAATATTTGTTAAAAAGAAATGAAGATTGTATATTTACACATATTTGCTTTTGTTTTCATTTTGACGCAATGATTAAATTTTACTTCAATTACTAGTATTAAGTATAAGTAACTCCATTAATTTATAGTATTAAGCACAAGTAACTCAAAAAATATCGGAAACTTCAAACACTTTTAGTAAAAACTTACAAAAAACATGAATTAAATTTTGGAAATAAACATATTCGACTTATTTATAGAAGATGATATTTTGATTAAAGTCTTGTTTAGTTTTTTAATTGCTATAGTTAATATATTTATTTCATTAATACTGAAACTGTAAATGCACATTGATAGAAAATAATGGGTCATAAAATATTCGGACATTCAAATATCTTTAAGTAAATTATTGAATAAGGTTAACCTATAAATCATTTTACAATTTTTTATGATGGCTACAGAAACATCCTATTCTCAGTTTTATTTCATTACATATAAAATTAAGTGCATGATCTAAAAAATTTTTTGAAAAGCAAGAAATGATATTTCAGAAAATTGTAATTATATCCTCAACTGAGTAATCTAAAAACGTTTTAAATCATTTTATATATTTATCAAAAATTCCATTCATGAGGATAAATTAAACACATTTGATTTGGATGAATGGACGTATTATAAAAGTATATAATATAGAAGAAAATGGAAAGAGATTTTATCGAATGAGCTTAGCGATATGAGAATAAAGTTATTACCAAAATCTTAATTCATGCCATTATAATTACTTTTCTCATGTTATTGATTTCGTTTGCTTATCAGTTTA
Organism: Latrodectus hesperus; assembly: GCA_037975125.1. Classification (NCBI taxonomy): domain Eukaryota; kingdom Metazoa; phylum Arthropoda; class Arachnida; order Araneae; family Theridiidae; genus Latrodectus; species Latrodectus hesperus. The sequence continues at coordinate 39,409,141 of CM075859.1, forward strand.
CGGCCACTTTTTGTTGGTGAAATCTAATTCAAATGGGACTTATAATTATAACAAACCTCTAAAAGCATCAATATCTGCGTTGGTAATCGAACCCATAAAATATTGATTAGAAAGATAGATTGCTAAGGATTTAGTTGACAAATCAGCAGTCACTGACTTAGAGAAAATTTATTTGCATATTTTTCTTTATCTGATCCTTTAAATGCAAACTTCAAGTTTCTTTAACTTTTAGAGTACTATATATTGATGTTCATTAGTTAAATAAAGGAAATTATTATCATATTTAAATTTAAAACCTAATTTAAATTGTTATCTTAAAACTTGCCAGTTAGGATTAAATTTGTCATTTGTCAGAATGAAAATATGAAAAACATTACACAAACATCCGTATATAGTTTAGCTATAAATGTACCGAAATTCCAAAAATAATCTAAGTGGTCTGATTTCAGAATGACTTAAAGTAATTGAAAATAAATTTTTGAAAACTCAGCATTTAAGCAAAGAGTGAGCTACTGACGCTGACTATAGAATAATAGGATTACATCAATACAAAATCAATGGGAAAAACATTAAGCTTCTACCTCTGACATTTAATAGCGGTTGTGAGTATTATAAGGGTTAGCAAGTACTAAATTCCTCAAAAATATTCCATAATATACTGATTTATAAACGTTTCATTTTAAGAGTTCAATGACTTTATGAGTCATTGAACTCTTAAAATTATTATTTGGTTGCATTTTGTTTTTGAAAGCTGTATTGTACTGCGTACTCTTTCTAAATTTATAAGACAGTTTTGTGAAGAATATAAGAAGCTAAATGGAAGATCTTACAAGGTTTAGATAGATAATTATGTAATGAAAATATGCAATTCTCAAATTAAAAAATTAGTCAAAGTTTCAATTATTCTTTTATTTGAACATTTTTACCGATGTTTTTGGTCCCATCTTGGATAAATGTTTTTGGATTTTTCATCATATAAATTCAAGGAATTTTCAATTTGTTTATTACTCTATTTTTGCCATCCAGAACATAAAGCAGAAAAATACCAAGATAATGCTTTGATAGAACTATGTCTGAATTATAAAGTGAATGCGATATTATTTATACTTCAAGTACACTCAGTTTATGTTGAATCCTTCTTGTGGGTTAAGTCAGGATAATTTGTAAAAAAAATCCCTTTATTATTTGCAGTTTGTTTAAAGAGTAAAGTCTTTGAAATTTTCTAACTGCCAACATTTGATGTTAGAGGTTTGATAGTAAATGTAATTGAATAGAGTCCTGTAATTTTCATTATGGAATGATTCTGGTTGGCTATTTTTAAACATTTTAAAATAACTTTAAAATAATCTTTCTTTTTTATATTTCATCAAATGCATAGAAAAGTTTCCTTTGGATACAATTATACGAATGAAATAAGAATGGGTTGTTAAACCTTTTGTGATTAGCCGTTCTTTTTTGAATAATGCTTATACAAGGTATATATTCTTTATTTCCATTCCCTAAGTATTTGCATATCTTGGGATTATAGATGTGCAAAACTTTTAGTGATGCTTTTGAGTTGTTAATGTAGTTGGAACCCCCAAAATTCAATTCCAAAAACTATTTCAATCATTTTTAGGTACACTGTTGTCTTTTTTATCAGGAGTGAATTCGTTTGGCTTATATTTTTCATAGAGATTGAATCCATCTATGGTCCAAATAGCAGACTCCATTATTAAAAGAAATTCAGATTTTCAATGCATCATATCAGCATTACTGACTTTAAATAGATGACGAATTTTCTATTCATGAAGAAACTAGAACTTGCTTCTCGATTTTTTTAAGACAATAATAAACTTTTCGGGGAAGCATTCTGGGTACAGAGAAGCATGCTGGTGCAATAACAACAACAATGAACTTTATCTTGTATACACCATACAAATATTTTAATTTACTTCTGCACTTTTTTTTGAATCTAAATTTAAGAAGTAGGAAATCGGGAATTTTTAACTTGACATAATTCATCACTGCTCTATAAAATAATATAAAAATATAAATTCATTAAAATATGGAATAAAGAGTAAGGAGATAAAAGAAACTTGACAGTATGAAGTTATTATAATGACATTAAGTTTATAATTAAAAATAGTATTGAAATCAATTTTTATTTTTTATAATCAATTTAGGTATATTAAAATTCTTCCTATAATTTTGGGCTTAATCTTTTGGATATCTTTTTTTTAAAAATTTCGCTTTGCAGCATTAAATGCTGTAAAGCGAAATTTCTAAATACAGCATATATTCTAAATACAGCATTACTGAAAATATGAAATTTCAAAATGCATTATTGTTTTACTCTTACAATTTTTAAATAAGTGATTGAAAATATTTCTCGTCTCGTGAAATGAAAAATTATAAACTATATTATTAATTAATTCATCCACACACAAGTTATGATACAAAGTAGCTAATAACATAAAAATTCTATTTTCAACATCATAATCAACAATAAAAAGTCTCTCTAAACCATAATAATTTTACTATATGTCATATTTTAGTATATACTTTGATTCAAGCCAAAATAACTTTCAGTGGTTAGCATTTTGGTTTCATTCGTTTCACGTTCTATGGAAAAGAAGTGTTAAATTAAAAACCAAAAAATAATAATGATTCAACTCTCAGCTCAATATTTTCGCTCTCTTTTATATAAATATCTCGTCAGTTTGGTTCCAACTCAAGCATAAATATATGTAGAGATTGAAGATCCACTTAAACTCTTATCTCTTTTATGAATTAAGTTTCACCTGTAAAAAATTACAGTAACAAAAACTCGCAATTTAAAACAGAAATTTAGTTATTTAGTGAAAAATTATAAAGATTTTTAAACCATGTAAACCAGATTAAATTTCTTTTAATCACAAATCAGACGTAATTAAAAACTTTCTGCTAACACTTGGATATTTACCATGAATAAAATTAACAATTAAAGGCAGGGAATTAGTTTTAAAATTGAATGAAAATGATGGACAATCATATGAAAAAAATGTAGAAAATTGAATAAATATAAAAGGCTAAGAAATAACCAGTCTTTCTCAAAAGAAAAATATTTTAGCAACAAAACTAAAACTAACTAGTCTTGAAAGTTTTCAAGGGAAAAAAAATGCTTTAGTTTAGTGTTAAAATTAGTAACTTCAAAACAGTGGCGAAAACTAACGGAAGCATTTAAGAAATTTAATATCATAGCGTCCAAAATTAAAATTACAAACAAAAGAAAATGAAATATTTTAACAAAAAGATATGAATTGAATGCATGAATGTGTGGTGTACTAACACCGTTTGCTGTCAGTCTGGAAATAGGAACAATTAATTTGAGCAGATTTGGTTTGCTTGATGCTTTACTGTAACTTTTGCACACATGAGATAATTAAACTTAGATTTAAAGAGATTTTGAGAGGAAGTTTTCTATATAATGGCTCTTCCTAGAACATGCCACAAATGCCTTATGGTACTAAAGTCTGGAGACCTCACTACGGTTAATACTCTCTTCTACCAAATTAACGTTAACAAGTGTTATTCTATATGTGGTCTGGCGTTATCAATTATATTAGTAAAATTATCTTTTGCAGCTACTAGAAAAAATCACATGCAGTGTTAAAAAATCCTAACCCTTTTCTTTCTGATATCACTGTACAAATAAAGTAGATATGTAGAAGCGTCTGCCATCCAACATGAACCTTTCCCATAAAAAGATGTCAATGTTAGCAAACGATTGATTTCTTTGATGTTTTCAGGATGTTAATATCTCCTAGCTTTTTTTCAGATTGGCAATGTGTATCTTACGCATGTGAATGTCGAGTTTTTAATCTATCAAGAGCTCTCCATTGCAATTGATAGCTTAATCAATTTCACGTGGTTATTTTAGCAATAATTTCAGTGGCTGAGGTTGCTTCGTTAAAAAAGTGAAATACCACACTAAATGCATCAGTTACTAATTCTAATTCAATTTATGTGTTTATTTCTTTTAAAAAAACTATTAATTTTACCATTAGACATTCACAAGACTTATACAATGAAATAAATTCTTTAATTGCAATACATAATATTATTTTTTAAAAAATAACTGTAACAATTATTTCTATTTATTGTAAAAATATGTTTGTAACTTTAATTTTGGATACCAGTGTATGACAATAAGTATTTGAAACCTAAAAGTGAAAACAGATACATTAATAATGAATATTTTCACTCTCTTACTGCTAGAAGGAAACAATTCATTAGTGGTGCCAAAAAAAGAATGTTTTTATTTAAAACAAAATCAACGATTTCCATAGATAAGTCAATGTTTAAAATATTTTATTCAAATTGAGAAAGAGAACATGGAGAAAATAGAACTAAATGCTAAGATAATAATGTAGAAATGATAAAATATGGTGTTACGACAATAATGATAAAGGGATGTATGACTGCTTGAAAAATAATTCAAAACTTGATGAACCAGTGCATTTTTCTTGGCGTTTTGAAGAGCTTATAGAAGTAATAAAAGCTCTAAAAAATTTTGTATTAGAAAACACAACTACTTTCAAAAAGATAAGGCTTTCACTACATAGGATACTTAATAAAGATGTAATTTAACATGCCTCCCCTCCTCTCTTATGTGTTAATCGTATCCTAAAAATATCTGAATTTAAAAATGGCTTAAACTTTGGAATGTTTAATGCAAAGAAATGCAAGCGTTATAAAGTTAGAAAAATTAGAATTAAAAGATATCTTTTAAAATAAAGGAATAATATCAAGCAAAATTAATAAATTTGTTGTCAAAAAGATCACAAATTTTAAAAGAAACTCATTAAAAACATGAAATTAATTCCGAACTTTTTTTATTGAGCTGACATCTACACAGTTAGCTTTTTGTACTTCATCTCAATGGTTCTGGGTTTGATTTTCTCCTCAATTACTCCTTTTTGTAGTGGTTAGAAATCTGTATTACTATCCTCCCTAAATGTAACACCAAGAAAGGTTAAGGATATCACGGCAAAATTTATTTGATAGGTTACACGCGTTATACAATTATCAAATGATTGAAATAATTTCTTGTGAAGTGTAGATGCTGGCAAAACCGATAGTTAGTGCATCCACCATTGTTGACAATAACCAATGCCACAATCCTTGGCATAGAATCAAAAGAACTTCGGGTTTCTCCTTGATTTAAAACAATCTATGTGGCTTCAACAATCACCGAAGCTGGACTGGTGCAGCAGTAGGTGTTATATCCTGAGCAGTTTTTTTCAATCGTGAACTTTACGTTTTAGATTGGTGATAGATTATGACAAGCAGAGCAAGGAAACGATTAAATCTGATGTATAAAGAAGAATTCTTGAAAATTGCATGCCATGTGTGATCATGTTTTATCTCTTGTTAGAATATGGCTGACGGAAAGCGTTGAAGTTAAGAGAGCACTAAGGGTTCTAACACCTCAGACATATAGTTCTGACTGTTGCGTACCCATATAGCAATCTGTCCCATCGATCCATCTGCAATGCGTACTAGAGGGCTGCGGGAATAAAATTCAATACCGTGTAAAATCGTGATATCTCGTGTAAAATTAGTGGGATGATCCATAACGTAACAGTTCAGAAATCTCTCAATATGTCTCCAGACTCGAATTCGACAATTATAGTGTTGCAGGTAGAAGCAGAATTCGACTGTAATGACTTTTCATTCTCTTAACCCTGTCCATTATTCAATGCACCATTGGTGATGTAAATGCTTGTGGTTCTGAGGCAAGGATAAACGAAGAAATGGATGTCTTGTGGACATTTTACTCAGCTGCAGATACCGAATGATGATTAATAGACTGAATCTTTTTCACTATCGTTTATGGTGTATTTCAGCGATTTGTCACTGCTATTAACACAATATACTTGTCATCACATCCAGCGATGCAATGATACGGCTGCGATCTGTCCTATCGATTTATCGTTCTTTCTGCATCTTGCTATCACAGATACAACTCACAGTTGCTTAGTTTCATCTAACATAATCACCAATTTCTCTGAAGGATAATCTTCAAACCCTATCGGCTAATGTTCTTTGTCGAATTCAGAAACTTGCTCGAAATCTTCTACGAAGTATTAATAGTCTGCAAAAGGGAAAAATAATTGCCGTATTTTATATCGGAAATCTATTTTGCCTTTACATGGCACTTGCAGGTTTCATTACAGTCACCCTTAATATGCGTATGTACTGCAATGCTAATGATTTGCATCATCGCAGCAAATGCATGATGTAAATTCCACAGGATTTTAAATTTCCTCCAGGGAATTGTATTTTGTTTAGTGAGTAGCGCATTTTAAGCTATAGGTCCCGATCAAATTAAGTCTCACATACAAAAAGGGACTGTTAAGCGACAAATCGACAGAAACTGTTTTGATATACCTATATTTTTGTGGTGACGTAACCCAATTAACATACCTATTTATTTCAATTTATTTTAATGGTGTGAAATAAATCAATAATTTTTATTGTAATAAAAATAAAATTTTTACTTAATTTATTCATGCTCTTGATAGAATATACACGAGAGTTACTTAAATATTGGTTTGCTAAGCAACTCACTCTACTATCAATTTTGTAGATAGGTGTAAAAAATTCTGGGAATTTTCCAAGATTTTTTCCTCAAATTCGAGAATTGAAATTCATCTTTTTTCCAAAGTAATAAAAAATAATAGATATATGTTTTCCTTATTCTATAAAAATTGCTTACATTTGATCATGAAGATTCAACCCTTATGATGAATTAGAACTAAATATGAAATCGCTAAATTAATTTTAATCAGAAAAAAATCCCCATATTGATGAGATCTATGCGTTTTACCGGATTGGAGATCATTACCCTGTTGTGGTGGGTCATGAGAGTTTGGTAAAGTAGGAACAAGCTTCCTTTAAGTTAGTTTCTAGTAAAAAATTTCAAGTTTCATCTCCAGATATGCGTTTAGGGATATATCCCAGACCATAAACAATAGACCATGGTGTAGATCTAGAAATCTTGCTCAATATCCATTTTAGATCTAAGTCCATGATCGAATTAGCATTCATTAATTAATAAAATTGACCGTACAAATAAACAAGAAAGCTATTGTGAAAAAAATGACAAATAAGCAAAAATGTTATCGTAAACAAAGAAAAGACAAAATGTCAAGAACTTTGCTGATATGTCACAAAGTTGAAGCTGTGAAATATAAAATATAATTCAAGGGATAAATAAAATATAAGCAATAGGAATGAAATAATCATGAATAGTGATGTGAATGATAAATGATAAATATTTTCTTGCTGAAAAGAATTTTATAATGGTCACCAAAAAATTATGAATATCTTATAGTTACCATATTTTTATTTGATTTTATGCTATTTTGCTTCTGCTGAGTTCTCTTAAAATTAATATAGTTTTATTTAATTAAAATATTTTTTAAACTAAAAAATGTTCATTACCCAACTGATAATTTTTAAAAATCACTGATAATTTAAACAGTAAAATTAAAGTAGCTTTCTGAGCTAATAAACCAGAAAACAAACATAAGAAATAATGTTTTAATATTTACAGTTGGAGTATTTCTATTAACAGTTATCAGAAAATTTCATAAGTCAGTACGCATTAACTTATCAAGATACGCTAGAGTCAAAAGCACACTTTTACCTTTCAGTAACACTTTATTATATCTTTTCAAGGTCAAATAGACGCATCCCCATCATCATAGTGCTTCAATTGCATTTTCGCATGAAAATATCTTAAATTATATTTTACTTTTAATCATTATTGCCTTAATCGAATATCATTTAATTTTGAGTGTCGATATTTGCTTCACTTTCATTCCTGACTCTAATAATATGATGGTCTAATTAGTTCTAGCGGCCAAAAAATGACTGTTAAGTGAAAAAAGAAAAAAAAAAACCTAAAGCTTCGATCATGTGTGATTCTATATTTTTTCAGTATAATAGCAAAACCAAGGTTTTTCCTCGATGAATTCTGCAGACCAAATTTTTTATTAGTGTGAATTATGAAAGCTCTGAGTTTGAGTATTGATTTGGGAAATATCACTTAAAGATAATATGCACACAATTCCTAATTTCAAAGAAACCTTTTTTTATGCCATATTTAAAATTTCAATTTATTTATTATTCATTAAGAAAAATATTTGAAGACTTTTTAACATAGCAAACAAAAACATCTGGATTGGATATAATCACATACAATTAAATTTAATCAGTTGATAGTTTTAGTAAAAGATGGTCACCTCATATAGTAGTTACTAAATATTTTTAAACTTTCTACAAACATTTACTAATCATTTTTAAATATTCCTAAGAAACATCCAACTTCTAAAAGAAAATAATATTCTATTTTTAAAGACTCGTGGTGAGATAAATGTTTTTTCAAAGCACTTTTTACAATTAGCTTTTGCTGGAAGAAATCAGATGGATATTTTAGTCACCAAACCAATCCTACACATAATTCCTCCAATTCTGAGCTTCAATTTATTCCCTCCAAGTCAAATCGTAGATTAATTATTTATAGATGCTATTTCCATCTCATGATGCTATTTCCATCTCATAGATATAGGTAGTAATTAAAATTTTAAAAACACCTTACATTTATAAAGAATCCTTTTTATCAGTATAGTGAAAAACCATCTTTGACATATTACACAACTTAATCTGAGAATCACCTGAGAATCGATTTATGTAAGTGCTGAATAATGCTTAGAAGAATATCCCCTCTCTTCACGGAGATATTGTGAAAGTTCTGGAAGAAATGCCGGTTGAGGATACTGATTCTGTATTTAATGTTCTGAAATAGACCGTAGCGGTTCAATTATATTGAGGTCCGATGATTGCATGGGCCAAGGTAAATGTTTAACTTTATCCTCGTATTTATCAAACCATGACTGAACAAGTCTCGCTGGATGGATGTTATCATCCCGAAAGAAATTAGCATCCCGAAAAATTCTATCTCCTGTAGGAAATAATGTTTATATCATAAGAAGGACCAGGTTTTAAATAACATTTCTCTACATTTTCCCTCATGGATCCTTCCTTTCAGGGTTATGATACATCCAGCAGAAAATCACGACATGTCTGCCCGATCATGAGAATTCCTACTCCATGTTTGAAAGCTGGAAGGAGACAATCACGGTCACATCCATATGGAGGTGTTCTCCAAACATACATCTGGTCTGTTGTTGGGAAAAGTGTAACAGACGATTCATCAGACCATATTACTTTCTTCCCCGTATAAATCGATCAAGTTTTATGAGTGTGACACCATTGTAAATGACGTATGTAATTAATATCAGTGACAAGTGGCTTGGGAATTCCTGTTCTGTTGTATTCTATGTTATTCTTATGAAAGTAGGTTCTAATTGTAATCATTGACACTGAAGATTCCAGATGATGATTGAGCTCTGCGGTCACTTTTGCTGCATTTGTTCCCATTTTAGAAAGTACAATTCCTTTTTATACCATTAGGTCTCCTTCACTAAACTTCTTTGTCCATCCACTATTTTACTTTGACGAACTTGTCCTGACGCTCTGTGTGTATTCTATTATGACTTTAGACACCGTATTTTTAAAAACGCCCATGAGTTGGAATGTTTCGGTGCCATTTGCTCCTGCTGGATATGCTCCTACGATTTGACGTCTTTGAAAATCTAAGCCTTTGATATCTTATAATTTTGAAAAAAAATACCCAAGACAAATTGAAATTTAAAGCTACCACATATTATAAGAATACATGAATTTCTATTTATTAAAAAATTGCTAGCTAGTATTATATAATAATGCTTACAAAGAGCATTAAAAATATCAAATTTATTCACAGATGTTTCCATTATTTTCATAACCACCAATATATTCTAGTGTAATCTAAAGTGTTAAGGAAAGAAGATTATCAAACGAATTCTCATTTTCTTCATAAAAAAAATATATATATGAATTTACTGACAGAAGGAACACTATAGCATGTGTCGGATATTATTCATATTCATCAGTAAGGAGTTTTCCTTGATAGAGGATGTGATAGTGTAGTAATCATCATTATATAAAGCATATCATCATTATAAAAAGCCTGCAAAATCTCGAAAGATATTTAACTTTGTATTTTTCTGAGACTTATGTTTCAGTTTGGTGGAAAAAGCAGGTTCTAAAATTGATCACAAAGTCAAATGTATTATAATTTTTATTCAAGACCACATATTCAAATAAAAATGATAAAATACTTTTTAGATGACTCATCAAACTTTCAGGGAATTCTTCTAGGGTAATGAAGATTCTCTTTTTTTCTCACAATCTTCATAGATGGTGTTTCCGATATGGTACATCAAAAGACATCGTATTTCATATATTAAGACAAAAAATTTCCTTTGTTCATTGCTCTACCTTGAAAACATAAAAAATAAAGTACCTAATCTCTTCAAAATAGCTTTTCAACTAATCCATTCAAGAGTGCAACCATTAACACAAACTTATTTGCAATATATATATTCTTGTTTTTATTAATAATTATAGTCTAGTAAGGATCAAAACCATTTTTTCGCTTCTATTTGAGAAGTTTCTCTTCAAGCTTACCTTATATAAAAGATTTTCAGTTAAAAGAATGCTATAACTTTTAGAAAATCTTTTCTCTGAAAGCAATTCATGAAAATAAATAAGAGGAGAGATTTTCTTACTTAAATAAGTGCTGTTAAAACATATGTTGGATAACATGAAATGAGTCCAACATATTTTTTTAAGTACGTAAAAATGAAGAAAGGATTCTCAAGGTTATATTCATAAAGTGATCTCAGTAATTATCAACAGTGATTCTCCTCTGTTTCACCTCCTTAGGTCGAGTGATCTCAATATTTGTCATCCAGGAATTATATTAATTTAAAATGCACATAAAAATGTAAGTATATTGACAGTTTCTTCATAAACATCCCGTTAAAGATAACTTTTATATAATACCATAAATCAAGACACCCATTTGTTTTTACAAGTACAGAGTATCTTATTTCTGACATTTGCTTGGCGCTGTCGTTAGCCCGTAAGTAGTTTTCCATTACTTAAAATTATTATTGTAATGTTAATATTCGACTGTGCAATTATATCTATCTCAAAGTAAATAATATTTTTGAGGAATATTGAACAATTTTGGAAAAATACCATTTGCACAGATCCATTCATAATTACACTGTTAATCATTAATATTTCTTCAAAAGTAGGTGACACGTTTGAAATTTACCCAACTGAAAGATACTGATATAAGAAAATAATTAACTTTTCAATTAATTCACGTGACATAAACAGGGAAACTGTGGCTATAATGTGCTTAAATGAGAAACTGTATATAAAGCTATTTTTTATATTAAATAAACATTTAAATGTTATTACCAACAGAAACTTTTTTATAATGCCTCCTGTGTTGCAAGAAGAAATATTTACCAGTACACTTCTGAGATTTTAAATTGTAATCTACATAATTGCAGTTTATCGTATTGCAATATTGCTGCATGAATTTGTCGAAATACTATGATTAATTGCCGAATATGAAATCAATTTATTCAGGAGGGCCATATGGATCATTGTTTATTGAATCATACAACTACGTAAAACACTTCGAGTCAAAAATTGAAATCCTTTGCTTGACAACAAATGTATCCTGAAGCAAATTTACTCTTTCAGCAATTGTGACTGTCAGCTCCGCGACAATTGATTTGGTTATTCTTGAAGCTACATCACAAGTAGGAGCACCTTCAATGGTATGGTCAACAATGAATTCAAATGAAGGAATTTTGTGAAGCCGCATTTTCAAGCGAATCCTACTTCTTTTTGCAGCATGATGATGGTCGTATCCATCTTTTGTCGCACAGTGGAGAACACACTTCGCCAAAGTGCATTCAGCATAAGCATATTAGCCCATCACTAGAAATGATGACATGAGATGCCGTTGAATAAACTATTTCTCAATCACCTCTTGTTTGCATTGATAACAATTTGAAAAGACTGTTATATTTTTGTTGTATTAAAGCCCATGGCTCTACCCATTATTCGAGTCTTGCAAAGTGCTTTTTCATCAGGATAATGTTATCAGTTATCGGTACTGTCACCGTAACATTATCGGTAGCAGTAACCGCTTGTTACCAGCAATTTACGGATTTTCCAGTACTTACGGATGTTTTCTAATGTACGGATGACAGTCATAGTCGATGAACTGGCATTGTGTTGAAGCTGCATATTCAGCTGTAACTGTGTATGTTATACTCTTTTTGAGTCAATGCCTATGCCTATAAGTGATATTGCTTTCAGAGAGAGTTGATCTGGTTACTGATTTCTCATTATCTATGTTTCCAAATTTCTTGCAGTTTCAATCACTTGCTATTACTAATATGATACATTTGTCAAATAAATATATCATTTTGTTGATAAATCAATTATTACACTTAACGTAAATTACATATTATATTTCTTACTATTCCAGTAGTTTTAACGCTAGTACTTAAAACTGATACAATTAACGATCGAAGAATACTGCTTATTCTAACAAAGAAAACTCACTGAATTTCATTTTTATTACAAAACTTTGTATCTCTTTTCATCATAATAACAAAAGTTTTCAAATCTAAAAGTTGGAATATACACCATTGCATAGTTACATAGTAAGACCAAGCTCTTTGACATGAGAAGTCATGGATTTTTACTCCAGTCATTGCTGAAAAACAAGTAATAAATATTAGATTTCTACTTTCTTCATGGTCATTAGTCTAGAGTGATGCTTTGAAGTTTCTTGAATTTCTTCTCTTGCAACAAAGGAATGCGAGCTACTATTTAATAAAAAGTCTTCAAGGAAGGTAGTACAAAAGGGATATTCAAACGGTTTGCAATTGACACCAACTAGTAAGTTACATTGTGATACAGTGTCACCTATTTTAAAAGTATATGTGAAAAGGTCATTTCATATTAATATGTAAGAAAAATGAGCTAACGGAAGCTTTTTGAGTTAGTTAAGCTTTTTCCAGAGAGAGAGAGAATAACTTAAATAATTACTTTCAATACTTTCGTGATCATCATAATTCCTTTCTTAATTTTTTATGGTGCGATATGCCTACAGATTTTATAGACTGATTAAAAAAGTGGACAACTTTTGTAATAATGTTAATATAGTTAAAATAAAAAATAAAGTCATAATTCATATACATTAGTAAAAGCAGGAAACATTGCTCATTCAAATAATAAATGTAATGTTGCATTGAGCTTCCTCTAATAGTTACAAGTTCAAATATATGATTTGGTTATAAAATACACCAAATTAAAAAATGTACTTATAGGCAATACTTCTAATGTTTTAGAACTACAGACTAAGCAATCCACAAAAGAAATAAATCGAAATGTCAAAAGATGCTATAGCTGTCTGAGGTTTTTAAACTGAATTTTCTTAACCAGAATGACCAAGTCAATCAGAAATAAATTGAATTTCTTAAGTCCAATTCATCTCAGTTATGGCAACATTAAAGCACTCGTTTTTGTAAAATTCAATGATGGTTTTCCCTTTAATATCGTGTACACAAATATCAAAAATTTTCCAATTTTTGAAAAACGGACATTCTTGAATATAGTAATTTTTGACTATATTTTATTTAATTTAAAGAAATCTTATTTTCCGTAGAAATTTTTAAATAATGTGTTTTAAATTATTCTTTTTAAAGATTTGCTATACGAAGTTAAAGGTATTTCTTAGACATTGACTTTTTGCGGAAAAACATTGGAGAGGACTTGTTGACTCAGTGAATAACATTGGAGAGGATTTGATAACTCAGTGATGAATAGCGGAGATAACTTGTTGACTCATTCAATTCCGAAAGAAATATTCTTATGGAATAAGAGCCTTCCTTAGAAAGAGTGTAGTTTCTCCATAAATAAAGAACGTAGAAACTATGCAAAGTAAATGTATTCCATTGTAGTTTGCATGATTTCATGGGGCTACAAGTGCCATAAAATGGTGTTTAATTGTTAATTATTCTCAATGCGATGGCAAAATTATCATATTTTAATCCTTAAATGACACGTAAATCAGTTTTCATAACTGTGGGAAATTCTGGATGCATACGTAACCGTAAATAGTATAGATTTATTAATGATTTAATGAAATATAACAATTTTAAACAATGATGTTACAAATTTTTAGCATAGTAAAATATCTGAGTAAAGAAAAAACTTCGAATCAACGAAGTTATTATTTTAAATTGTTTTTACGAAATATTCTAATAAATATTTGGAAAAGTATTTTAATAGTGGATTTGTAATCTAAACGCAAAATTGATCCTACTTTGTCTTTTTTTAATCTTAAATATCATAAACAAGAGTTATAACTGACAAGCGTAAATTATTTTGCTAATTTAAATTAATGCTGCTTCAGGTAACAAAAATTTTGTTATAAAAACTATATGCGTGATTGTGTTAAGTAGAATTTCATTTCTTTCATTGATTTGGGCCTTTGGTGTTTAAGTTATGAAGACCTAAACAGAAGTTTGCCTAAGATCACTAAGGACAAATATAAAATTCTTTAATAAAAATTGTAATATTTCAATTTTAAATCTAGTTACCAGATACATACTTCAAAATGATACCATTAGGTAAAGTAAATGAAATTTTTCAAAAAAATATCATCATTAAAGCAAATAAAAACATTTATACTATTGTCTATTTAAGTAAAATATTTTTAATGAAATCTTCACTTTATACAGAAACGTATAGAATATATGTTTAGTACATATTTTTTTCATTAAATTTTTAGATTATATCTATTAGGATTTAATAAATGTCACGCTGTTATTTTCTGATAACACCATTTTAATATGTGCAGTATGATATTAATTTGTTTAAAAAATAAAGAGCATTTTAAATGTTTTTAAAAAGCGTCTGTAGTTTAAATTTACTGCACTAGATGGCGGGCATATGAGCATAACTACCGTTTGGAAAACCTTTGCTATTTATTTCGCATGAATTTGAATATCTTTTCTGTGCTGATTTGTGTTTAACATGTCTTATTAAAAAAAAGAAAATTAATTAACGTATATTTTTTTATTTTTATTTTATTTTTATTATTTATTTATATTGTATTATTTTAAACATTGTCTTCAAATGAAGAAAATAATTTTCAAAAATTATTAGTTGAAACGTACTTTTTTATACAACTAAATATGAAATATTTCTTTTATAAGAAAATGAAAAAATTGTATTTATTTTAATAATGAATCAAAATATGGAGTAATATAAAAAAGAATTATTCGAATATATTATAAAATATATAAAGTTTTTCGTAAAAATTTTCTTTTGGGAAATAAATACATATTATATAAAAAAAATATTTATAGCACTTTATCTTAAGTTAAAAATGATTGTATTTATTACGCAATTTTAGCTTCATATATATAACTTATTAAATACATTCTTATGTGTTCTGTCCATTATTATACAAAATTCTTCAAGTTTAATTATCAGCAAATGCGGTAATTTTTTATTTTTTAAGAAAAATATTATCTGTAGAAGCGCTTTTTGGCGATAATATTATAAGGACTACAAATTTTGATTAAATAAAAAGTTATTTGATTAAAAATACTTGCTTAATAGCTTCCATAATTGCTTTAAATGATAGTCTAATTCACACAGTCACAAAGTTTTCTTTTTTAAGAAAAAATGCATATGTATACATTTGATTAAGTAAGCAATTTTTCTTAACACATATAAAATAATATAGACTTATAAATTTTTAACATATAAGTGAAAAGAAATAAAAAGCAGAAAATAATGGCAAATGATAGCTTAAACAATTATAAAGTGACACATAGTTGAGATTGTACATACTTTCTGCATTTTAATTTTAGTACTTTTCCAGATTCGTAATTCACCATATAAAAATAAAATTAAGCACTTAAATAAAATTATTCATTTAAACAAAATTATTTTACCAAAATAATTTAAAAATAGTATCATACAAACTATATTCATATAAAAAGTTTAAACCTCAGAAATTATTGATCTGAAATAACTTATTCTCTATCTTTGATTTAATAATCGAATAATTTTTCATCTATAAGAAAATTTCTCATATTTGAAGGAAAAGTAAAAAATTTTTAAAAAAGGTATTTAATTACATACATCAACAAATAAATTTAACAAATAATAAGTTAAACATTACATTTTAATTGTATGATTGTTTTTACTAAACTTTTAGAACTAAATGATTCATTACAAATATTAATTTTGACCGTAGCATTAAAGTATAATATGGATATAAATAAAAAATATAATGGACAAAGTATAAAAAAAAACTAATAGTGTTTTTAAATCTTACTACACACGTTTGTTTAGATATATAAAAAGAAATTATAAATAAGAAAATAGCTTAACTAGTTAAAAGCAGTTTCCCGGCATTTTTATAAATTTACCGAATATAATAATAATAATAATTTCTTTTCATTATTACGTTTTCAAATAACACAAAAGTTTTACTAAAAGCACTACATAGACCAGGAGATCATATAAAAGGTTAGATTATATATATTACTTATAAAAATGTACTGCTTTATTTAATACCTGTCTTAGGGGAAAATTTGTGTAATTTGTAAACTATTTCTTAGTTAGAATTATATATTTGTCAAGAACATTTTCGACAAATAATTCTCGACTTTTCCAGATACAATGTACATAAATAAGTTTTTGTTTAAGTTTAGCTTATATTCTTGTAAAGAAAGAAACAGATAAGTCACGTATTGAATTTACGTTATTTTAACAAATAATTGTCAAATTAATACTGAATAATAAGCCGTCTAATAATAGTTAATAGATCAATATCTATTTTGGGTTGGATATTAGAAAGAACTTAGAATTCATTATTTCAATTATTGATCATAAATAAATTTACTCTCATATGGTATGTACAACTGTAGTTATAAACTATTGTCCCATTAAAAACTGATATTCATGAAATAATTAGTTTAAAAAAATTGTCATATCTCAATTCTATTCGAAGGTATTTTTGACAGCCTGATCAATAAAGATCCCACAAATCTAGCTAGACAAAATTACTCAATTAAAAATCTTAATGCTGATTATGCATATAACTGCCTGAATTTGTAAATAAAAATAGAAAGCAATCGAAAAACTGACATCGTTAAAAGATAAAGGGCAATTTGTTATTTATAAAACATTGAGTCCATATGTATGTTGCAAAATACGCAATCGAATTAAGAATTGAAAATGATTGAAATAGAAAGTATCAATATACTGTAACCTAAGCATTTCTTCGTTACAAGCAATAGTGTTCTCATTATGTATTATACTGTTGGACCATAGGACCTTAAAAGTGTCACATTTACAAAAATATATATTCAAATAATACTCTGAAAAATTTTTGCGGCGTAATTAAATAAGTCTCAAATTAGCCCCATTTCAATTAAAATAATATTTGATTGTTATGGAGATATTGGAAAAAAAAACAATTATATTTATAATTGTACTTACTTAACGTCTTGGATCTTAAAATCGTAAAGTTTAAACTTTATCTTACATTTATATCTTAGAGGACATTCGCAACCAGAACTTAAATTCAATTAAAAAAATCTCCCACAAGACCAGAAATGTTCAAATTCAACACCTAAAATATCAAAAATTTAAGAATCACGAAGTTAAAAATGTTCCTTTAGTAAAGCATTATGTCACTTATGTCTACTGAAGGGCTTGACATAAAAACACTTTTCATATCTTATCTTACTTATACTTTGGATATCTTAACTAACTTTCAGCTACTGATATTTTTATGAATTTTAACTATAAACTGTGAATATCAAAATTAATAGAAGGTTTGCAAAATCGATTCTAGGTTTTGAAGTATCAGATTTTCTCAACATTTAAATGACATTTCCAGTGTGACTAGTGAATACTACCGATTTAAATTTTTATATTATTTATTTTCTCTTTGTAATCCCTGTTCTTTTCTGTGTTTTAATTATATCTACTATAAAATTTACGGAAATACCAAACTATCAAAATATTCTGTCTGAAAGCTCTATTATCATGAATATCAGTGGTATATTTGTTTTCGTTTATTTTATTTATTTTACAAATGCTAAACTTAGAGCTAAAGCATTTAGTTCACGGGCTTTCCAATACTTTGTAATAATGTCTTGGTACCGGGCAAGCGCAATACTGATATTTAAGTGTTCAAAAATCATAGGCTATAGAGTCACACATATTACAGTTTGAGGAATCCACTTTATTTCTGTTGAAGTGGTCTTGCAAACAACCATGCCCACTCATACGTCTAAATAGAGCCATCTGAGAAGAGTGCGGAGGGGGGTTGTTTCTCTTTATCCAGAATATTTCATATCTTATACAAAGCACGTTCAATCATATATTGCTTAAGAATTTTCATAAGATTCAAGTAAGTAAATAATTTATTTCTATGAAAAGAAAGCGGTCGGTTAATGAGTTGTTTTTATTAAAGTTCCTGTTTTAGGAAATGTATTTATTTGTTTTGATTTATATATGATCAACTCCTTACTGTCACAAAAAAGTAGAAATATGAAATAGCTTTTTCATATTAGTTAGTATAATAGTAGAGTATGTGAATATCTCTGCAAAACTGGAAATAACCTTAAAGAGATATGATGATTGCACTTTTAAACCATTACTATTTTTTTACCATATGAAATCAATGTGTGTGTGGTGTGTACAGGTATTTTCTCATCACTTCCCATGAAATCTTTCTGTTAAAAAGTTTTTAAAATGTGGTTTGTAATTTTTTTTTTTTGGATTATGCAACTGAAAGCTACAACTACGGATTTTTGAGGATCATGAAATTTGCAAGTCTTTAAAAATGTCCCTCACCTATCTCTAATATCGAATATCCTAATTGTTTTTGTCCAGTAACTAATTCAAGTTTCCACATTATTACTGAAATTAAATTTTTCACTCAAAAATAAGTTCCAATTTTAGGGAATGTGAAATCCGAATTCATTATCAACATCACAAAATTACATTACAATATTATAGACCAAATTATTTGGTAGATTTTTCATTGAAGATTTCATCATGTTTTTCTACTCATGATTTTATTTATCTAGTGAATTATATTAAGAAAATTTGAAAGGAAACAACTTCAAATTAAAACAATTTTTGGCTCCATGTTTTATTACGTGAAGAAAATGCAGTGAATTGTTTTTTCTTTTCTAAATAACACAGGTGACTATTATCATTTGGAAAAAATATGCTATACTTACTTTTAACACATTGAAAAATACTTCACTCTATTTCTTACAAATTTTAATGAGTTCTAACAAATTATGCAAGCTTTTTCTGCCTATTTTTGTAGATATCTTTTCTTAAGCCCTCCATTTAAGCAAATTTTAAGCAAATGTCAGCATTAGAAATACAACTTAATTGTTAATTTGATTAATTTCCTCAGTTATTTTTGTTTTATGGATGCTCATAATATATTTTACTATTATCTATATTCATGATTAATGTTGTTTAAGAATTTTTTCCATTCCATAAAAATTCAGTGTGAATTTAAAAAAAATTTTTTTTAACGCTTTTTGGCTATTTTGAATCATTACCTTCCGCCCAACTTGTCTAGTGGTCAGCGTGTCTGACTGCGGCGGATAGGGAGGTCCTGGGTTTGAATCCCGGTTCGGGCATGGATGTACTTTCTCTCTCTATCTATACTGTCGTTATCCTTTCCTTGTATGAATGTGTTGTGAATGGTTGCCTACCCTATAAACGGGTACCTATGGCATGTGTGTACTGAGGAAGTCGGACTCCACACATAAATATACCTCAGTTGGAAAAGTGGAGCAGCGCACCCCATTTAGCCAGCCTAGCTGGCACATGACAACAACAACAATCATCATCTTACAATTTGAAATCACCACTTGTCCAAATAGTTCAAAGCCTTAATTGTTTATCCAAATAACCCAATGATAGTTCACATTTTTAGACTTTATTAGAGGCTCAATTTTACAAATTCTGACTAACACAATTTTAAATACGAAGTAGTTTTCTTGATTTTTTTTTATCTTTTTTCAGTTCTGAATAATAAATTTCATTAAAATGTGAAGTGAATGAAAGAAGACAACCTCTATATTTTATTTAACAAATTTTATAAATTTTTCTAAGCAGCTAAGCTTAAACTTTTCTAAATATATAAAATTTGGCAACTTTTAACAAGCCGATTAAATGACTGACAGACTGATATTATGCATAATTTCAAATAAAAAAATAACTAGCGAACTTGTGCTAATAACAATATTTGCAGTGTCAAAAGATTTCTTAAAGTTATATTGAAACAAAAATTTTTGTAAATGAATAATTTTTTATAATGATTGGTTTTTATGCTACCTACAATTCTAACGCCTATCGTTCTATTCATGTTTTAATTTATGGGCTATTCTTGACTTAAATTTCTCACACATATATATCTTAGAAATAAAAACAAAATATATGTTTCCTGATGTTTCCAAGTACTACTGTTAAGTAAGAATCTATATCTATCTGATTTAAAAATTTGACTGTAACAACATGTGGGTAAACACTTCTGAATTTTTATTCAGTTAAAAATTGCAAGTAAATAAAATAATAGTATAATTTTGTTTTTATTTTTCAATTATTTTAATTTCAACTGTCAATTAAGAGAAACTAATACGAGTAGAATTTACAAAACTTTAAATTTCATATATGCTTCGTAATAAACGTTTATGTTGATTGGCCTTTTCCATTATCGAAAGTGCTAGAAATTTCTGTAATATTTTGGGTATCCAGTGTAACACCCGTTTTCAAAGCTCTATGTATAACTTAAATTAGTCTTCAGAAGAATGGAAAATTTTGTGGAGTACCTAATGAAAGATTTTTTTTTCAAATTTCTCACCAAAAAGCTACTTTAAAATCCTACAATAACGATATAGAAATTTTTTCTTCCTCATACATTAATAGTTACAGGATCTGATATTACTCATGAAGATACTGTTTTCAATAAGCTTGCTGCTCAAGATATTACATCGATGAGATCGGGATTTATGATTGAAATATATTTTGTAGTAACTACTTTACAGTAAGTTTTATCACT
The DNA here is from genome assembly GCA_037975125.1 of Latrodectus hesperus. Classification (NCBI taxonomy): domain Eukaryota; kingdom Metazoa; phylum Arthropoda; class Arachnida; order Araneae; family Theridiidae; genus Latrodectus; species Latrodectus hesperus. The sequence goes on from CM075859.1 coordinate 39,430,274, forward strand.
GAAATTGATTTAAATAAGTTTAAGGAATATTAAAAATCTTCGGAAGAGAGAAGATAACAAAATTTGGAGGAATAAGATTGTTATCAACTTGTACTGGAAAAATTATTGCACTTGCAGATGAGTCAGCGTTTTAGTTGGAAAATACACAGATCTTGAAACACTAACTTTATGCGAGATGAAGTACTTTTACACACTGAACTGTATGTTACGAATGCTTTTTGCAGACATATTTCACATGTGCATGTGTGAATACAAAGACATTTTCTGCATGAAAAGAGATAAATGAATCCTCCATCTGCAAGTACATTATGTAATGCGATCTTTTCTTGACATAAGGCTTTCAGTTCATGCATTATTTGCTTTGAGAGCATTTTATGTGTGAATATGCGCCTGCCTGCAAGCATTTTACCTGATCAGCACATCACCCTATGTTGTCTCAGCCTTCCTCAATACACACTTTCAATTTTATCATATGCCGTTTTTGAATTTCAGAAAATAGCCGAAAATGATAATTATCCAAAAAATGTTAGATTTATCATATTACATATTTTAAAATAGCTAAAAAGTAGTAAAATGTAATAATATATATAATTGCCAAAACATTAAATTATTGTAAATTCATCTATATATAGCTTTAAATAGGACTCTTTATAATTCAGACTATATTCTATACATTCAATAATAAATAAAGCTAGAAAGAATGAGAATAATTAATTTAAAAATTTTTTGTCTCGAAAACGTTTTTATTGAATATTTTTATTATATTATTCACTTCATTTGCCAAATTATTGAAGTTATCTTAAGTTGTGTAATAGAATGGTACAGTTTATATGAAAATGCACTATATTTTGGAAATGTTATACAAGATGTTTTATATTGAATGAAACAAAACATAATTTGGTACAAATTATTTAATTGATTTGAGCCATTTTCAACATTTGCAAAACGCTGAACTGTTGAAAACAGCGCAGAGAACATAGACCTTTCGTATTGGTTCAGAAGGGCGTATTTGTCCAAGTGTAGCACTGAAAACATCGGTGTTTTTTCTTCCGAATACTCGATTACCGGGTGCATTTATCAAGCTGTGCTGTAAGAGTTGCTGTTCTTGAAGAAAACAATTACTGAATTCATTCTACAGAAAATAATGCCCCATCGCATTGACATCAAAATGTATTGAGCTTTAAACGTTACTCTACTTCATCGTTAAAATGGCTATGTTGGGATATGCCATTGCTCTATTCGCCATCAAGACTTTAATGTTTTAGGAATTTTTTCTTACGGAGTTTTGCTAAAAACAAAGTGTACGCACCTTCATTTTTTCAGGTCGTTGAAGAACTGAAGCTGTGGCTAGCTGAAATACTCAAATCTTTAACATAGGGTGTTTTTTGTGAGTGTAACGGGGAATGGAATATATATATATATATATTATATATATATATACTATGTCACTAGAGGAACACAGATAGAATTTCAATGAAAATTTGGATAATTATAGTTTCTCTATAAATATGGTTTATAAAAATAAAATAATTACAGCATTTACAAGTCTTTTTTGTAAATTTCGTTTATGTAATTGCATTTTTGTAATTTTGTTTGAAAATTTGGTCTATAAAAATAATTTAATTAAAGCATTTTCTTTTTGTTTATTCATTTTAAAGCACCCTGTTTTACATAAATTTCAAAAAATTTAGAGTTTTTCAGTCTTATTACAGTTAGTTTTTTTTGAAACTAATGAAATTTAATCCTGTGTTTCATTTCTTTTTACATAAAAAATATGCCCCACAAAACGTTAAAATGATTCGTATATTTCATTAAAATTACACAATGGTTTCTTACTTTAATAAATAAAAAGAAATTCTGATAAGTATACAGAATAAAGAATTGTTTGAAGTGAAATTCCAGATTAGCTACATAATTTTATTTTTAGATGACCTTATTAATTAATTAAATAGCTTAAATACCTTATCAAAATAAACGTTGATTGATTACTGAAATGTATATCTTGTTTCTGTTAAATGTGTGAATGAGAGTAAAAACAATTTAAGTATAAATGAATTTAAAATCAGTAAAATTTGAATCATTTTCTAACATTTATGTTCATTTTTCTCTAAATTGTAACTACTCAGAAATGCTTACTTCTAAATTCCACAAAATAGTGGATATTTTCTGCTTAATTTAAGATTAAATTAAGATTCCTTTTTTATGCAAATAAGTATAAATACCAACATGAAAATAAATACAAACAAGTTAGAGACTATGAAATACTACAGTATTTCTAATTTTTGTCTTAGAAAATTAAGTGTTGAAAAAAAATCGTATATATGTATAGAATAACATATATAAAAATATATTTATCTTTTGAAGAAAGCAACTAGGAGCTTAATTCCTAATTTTAAAACTACATTATATAATATTTATTGACTCCATTAAAGAGAAAATAATGAAATTTTAATTAAGTAAATTGCGCAAAAAGTAAATAAGCCTTTTGAAAATAGTTTTTGACTTTTTATTCCTTGATACCGATAAATAGCATTTAATTTATTACATGAGGTTGAAAATAATTTTTAGCATCTTTTTTTGCCAAAGCAACAAGGAGACATTTCGACTAATTAGATGTAGCTAATTATTTCTGAATACAAGCATTTTATTTGTGGTTAGTTATAGAGCAATTTTGTAAGAAAATATATGTTTTTACTGTCTATAATTAAAGTTGCATACGAGTTTTGTTTATAGAAGTGTCACTATTTGTTACTACATTAATCAATTGAATAAAGTTGGATATGAAAAAAATCATTTTTTCATTATAATAAACATACTTGTGCTATAATGTTTTTGAATGTAAATTTATCTTACGAGCATATCGTGTTAATACACGTTATGCTTGTATTACAAAATATCGAGTATTAGAGAAATCATCGTATTCGCATACGTTATATGGCTTTCTATGAGTTTCTAAAGAAAAAAAGGATGTTTCCTGTACATTATAATACTGATTAGTATAATTTTAAATTCCCTGCATTTAAACTCCTAACAAACTGAAACTTAAAGTCAGAAAATTATAAATACTTACATTTTTTTGACAACTGATTTTTCTTTCTTTTTTTGCTAATTATTGAAGCTTTTCAAAACAGATTTAGTTCTTAGTCATGTTAAATCTGCTATTTTTTGTGATATTTTAACTAATTTAAAAAAAAAATTGTCGTGGATAACAATGTAAATATATTTGCAACAAAATGAAGCATTTCTGATAAAAAAAAATGTGGAGCATAGTTTTTATTTAAAAGTATGAACAGATATTGTGAAAAAAGAAAATACTAATTGTGTCTATAAATTCATTGTGTGTGTGTAATCGTCAAAACATATGAATACTTAATGTATGAATCTTAAGGAAAACTATTTACGTCACGATTTTACAATGATTTTAAATTGTGCCACAGTTCAATTTATGGAGAATATTGAATTTTTAAGATACTATGAAATACATTTATTTATGGATGAAATATAACGTAAAATGAAAAAAAAACCAAAATATGCCGAATTCAGTTCATTATTTTAGTGTACCAATTCAATTCAATCTTAAATATTAAAAGGAAAAATATGTATTTACTAGCCAACATATTACATTCAAAGTTACTAAAATTCGTAACATATAATATACTAATAAAAACTAGTAACTATTAACATGAAACTTAATGAAATATTAGTTTCACTCAATGCTAAAAGGTTTTGTGAGTTAGAAACTGAAGATATAATTAAACTGCACGAGATCCATTTCGAGAGCCACATGTATTTAATGCAAAACGTTTACAAACAAATAAATGAAAAGAAACATTTATGTCCTTAGAACATTCATAATCTATGTGGGAAAGTTAAAAATATTTTATTCTTCTAGAACCATTAATACAATTGAAGTGTAAACTTCGAAATCTAATAATTAATATGACATTTTCACAAATAAATGCTATAAGTCATTAAGCTCACTTATGTAATTTGTAGGGTTATTATTATGCATTAAAAATGGAATTTTCACTCAAATTATTTTTTCGATTCTCATGTCTATAAATTAAAATTATATACACTTTTTGTATTAATAAGCATAAAAATATTAATTTCAATATGTAAGACGAAAATTACTCCGTTTTTCATTTTGAAAGCTTTCCAAAATATGCGTTTGAACTGCAGTTATTAGTAATTAAACGTTAATTTAGGCAATTTTTCTTTAATTCATAAAATTTTGTGTCTTCACTTAAGTCACTTCTGCAGCTAGAACGTACATGGTTAAAGAATATTTTCATCGCTGGAGCAGGAATGAAAATTAGCATATTAGAAATAATGAAAGTTTTGTAAAGATACTGAAATATTTTTGTTCAAAAATTAGAATGTACAATTCAGTCTAAATTTAAGTAGTGAGTAACTTTCTTCAACAAGGATTACATACTTAAGGAAACAATTTCCTCAGTAATCACTGAAGGTGGAATTAGTGCAATAAAATCTTTTTTATAAAAAATTAAAGATAAACAAGATATATTTTATCTTTAAACAGGACATGTTGAAAGATAAAATACGTTCTTATGATTGCAATTTATCTATCTGTGAATTTGAATTTTTAAGTGTTTCACTACTATATTACTTATTTGAATATTAAAATATGTAAAATGTACCATACTTACGATCTAAGTGTTACGCACTTTTCTAGCAATCAAAAAGTTTTTTGCGTAGTTTTACATAAATTTGTTGAATTTTATTATTCATTAACTATCAATATACTTAGGGTATTTATAAGACAGTTTAAATGTCTCATCAAATTACAAAATACATAAAAAACAAATAAATAAAATGATTATTATTTGGTATTACACTCTAAATAAATTGAATGAACGACTTGTTACCAAATATAGAAAATTTAATCAAGTCACAAAATTGAATGTCTTTAATGTTCTTTTAAAGTTTTTGTAAGACGAATTTCATTACATTGTAACTATTCTTTCTAATCTAAAGATTATTGAAATAATTATGTTTTGCTAATGGATCAATATATATTTTTATTTTGCTAATCTTTCTTGAGAGGTTTTTTATATTTAATTAAAAATAATAATTAAAAAATACCTGAATTTTTACATTTTATTACATTTATAGAGCTTCTTCCTTTTAACAATGGCGGACACTGTGCTTTACCCTTTGTCACAACAAGGACGGAAACTACTACTCATTTATCGTTACCCGGTGGGTACCTATAAACCAAATCATGGAGGCGATTAGCATTACTCACGTCATTCACAAACTCGTTTATAGAGTAGACAACATTCATTATTTCAGAAGAAAGGAGAGAAAAACATCCATGTCCAAACCGGGATTCGAACCCAGGACCAACAGCCACAGAGACAAGAACGCTAATCACTTAACCATCGGTCCGTCATTTTATAGATCTGCATGATATATTATTGACATTGTTTGACAACACAGAATAATTTTTTTAAAATTTGAAATACTTTCCTTAGTTTGGAATTATATCAAGTTATGAAGTATCATTTCATAAGAAAGGATTATTTCTTTAGAAATTGTGGTCTAGAGGCAATTAATAAAGTTGTCTTGTCCTAACAAAAGGCATTCTAATTGATAAAACACATCTGAGTTAATAAGTTATGATCCAGTATACCAATACTTTTATGCAGTGTTTAAATATAAAAAGAGAAGAATGAGTACCATTCATCACAACAGGTTAAAATTAACAAGGCATTCTCCTCTGATAATATTTAGAATACGTTGCAGACAATCGTTCTAATAATCAATGTATAGCTAAAAAGAGTTAAATATAACACACTAACTTCTGGTTTGCTTCTTTGTCACATCTGAGAGAAAAATAGTTTGACCAGAAATTTCATCCACAAAACAGACCTTAATTGGATTGTAAATTGAATTCATTTCTTTCTAATGACAGAAGCAAGTTTTTTTCAACCGATGTGCTAAGATTGCTTTTAAAGAATTAGGAATAAATGGAATTTATATTTTTAAATCAGTTACATAATGGGTTATATCAGCTACAAGTTAAATAACAATCTAAACGATCCTAGAAAAATATCAACTCAATCAAATATCACAAATAACAGACGAGGTCAGTATCGATGACGATTCAGTTTTCTCAAAATTTTACATCAACGAAAAAAAAAAAAAGAAAAAGAAAATATTTAAAATTAGATGAATCGTTTTTCATCGCATATTTTCTCGAACACAAAGAAAACCGACAGTCGGAACATTTTCAAAAAAATTCTCCGTTCTGCCATAAAATATAGGAAATGACAAAATTGACAGGAAACATAAAAACAAATGATATCTGGCAATATATTTCAAAGTAAATTTATTTCCTTGAACTTAATCCAACCAACTACGAGCAGGTGCGGGCAGCTATGAAGTAGATCTGTAAAAGACTAAAAGAGCCAAAATAATCGGTCAGCGGCATCTCCTAAGCCCCTGCTGTGGTGACTGTACCCAGGGATTTAATCGCAATAATGCACTTTTAATGATTAAGACTTAAGTTACCTCTACTGATCCATTCCTTTGGGAGAAGAGAGAGATAACGAGAAAAGGGAATCCTGTACTTCATCTTCTAGGGCAAAATAATCGATTTCACCAACCCTAAGCAATTTTGTGGGTAATCGTGAGGAAATCCCTGGCAAGCAAAATTTGAATGAAGCGTCAATTCTCCCTGGTATGCGTTTTTATTGGGGCGATAGGAAATGCTCTTATCTGCGGCTTTGCGTCAAAAGTTGGAAAGTTACAGTCACCGTCTCCAAGCTCCAGCGGGTTGTTACTGTTGCTTTCGATTTCAAAGAGAGCTTACGGTATTTTTGATTTTCCGCTCTTTTGTAAAAGTCAGAGCTGCGGTGGGGAAGTGAAGTGACACATTTTTTTTTTCGAGGCATGGAAGTACTGAAAGAGTTGGAGTTATGTTTCCGAAATCGAAATGCTAAAAAAATGTATTCACAGTTTCTCATAACTGAATATTTTAAGAAGTGAGATATTTTATGATTCGGAATTTCCTTCTCAAGTGATTCATAGCTTTTTTTTATGAGTCTTTCATTTATTCTATTTTAGAAAATGTGAAGTTGGAAAAATAACCTATCTATAAAAAATTACAACTTTATGAAAATCTGTGATTTTTTTGAAAGAATGACAATTACTTAGAGAAAAATATGCATTTACAAGCTGTAATAAGAAAATTCTTCGTTCAAACTTTTTTCTAGATTTCATTTCAAGTTCACATAGAGCGTCTTATTTGAGCCTTTTTCCATATTTCAACTACATTTTCTTTGGATAAATAATAGTTTTATGCAATTGAAAATTTTTTTTTCGTATATTATTGTATAAGACAATATAAACTAAATATATTTATGATTTTATTTTACATCTTATATATGCTAACTAAACAAAATTTTCTTGAACTTTTCAAATCAGTACTTGAATTTTTTAAGGAAGAGTTTTCTAAAAGTTCGACGAAGCAATTTATTCCACGTTTGCAATTTTATCTCTTTTGGGGTGTTTTAGTTTTTCACTTTAATAAATATTATTTTTAAAACTGCGAAAAAGATTAATCTATTTATAACAAAGCCAAGAGTTTTTAAATAAATTTTGGTGTATGATACCGATGCAATGTTTATATTTTTGCACTCTTAAGGAATTTTGCTGTAGATTTTAAATTATGAATGGTAATTTCAATCCAACTCACACTCTCAATAAATACAGATGCTATTTCATCTTCAGATGATAAAATAACGTATAGTTAAGTCATTTAATCTGGTACTTTTTCCACGTTTTACTAATTTCAATTTTCAATAATTTCGATCTTAAGTATTTTAACTGAAATTTTCTTTTAATCATGAAATTTATATCCGTTTTTCTAGTCTTATGAAATTGAATTTTCTCATTTAGATAAAAAAATATTATGTTTTATTAATTCTATATTTAACTGTAATTAATAAGATAATCTTTGATGCTAATTTTTACACTGTCATATATATACACACATAACCCATATTAGGTCATTTGACTTTTTAAAATTTAAGTCCCTAATACTTTATTTAAAATCCAAACAAAAATGAAATTATTATAATCGGTTTTCAGTTCAGTAGGATATTTTTAGAGAGAAGAAAGGATTACTTAAAAAGTATTTGAAAAACAATTCTACTCAGTTTTTTAAACACTTTTCTCAAGTTATATAAGAAACAAATAGCGATTTTAAAATTCATCATTAATTATACTGTGAGATACATATATTCTTAGTATTTCGAATAATATAATAATTATGAGCAATCTGCTGTTGCAAATCTTACATTTGTTAAAAAATAAATAAAAATAGTATGAAAATTGGCTCAAGAGTAAAAATTATTTTAATATTTATATAAATAACTGTTTTTTTATGTATTTACTATTGGATATGAGAAAAAGATAAGCAACAGGTTTAGACACAAAAAATTAAATTTTAATTCTGCATTCACGATAATCATTAATATTTATTGACAATATTCATGCGCATATCTAATGAATACACTCAAGGATTTTAACAATCCTCCCCACAGTTCACAAAAACTTATTTCAAAAATTATATTTTAAGTTTCATACTTTAAATAATCTACAGAGTTAATAATAAGTTTAAATAAATTTAATCTTCTAAACGACAGGAGGTACGAGAAGGAGCCACGTAAGAAATAAAACAGAAACAAATCCATCTCAGACCATTTCTAAATTATGATGGTTAGTTAGGAGATATTTTTTTCTTTTGGATTCTAAAAATTTCAACTTGTGAGATTTTTAGAATGTTTGGATGAAAAACGAAAGCATGTTTGGAAAAATGACAAAAATAAAATTGGGTATCAATACATTTATGTCAGGATATCTGGATTTAATAACAAGTTACAACTACTGGAACAATGATGAGTTATGAAATCGACCTATAACTAAAATTTTTAATCGTAAGTTTCCATAACCTTTCTATTTATAACTATATCAGTTTTTAAATAACATTTTCATACTCTCTATCAGATTTTAATAAATCTAGATAAACTATACTGATATTCTAGATCTTTTGTTTGCAATGCATCAGTGAAATAAAAAAAATACTGTAGTTGACTTTTTATCAATATATTATGGTAGTTCAGCTTGATATTTTATTAGATTCAAAAAGGAAAATCTCAAAAGTAAGTGTAAAAATATTAGAATGAAGCTTACAAATCGAATGAAAAAGAAAGTACTATCACACTTCGAATGTATTTTACAAGACTTAATATCTTATTTCATATTTATAAATAAAGAGCTTATGCATTTATGCTGATCTGTGAAAAGTTTTGTTTCAACTGAAATTAGTTGCACCTTCACTTGTGATACCCTCTTCTACGTTTTATAATTGGCACCACTATCATTCTTAACAAAAGCTCATAGTTTAACTTCCCAATTATCCCATTAATCTGTATCCTTATTTCTTGCGAACGGGAAATTTCTATGTTATAAAGTGTAGTCCTTCCTCTACAAAAAGTTTCAATAAAATCCGACATGGAAACCTAAATTGCTAAAATATTTACTTCTTATGATTCATCCTTGTGAATGTTTTTTAACCAAACAATACTATGCAGGTTTTGAAGAATATGAAAAGACCTCCTTGTATAAAAACTGATTTATATTTGTTAAGATGCAGAAATAATATCAATTATTCAGATGATGTTACTAAAATCCAGTAATTATTGCTTTTTCTATTATCTTTACATCTATGTAAATATGTCGACAGATAACCATCATTTAAAATTAAAATAACAGCAAGATTTTTTGTGTTACAAGTGCAATTTATTAAGCTCAGTGATGGTGATTATATAAGCTTTATATGTCTCACCGTGAGAAAATTAACTCATCTGCCAAGAGTATCATATTTAGAAAAGGCTAAATAACAAAAATTTGTTGTATTTTTGCTAACGAAAATTTGATGTTTAAGAATAAAATTTTATTTTATAAAATTTTTACTTGTAAGCATTAAGTATGCACTTTTTTCTCACTAGGTCATGTAATTACCTCGAAACTAGGATAGAAAGGTCAATCTGGATATTTTTCACTAAACGAACCAGTTTCCTAAGCCATTTGATGAAAAATGGTAAATACAAAATGATTGGGTGCAAGATAATTCATGCAAAACTATTAGAACGAACATATTTTTGATAAATGTGGCCATTTCTCACTAAAAGAATACTGCAGATGTTACTTGTTTAAGATTTTATTAATACTTTAATTTTGAAATTAGTCAGAGTATTTCAGAATTTGTAATATGTAGTTAAATTCAGATATCTTTGCAGAAATATTTCTTCGTATTCATTTTTAAACTTTTTAAGTACATGCTTGTTATGTATAATTAAAAAAGAAACATCACACATGTTTGAGACTTTTCACAATACATAAAGAAAGAAAAAAAGGAAACGTTTTCCTTCTATCTGTAACTTAGACGTATGATGAACCATATTCAGTTTATCATTGTAATCTCGTGTTTTCTTGGTTTTAACTATCAGCTTTTTATCTTTTTAATACTATAATTTACTAATCTTATCTGATCTTTAAGATTAATTACACCACTATAATCTTTTTTAAGATCGGTAAGTTTTATATATATTTTTTAATTCTAAATTTGTATAAATATATAAATATATATATATATATATATATATATATATATATATATATATATATATATATATATATATATATATATATACACACACACACATATATATATATATATATTGGTATATTTTTGGTTAATTTTTTTTTTTGCTTGGGTTGAGAGAAAACTGATATCTTTATAATTTTACATAGCGCAGCTTGTTTTATTTTGAACCTTGTAACGTAAAACAACCAACCAAATCACAATAATTTAGAAATGGTTAACTATAAAATAGTAATTTTACCATGTTTCCATTTTACATAGCTTTTCCTATCTTCTCATTTGCTTAGTAGATTAGCAGCATTTCATTAATAAACATATATAAAATAAAATTCTTTAATAATTGGTTCCAAAAATCAGCATGTCATTAATTTGATTGATCTAATTTAGTAAGTGTAGTTTGAGTTTTATTAGCTCAAAAGTTTCTAGCAAGTGAAATTAAAATTTCTTTTACACTTACTCTCTGTGTGTGTGGTTAAAGTTAAAGTAGAGCTTTCAATGATTTATATTTAAAGAAAATATTTTTTTTTAATTTAAAATGACAACTAATTCTAAAATTTATCATGTAATATCATTATTAAATGGTTGGTAAAATTTACTGAGAAAATTATTTAAAGTCGACGTTTTATCTGTAAATATCATATATAATTGGTATCGATATTTTAAAAATTATTAATCCACTTGTGATTTTAAAAAGGAAGACGAAGGAAAAGAAGTCAAAGAACTATTTGAATTAGTAAAATAATAAAATGAAAATCAACTACCAATTAAAACAAAATAACTGGATGAATATACAAATAACTATATATAAGAGAAGTCTTTTTAATTATAACCTTTTAGTTAAGACTTTTAATTTAACTACATTAATGCAAGATTTGCTTATAGAATCGGAATAAGAAATCTATTTCTTAGTGAAGAAACGAGAGACTACTGGATTAAAAAATACTATATGCTGAATCTAAATTGTGAAAATTGAAGTCTCAGTCACAGATTTTAATTCTCCGATTTACTGTCGAGAGGATATGAAAAGTGTTAAAAATCGAACTATTTTTAACATAATTTGTCACCGTATGGGAAAGTATTCTTTGTCCACCGAACATATGAAATTGCATTAATATTTTATGCTTCAATATAGATGTAGATTGATTCCAGAAATATAATTTAAAAATAATTATTATTTGCATCATTTTGGTTATTCAATATTAGGTGACATTTTTGAGTCGAATTTTTAATCTATGCAGTAAAGTGTGATGTGCGCTAGGAGTAAAATTATTTCGCAAATGTCAGATGACGTATTGGCATATGGCATATAAAATTCGATCAAAATAATGAAACTTTTAGATGTAATCCGAATATTTTAAGCCCACATACTTAGGAAATATTAATTCCTCGTCACTGTCAGTCATGTTTTGGTATTTATTAAATAACGCAGGCAATCAATTGATAATTTCTCAGTTCATTATAGGTTTATTATTTTCTTTTAACTTGACGGTACTGTATTATTAGCACTTGTAAAGTTCATATTAAAGCTTTTTTCGCCATATATTTATTTCATATTGGAATTCTCTTCGACGTTTATCAGCATATAATACATTTTTGGCTGTATACATTTAACTGTTAATTTATAATCTTCACTCTACAACAATACCAGTAGGCAAATCTATAACAAAATGCCAATTGAACTTAAGAATAAATATTGAAGCTTAAATCTAATCAACCTGGGAAGTGACTGGTCTTCATGATTGGGTGTTCACCGGAAACATCGCTTCACTTCCTAGCACGAAATTGACAGAGAAGGCATAAAACATAGGAATTGTCTGCATCATTACAATAATCATCTTAAGCATACTTATGCAATTGAAGAAATAAGTATATCATTAGTGTACTGAAATAGCTTTCTCACTCGTGTGACCTAATTTTAATGTAAAGCCTTTAGAAATAATTGATAATAATCAGAATAACGGAATAAATTTACCGAGAAAGTGGTTAAGTAACTAATTGACCCCATGCTAACTCAGTAAAGAATAATTTATATTTTACCTTACAAAATGATGTAATCCGAAGAACGATGAGAATTTACAAAATGCTGAGAATTTACAAAATGCGAGAATTTTTTATTTATGTGTTATAAAATCTGTATCATTTTATTTTCCAATTTTATTATTTTTTTTTGGAAATAATTCTATTTCTATATAATAAATGAATTTCGAAAATATATATCTATATATTTTCGGAAACAAAATTTCTTGCATTAGTTGCAGATAAATTGTTACCTGTTTTAACTCTTTTATCTCAGCTTCTACAGGAGACAGATAATTTACCTTTGAATGCTATTCTTATATATTCATTTTCATATAAAAAGCACAAAATTTTAAGGAATCAAAATTCTAACCATGATTTTGAAATGGATGATTATTAATAGGATGACACTACAGTTTCCAAGCACTACGAGATTACAGGAATTCACTTCAATGATATGAGTTTACATAATCTTTTCTTACATATTGTTTTCGCATTCTATTTCTTCTCTAAATCTTTGAATTCTAAGGTAATTTTTAGTTAAAATTTTGAGGCCATTCAAATATCAATAGCTTTATCTTCTAATTTGATTAGCATTGTATCCAGCTTAAAAAAATTTAAAGAATTTTATTAATTTAATTTTAAACTTTTTACTTAGCTTTTCTTACTACAAGGAATAAAATTTTATACACTGCAAGCAGTTTTCTTCCTATTAAATAGAATAAAAGTTCTGTATAATAAGAATGAAAATCACTGACTGTTTGCTATTATGAAATTTATACTCGGTAAAGGATTTTTATTAAAGTCATATATTTGGATGAGCTCTTAAGTTATCCTTATTAAACGCATTATGAACATTTAAATATATTCTGAGATGAAAAAACCATTGGAAGTGATATTATTAGTCAACAGAAAATATAAAGCTCAAGGTAGTTATGAATGGCTCCAAAAATAGTATCTTAAATACTAAAAATAATAAGAAAGTCCTACTGACTTTTATAATATTATTTAGATTTAAGTATTTGTTGCAATAATTGAAGACATCTACATATCTCTCATAGTTTAATCAGTTGCTATCTCTGACACAAAAATTTCTTAATAACTTAGTTATAGATTGCTGGTAAAGAAAATCACTTATATAATTATATACGTCACTTATTGTAAATGTTTAACTTTATCTCAGAATTTTACGTCTCTTAGCGTCAAATACATAAAAAGAAGACTTAAATTATTTATCTTATGTTGGACTTAATGATAAATCTAAATTGATTGTACAATTAATTTCTTAATGAATATATGTAACTTAAGAAAATGTGATGTACACTGTGATCACATTTTCTTATTGTAGTATGAGAATTATCGTAATTGTATGAAAATACGACATTTTGGTCCTCGACAAATGCTAAACATTTTCTTTTTCCAAAAATCATTGTTTAAAATCAAATAACCCTTTTTAATTACTCATTCAAAGGGGTCTCTTAGTATTTTTTACAGTTTCTTTGTCAGATCGTGTTATTACTGCCTTTATTTATTGTTTATAAAATGCAAGAGTATACAAGACACATTTAGTTTTCACAAACAAATAATTGTGATTTTCTAAATATTTTAAATATGTAATTATTGCATCGTTTTATTCTTATTTTCTACATAAAATGTGAGATGTTTATATAAAAATAATTTTATTTGTAAATATTTTATTGACAAAATTGGTTTCATTTAGGAAAAATGAAAGTTATTTTAACAATATATTAAAATTACTCATTAATATATATTAATTTCTTGCCCAAAACTAAAAATATAAATAGACATGGTAACTGGAAGCGTATTTTGGACTGTTTAGAATTTTCTTAATTTTATTTATTTTTTATTTATTATTAATTATTTTATTATTAATTATTTTTATTTATTATTTTTTATTTATTATTAATTTATTAATCATTAATTAAATATTATTATTTAATTATATATAATAATAAACAAACAAACAAATTTGGTCTAAATTTTTGTGCGAGGTTTCTAGCAAAAGCCATTTACCTCAGTGTAGAGAATTTGGGGGTCCATAAGATATTGTTTACAGAATAGAGGAGGAGTTGAACATAGTACATACTGTCTAGAGTCCCTTCCTGAAAGATAGTGCACTTATCTTGACCCAGCTGGCTCAAAAAAGTGCAGAGCAAGAAGTTAACAATAATTTCAATATACAATTCTTGGGTGCTATTAAGCACAATCAGAAAACATTTCAATGCACACATTTAGTAGTTTTCCTTAACTGTATTTTACAGGATTATAGTGTTAACACAATTTTTACACAGTTGATCTTGATAATACATAACATAGTTGGGATTACAGATTTAGTAATAATAACAAATTTAATTATATATTTACAATATAAAGTAATTTACATTATTTTCGGGTAGTACTCCCATGGGTAAAAAGTGAGTGCATGATGATAATAGAGTTAAATTTGTGTCAGACATAATAATAACAAAATTTAAGTACTATACAATAAACATGAGATGAGAGTATAAAATCAGAAATCAGAGGTTTTCTAATCCGAGTTTGGGCCTTAGCACCGCTCTGGGTCTGTGTAAGTTTTTAAAGTGGTTAAAGTCATAATTAGGAATGTTTTGTATACATCTGTTATCAATTTTATAAAGTTTTTCATAAAAATTTAGAGCTAGGTTTTTGATATATTTATTGAGAGTGATAATGCCTAGATTATTCCTGATTAAAGAATTTCTGAAGTACCACTCAGCATTACTAATTAGTCTCAGAATTTTGCTCTGTTGAGCCTCGAGTCTAGTTAATGAAGTGACACATGCTCCACCCCAGATCTGTGATGCATAAGTCATTGTGGGTCTCAGATAAAGCTTGTAGATTAAAATTTTATTTCTTATGGAGAGTTTTGATTTCCTAGCAATTAATATAATAATAATAATAATAAAATTAATTAAATGATAATTAAATTAATAATTATATATATTATTAATTAGAAATCTGTTTGGTAGAGGACCGAGACAGTACTCAAAGAATTCAATATAAGATTCGGATAAGCTATAAAAAATTTCATGTGCTATAAAATGAATAAATGCATGTAAAATATTTCATATCCAATGTCTCAATAAATTACTTTTATAATTATTGTTATAATCATAATGTCATACATTAACATTACATATTTCCTGATCTTTTTTTATTCTTTATAAAACTGTACTTGAATATAAAGCTAATTAATCGATTCTTTCAATAAGTTACGTGTTAGATAAAGTGAAGCTGAGAGTGGAATGGGAAAAAGCTCTATTGATTCTTAATAAATTACTTACATGAGGGTACCTACATTGCGTAGACGGTAGCAGGTAAGACACTCAACAAGGACATAAGAAAGTAAAAATGTCAAAACTGACCCTTAAAAAGTATTCATAAAAATACCACTTGAATAGTTACAATTCTCTAAGAATCATGTCAATGTGTTGATAGTATGAGAAAATAAAATCAATTATTCACTTTTAACATAAAGAAAGCTCAGTCAAAAAATTAATCTATTGTTGTTAAGAAAACTTTCCTATGAAATTATTGCGGAATTATAAATTCATAATGAAAAAATGCTTTTAGTTTTCATCTTTGGCTTTTTTTGATGTCATGTCAAATTTCTGGGAAGATTTCTTTGGAAACAAAGTTTTAATTAGCAAGAGCACTTTATCCAAAATATTTGCGTGCCCTCTACACTGACTCTCAACTAAAGATGGGCAGTTTTTTTCAAAATAGAGTAGCAATATCCGTTGTACAGAATTATTTTCCTGTACATGAGATGTGAAACAACTACAAAAAACGATAAATAATTACCTGTAAATTCTAGTAAAATGCATAAAATGAATCGTTCATAGGTTTAGTGTACCATTGGTTTCCGACATTAATTGAGTATTTTCAAACCTCCATTTTTGTCTTGGATTTATTTGGAAAAAGAAACCCGAAATTTTATTTTCTGTCTGCAGTGTATATATTGAGTTTGTTTAAATTCTGCATAAATTTCCTATATGAACAAATATCTGTTAATATGCATACATCGATTTGAAATTTATCATGAAATTATACTATTTAAAACTTAAATTTAAAATCAGATTGCTTATTGCTTACAGGCTTTTAAAAATAATTTCTATCATAACTTTATTTGTTTTATATTATCGCCACATGTTGAAACTTTTTTAGAAAAATGATAAAAATTCAAAGTATATTAGGTCTTCTGGAAAGTTCAGTCTATTGATCGATGACGATGTTGTTAAAATGACAAAGAAGAGACATTTTTCAAAATTGGAGTATACAAATTGCCTTCACGCTGGCAAGAAGTCATTAATAATAATGGCAATTATATTACTTAATAAAGTTTATTGGCGTTACAAAAAATTTGTATTTTGTTTTATTCCAAAAATGGACAGAACTGTTCGGTAAACCTAATGCACAAGATACTTTTTAATATACCTAAATACTCATATAAAAATATGCTTCTTGATAATATTTTTAACTAACTATTTTAATTTATTAAGACTTATTTTAGCTAGAAAGAGAGAATCCATTCCATAAGACCATAAATGCTTTTGTTTTACGAAATTTTAATACCAAAATTTAAAAGATAGAAATTTATGAAACTATTGAAATTATTTTAAAGAAAAGAGATATGTTCTACTTATGTAAAAAATCAAGCCTTCAAAATATTTTATAATAAAAATAAGTATTTTCTTTAAATTATTTTAATAATTTTTAAAAACGCTTAAAATTTTATTTTATGTTTCTATATTAGGGTAATCGGATTTCTGTCTGTGAAGTTTTAAGTAATATTCTAAATTTCGGGTGAAGAATTCTACATTAAGGTTTGTTTGTTTTCACGATAAGGTTACTGAATGAAGAAAATTCGAAGCCGACCAACTTGTCTAGTGGTCAGCGTGCCTGACTGCGGATAAGGAGGTCCTGGGTTCGAATCCCGGTTCGGGAATGGATGTACTTTCTCTCTCTATCTATCCTGTCTTTGTCGTTTCCTTGTATGAATGATGTAAGATTGGTTGCCTATCCTATAAAAGGGGAACCCATGGCATGTGTGTAGAGTAAAGTCGTACTTTCACCTTCACGGTGCTCTGATTAAAAACGAAAGACGCTCCCAATCGACTTAATTCGTATAGCCAAGGCCTAGCGAGATTGGCTTGTCCAAAGTGTCATTAGAACACAAAAACAATTCGAATAAATGATTAAAAAATCATGATATAGGAATGATTTCCATTTGTATACCAGGGTACAATTAATATATATCGCTTCAAGTGGATTCTCAATTAATTATGTCAAGCATCCAATCTCGAGATCACACACTCTGTTGAAATGACGGCCCCAGACATTTTATTTCATATTTGCCCTATAATCTTGTACTTAAAAAACTATCTAAAAACCAGCTTTTAAATGTGTTCGGACTGTAAATTAGGAAAATTGTAAAAAATACTGAGCTGCTTTTATTTCCTCAAATACGAATGTCAAAGCAATTTTTATTGCTTTGGTAAAGTTCCGCAAAGTTATTTATTGCGATTATCTTTGATATGTTTCTTTAAGACAGTTTTACTAAGTGAAAAAAAGAAGCGTAACAAATCCCTGTATGGCTGCCTCATTTAATTTTGAAAATACCAAAGAAAAATAAGATATGAATTTTTTTTAACAAAATTATTATGTAAAAAAAAGAAAATGAAAGTAGAGATATTAAGTCTCAAATAGCATTAGCAAAATGAAAATAAAACAAAGAATACGCTCTCACTCACAATATTCAATTTTCATGAAAACATTCTAATTAAATCTTCAATTTTCCTGAAAAATGATACAAAAAAATCAATAAAAATAATTTTGCTTATCTAGCACAAAAACTTTAGTTATTTATAAATTTTAAATGTGAGATTTATAGGAGAAAATTTATCACACACACACAATATTAAGTAGGATGAATAAATATAATGAATTTCTAACTGGTATTTCTATGATTTTCTTTGATAAATTTTATTCATGGTGATTGTAAATTGTTTTTGCAAATTAAAAGGGGTGATAGTATCCATCCATAGAAGCAATAATTACATAGGAACGTAAGGTCGCATTCCACACTGAGAGGTAGAAAAGATTAAAGTAGAAACGCATCAAGAATCTATCACGAATTTACCTTATGCAAATTTCCACTGAGAAGAAGCAGCATTTTGCTCTTATTGGTTACCGAAGAAAGCCTATAAAAGTAGACGTTGTCCTTTAAAAACCCAAACAGGTTTGGTCTGACAACAATGCCCACTGTGCAACCCCTCGTAGACACCAGTAGAAATTATCCGTGAATATCTGGGCAGGTATCCTTGGTGATTACCTGTTAGGTCCTTACCTCATGTCAGGCCGTTTGACCGGCGCAACATATCGTATCTTCTTGGATTAAGTGCTTCCTAATTTATAGCAGGCTGTTCCATTCCCCATCCTGAGATACATGTGGTTTATGCACGATGGAGCCCCAGTACATTTTCCATCACGGTCTGTAACTTTTTGAATGCTACATATCCTGCACGATGGATTGGAAGTAGCGGACCTGTGGCTTGGCCTCCTCACTCACCGAATCTCAACCCTCTGGATTTTTTTCTTCTGGGGGCTCATGATATCTTTAGTGTACGAGACGCCTGTGAACTCAACTGAAGATCATGTGGCTATTATCATTGTTGCCGGAGACAAAATTAATACAGCAGCAGGAATCTTCGAGAGGGTGCGCTTGTCGTTCCTTCACCGGTGTCAACTATGCGTCGACATACATAGGCGGCATTTTTAACATTTGCTGTGAGGTTTTCTCTAAGCAATAAAAATGATTGTGAAACTTTTGGTATTATTCATTTGCTTACCCGACACTGTTGTAAGTGTTGGGCAAGCACTGCCAGGCGAGAATTCCCCTTTTCTGCCTCTCAGAGTGGAATGCTCCCTTATGTTCCCATGTAATTATTGCTTGTCTGGATGGGTACTATCACTCCTTTTAACTGGTAAAAACAATTTAGAATCACTCTGTATAGTAGTAACGTAATTTATAATGAAAAAAATTCCTATGTAATTATTAAAAGTACATAATTATTTTGAAAATTTATGTGATTTTTCTCAAACAAAAATGCTAATTATAATGACATTTATAGAATAAAAAATGTTAACTTTTTCTATATCAATGCATAAATATTTTTCAACTTTATCAGTCGTTGACTATTTTATAGTTAATGTACTATTTGTGAATTTAAAAAAAATGAAGCTTGTGTTTCAATTTTTGCATAACTTTTATAATCATTTTCTACCAATATTTTCTGTGGATCCGTCAAGTATTGAAATCCGCGTTTTATTAAAAAAATTTCAACATTTATTGATGTTTAAAAAAGCATTTTCAATAATGAATTTGCAGGATTTATTATAATAACAATTAAAGCACATTTTTTGTTGCCACATAAATTTATCAGTTAAAGAGATAAATCATCTAAACTTCTCACGCAAATAAAATAATTAAAATTTCTATATTTTGTAGTGATGTGACATAAGATATTAAACTATATCAACCCCTTTAATAAAGCCAAAAATGAATAAAATTATAACATTATACTGATAATGAAACTTTAGTAAAATTCTAATTTTCCTTGTTTCAGAAATTTCACATCGGACAAACACTTTAATGCCATCCTCATCAATATTGGTGGAGCAGCAAATAAAATAGATGCAGATAAAAGTTTTGAGTCAATTCCTAGACTTCATGTTTGTCGATGAAAAGGACAATTTGATTATAAAAACCAGAATGAGAGCCCTTAAGTACAAGACATTTCTCAATGAGTAGAATTCTGGCTTTCAGTTTAATAGTTTGTGAATTCGACTCCCACTTTGATGTTTGTAATGGATCGGACTCTCTTTTAAACTGTATATCCTAGTCCAATTACCCTCACTGTGCAAAAGATACAGTTTATAAGAAAATAATTCAGAATGCAATCCAAAGGCAAAACACAAAAGTAAAGTTTTTTTACAACCTAATTTGACACTACCATCAATTTTTTGGAATCAATACTTTTTCAGCTATATCATATCAAGAGTTATTTCTGCTTTTTATGCTTTGAATATAAAGTAAAAGAGGTCAGTTTTCCAATAATTTTGGGCAACTGCATACATTTGGAAAGCATTTTAATACACAGATGTTTGAAATAAACAGCCTGGAACGTTATAATAAATATCCATGGCATGATTAAAGTTTTAAAAATGAAAAAAGAAAGAAGAAAAATGAAAAAAAAATGAAAGAAATTAAAAATGAAAGAAGTTTTAAAAATGAAAAAAGGAACTAAATTTTTGCTCCAAATTTAAGTGTTGTTATAGAAATTTTACTCCCTTTGTCAATATGTATTGAATCTGGGGAGCTTAGTTTTTTTCAAATTAAAATGATTAAGAATTATTTAAACAATTTCAATTCACAGAAGATTATTTGATCTCGCTATGTTAGGAATTCTGTATGAACTCATCAATAGTGTAGTTGTTTCTGAATTAATCAGAAAATTCTTTGAACTAAAAGTTTATCGAAAACATTTGTCTAAATTATAACACTATTAAATGGTTTTTCAATATATTTTTAGATAAAAGATGTTAAAAGTATGTGTGTCAATTAGTGAAACCTATTATATTTCTACAAGCAGACACTAACTAATATAAGAAAGAAAAGCTTTGTACTTATATACATACATATATATATATATATATATATATATATATATATATATATATATATATATATATATATATATATATATATATATATATATATATATATATATAGCTCCTTTTTATAAAGGATGCCATCTGTGCAATTTCTTACTTTTAAGTAAAAAGGTATAATGGGATATATAAGTTTATATTTAATGAATCTTGAAACAATGGTGCAGTGTGTTAAGAAATTTCTTCCTCTCTATTTCTGTATACTTAATAACATTATTTTTATGATATAATTATCTTGATTCAGAAAGCAATTTTAACTAATGGTATAATATATTATGTTACACAAATTTATAATTATAATAATCATTAAACGGAGGGATATATACAAAAGCATGAATAAGAATTACAAAAATAAATTCATAAAACATCTCTTTTTCCATTTTAGATCAAAAATTCATTTAATTTGTTTACTTAAAAATAAATAGAAAGCTAAGCAAAAATAGATTTCAAAATCTTTATCAAAAACTACACAACTTTGTTTGAAATATTTATATTAATCCTAAGAAGCTTGAATATGTTATCTAAAGAACAAATTTATTTAAAATAGAATTTATTTTATAGGGAAACTTAGTTTATAAAGTCAGTTTTTAGCTGGTTGCAAAAATGTTTTTTCTTATTACTTTTGAAGGATAATTTACAGCGTATTAATATTTTTATTAAATGTACTTTATGTGATAGTTAGCTGTAATATTTTTTCTACGATATTGTTTAATATTGCTTCCCATTATTTTCCAGGGTAAATAATTTCCTATGATTAAATAAAAATACACATACTATTATTATTTTTCAAAATAAATATTGTTATGATATTTAGAAATGATACATAAATTATTTCTATACTTACATGGAAAATGTTATAAACTATATTTATATAAATGATCTAATTTACAAAAATTTAACATTCAAAAATTTATGAAAAAATAAAAATTCAGTCTCACTGAGCAGCAGAGAAAAAAATTTTAAAGTGTGTTGCATGTAGGAATTACAAAATTTTCAAATCAGAGTAATTTTAAAGTTTAAGATTTTATGTAAAATTTTTATGTGATCTCATCCATATAGATAAAGAGCATAACTTTTATAAAGTTACTTGGATGATTTTCATATTTAACGTGTGTCCACATATGATTGCGTTTTAAATGAGTGTTGCAACCACAGCAATTAACTTGTCAGAAACAATCATTAATATTTCTGCTTTATGTTTTCGTTACATTTTTTTAAACATTTACCTTATTACAGACAAGAATTTGATTTTATCAGCATAGTTATAAAATAAAGTGAAAAACAGAAGCCTATGGAATATATTTGTAATTTAAAAAAGAAAACAACAAGGTCATCTGAATTATTTTATATCAAAAATTCATATTAGATGTTCATATTATTTTTTTTAATTTTTCATGAAATTACTACATATCCTACCCTCACATCATTTTTAATAGGAACAAGTTTCTACTTAACAAGAACTTTATTATTTTTTGCAGTAAAAAATAAACGAACTTATACTACATAAATAATTGAAATATTAAAAGGAGAAACGTGAATTTATTTCAACTGTAACTTTCATTAGTTTATATTTAATGTTCTTGAAGGAAATATTTATTTTTAAATTCTATATTTAAAAAAAATATTAGTTATAATTAGTATATGATGAGTACATTAATATTAGAAAAAAATGATGAATTTTAGAATGTATTTTAGTTTGTAGTATGAACAAATCAAGTAAAGTTAAATCACAATATTTTATATCGGAATATATAATTAAATTTAAGACTCTTATTTTGTGTTCTTTATAAAATAACTTACATACAATTGCATTTTCATTTTTTATACATTTCTGTTCTCAAAACTTAAAATTCTCATAGGTCAGAATTAACTTAATAATGATAACTTAAATAAGCTATACATTTATAACTATGAAACGAGACAAATGAGTTCAATAACTTGATAATTTAAATTAAAATGAACTAGTATAATTAAGTAAATTTGTTTTCTTAAAAAAAATTGATCATCTAGATTTTTGAGGTATTCATATACACTAGTGTACAAAAATTAGGATAAAATTTTTTTATTTAAAGTCTGCAAAAGTGTTTTAAATTGACACAAGTAATACGATAACATCTCCAAGACGTAAAAACATGGGAAAAGTGTAGAAAACTCTAAAAAAAGTTTCAAAGTATAAAAGGAAACTTTATTGAAAAATAAATTTTGAACGCAATTCAACTGAAAATCAAAACTTCTATGTGATACACAATTGACAATGATAATTAAGACTTTAATCTAGATTATGATGCTGTGAACAGGATTTATAATATCTTCCCAGAGTGAGAATTACTTATGTCAGCTGATAGGCAACCACATCGTTGGAATCGTTGCTGACGGCTGTTGACGTCAAGCATTTCTCTAACAAAATTTCCATGTGACAGATTAGATTTAGTTTCATGATTTTTTCCCGGTAAATTGGTGTTTTGAATATTTTCATTTTCCAACAGTGCTGTGACTGACACTGCAGGGTGAAGAGTTGTGTTTTCGTCCATCAAGAGTAATTGAGGACTCACAATACCCATTAAAAGAAACATTTCAGGAAATAATACAATAGACAGTTATCAAACATGATATCTCTTTAAACGAGTAACCAGTCCCATTCAATTATCTCGTTTCCTATGATGTTTTAGGAATTATTGGATTTTTCATCTCCAGATTAATATTCGTCTAGAATCAAAAATTAAACTAAATTGTAAGAGTATTTGGGTCCTTTTTCACATATCTCTAGTTTTAAGGTTCTCGAAACCACCAGAAACGCTGTATCCAATGAACTGGTATTAGTGGCATGTATCATTCACGAAAATTTTACCATACAGCAGCTTTCTGGTGTCAGTAAAATCTGTCATATTACATTGCATGTGTCTTGTGATTTCTCTCTATGTGTACTGCCTGTTCTTTTATGTCTGTAAAAAGATATACAGTTCATATGAGATTATTTATGAAAACGTCTTTATCAAACCCTTGGACAGCTGTTCAAGTTATATTAAATATTTTGTAAGCTTGTAGTACGATAATCCCGAAAGTGATTTCAAACTCAGTAGTCACACACACAATTAAACTTTCTTCCAACTTCCCAATGATTCGATATCAGGTGAAGTCTTCCATATTTCATTTAAAAGACTGTTGGTTGGAATATCACATAGAGGCAGCAATTCCATGTGATCTACATTTATGTTTACTGAGCAATAACTTTTGCAAAAATACTGAGCACAAACCAACAGCGTGTTTTATACACTTCTATTGCTCGCCCATACATCATGCTACATATATGCACAGTCTCTATCGTACTTCAGCCCAGAAGTTTCCTTACTGGTTTTTTTAACTTCCTTCCTAGTTGTTCCTGCTATTAATATGCAGATTTTCCTACTTCATCCTTAAATTTTTTACATCATTATATGTTATATTACATTGTCCGACAATGAAATTGCAACACCAAGAAAGAGTGACCAGAAAATTATGCAAATTTCAGGGTAGACACACCTTACCGAGTTTTGGAAATGATGTGAAATGCGCAGCTCTCCAGCTCACGTAGGATAAGATATAATGTGAGTAACCAACAGAGTGGGCAATATTCGGCCGTTATTGATGCTTGTAAAATAATTGGTGAAAGTTTGCTTTTGTTGGAAAGAACATCTGTTATTGCAAAGAATGCCAGGCCATCGTCAATGGTTTCATTTCCAGCAAACAGACAAGTTTACGGGGGGCATGGTGATTGGACTGAGAAGGGCAGGTTGGTCTTTACGGAAAATCGCAGTTGACAGACTCTTGGACTCGTCCATATTTCGCCGGTTGTGGAGAAGATGGTTGGAACAAAGAACTGTGGAACGTTTGCGAGATGCAGGTAAAGCTAGAGTGACGTTAGCACTCGTATATCGAAGCGTCCGACGGGAGGCGGTAGCGGCCCCTCAAAGCACGTCTACCGAAATCCTGCATAATGTGCAAAACACCTTGGCTACTCCTATATAGAGAAGATCTATTTTTCATCGATTGGTTGCCATTGGCCTATATTCATGGCGTGCGTTAAGAAGACTTCTATTGATTCCATAGCATAGACGCCAATGCCTGAAATGGTGCCGGATTAGACTGATATGGACGACGAAGTGGCCCAGGATCTGCTTCTCAGATGAGTCACACTTCCATTTCTTCAGTATAATCACCACGTAAGAGTGTGGCGTCAACGTGGAGACAGGTTCAATCCTTCAGCAATTGTGGGATGTTCCACAGCGTGGCAACGCAGCACCATTTTTTGAGCCACTACTGTGTACGATTCCAGGTCATCTATAGTTCGTATTCACTGCACTATGACAGCTCAACGTTTGGTGGATGATGTTCTGCGGCCAGTGACACTCCCCTAACTTCAGGGGCTGCTCAAAGCCTTTTATCAGCCGGAAAAGGCCCAACCGCAAATTGCTCGCATCAACCAATATGCCCTGCAAGGTGTACAGCTGCTTCCATGGCCATCGTGCTTGCCAGATCTCTCCCCAATCGAACACGTTTGGGATATGATTGAACGGCATTTGCACACCCTGCCACTGCCTCCTTCAGAAGGCGCACTTTTGAAAATGATTGACAGAGAAGGGAAAGCAATTCCTCAAGACGTCATTCGGATTCTCCATTCACCATTCGCCATTCCATTCGTATTCTGTGAAGAGACGTGTGGCTTTATTTATCTCTGTCCAAGGTGTTGTTACAATCTAATGACCCGAGCCTGTTCTCGTTCTGTATTATGCATATTATTTCAAAATACAGATCACTTATTGTTTATTGCTGTCTCTTTCTGTTTGCAATTTTCGACACTTTCAGACAACACTTTCTTGGTGTTGCAAGGCACTGTAGCATCTTTCGATGTAAGGCACTGTATTTACATGATCAATAATGCTATATCTGTGAAGTCAAATTGTTTTTACATTGTTTTCAATAATAAATTCATTCATAGATCATAAAATAAGAAAAATAAAATAAATACTCAATATAATTAACGACTCAAATTCTTTCAAAAAATATTTAACAAAATCAATAAAAATATACTGTAATAAATAATGATTTTTCAAATTTTCATCAAGAACGATATGAAAATAATTTAGAATAAGAAGAAAAATATATAGTTTTAAAAATGATTGATTTAATCTGAAATTAAAAACAGGAATATCAATAATTAATATTAAAAGAAGCGGAAGAAAAATTTTCAGTTCTAATCAAGGGAAAAAGGAACAAGAGGGAATGTCATTTCGAAATTATTTGTGCAAAGATTCTAAGGAATTAATAGAGTATAAAAATATAATCTATTTGCAAAAGCTTTAAACCAATGAAATAGAAATAAAAAATTAACATTAATGAAAAGTAAATTAGAAAATCCATGAAATAAATGTTTTACAGGTGTAAAATGTTTTAAAAAAAATAATAAAATAATTAAAAGAAAAAGATAATTAATTGACAAAAATTTTAGTTGATAGGGGTAGTAAACATAAGTATTAAAAAGAATTTAAATAGAATTGGAAAAATAATTTCAAATGAAATGTATATATTTAAAGCACAATGAGAATTAAAGCAAGAAGAAAGAAAAAAATTCCTAATTTAATTAATTGCAAAATAACGAACTATAAACCAAATTGTAAGGATGTTTTTATAGGATTGTAATAAACAATATTTCATGATGGTAGTTTAAATTTAATGTGTATAAAAAATCTGGGTATTATTACAGTATTAAAATGAGATAAAAAAGGAAATGAAAAAAATCGATGAAAAAAATAAGTTATAATTATTGAAATATGAAAAAAGATAAAAATTATTATTGAAATGTATTTATTTAATATTTAGAATTCTAAAACCACTGTAAACAATAGTGTAAATAAGAAATATCTAAAAATAAACCATTAAAAAGTCATTTATGCAAAAAATTTTAAAAGTATTATTAATAAAACAATAATTTTTAGATTTAATAAAGACCTAACTTCCAAAATAAACTGTTTCTTAAAGCGATTTCCCACATCAAATTTTTATTGGGTTTCCTGTCCCTAAAACGTTAGTTGGAGAGAAAAATTTAAAAATTAATTAGAATAAAAGAGATTGTAGCGAAATTAGACATGAAAAAATATTTAATTTAATTTTTTTAGTTCAGCAAAACACTTTTTGAAATGAAAATTCATGAATTTAATTGATTTTAAACTATGGAATATATTTGATTTGAAGGATTGATTAGTTCAATTAAAAAGTAATGAAAATTAGAATTAAGTCAAAAATATTTGATAATGGGATTCATAATGATATTGATGAGCATTCCTTATATGCGTTAAAGTCCAATTAGCAAACTTAATGACTTTGGAGTTAAAGAATTTCTTTTATATTATACTTTACAGTTAATGTGTGGTTAGTATTAATGTATATGTGTTGACACCTCATCAGAGTAGTTTACACTAAAATCATCCGAATTGATTTTTTAAATTTTTAATGACTTTCGGCATATTTCATTAAGAGCTGTTAATTGAAAATAATGACTAAAAAGTCGTTGATATAGATATAAAATGTTTGATTATTACATATGTATATGTTAATGTAAAACGTTGGAGAATGATATAGTTGGAAATATGAAATAGAAAATAAGAGCAAAAGTTTAGTAAGTGAACTTAACAATCTTGATTATACTTTAGCGTATTTATTAGCAAAATGTTTCATTGCTGTATAATATCCAATTCAGCATTTCTTAAGATAAGTTAAGTGAAATTTATGGGGATCCAGGTTTTATTCCCAAGATAACTGTCATTGTCAATTATAAAAATGATGCGTATTTAATTTCTGATTTCCTTCTAGCAATTAATTGTTACTATTCTTACATTTGCAGAAATGTGTTTATTTTTATACTCTTCTCAAATAATCCATAATCCTGAAATAATTTCAAATGCTAGATGAAAGTCATATTGCAATAGATATACTCGTCTCTAGCACTATCTAAATCTGTATTATTTTTCAGAAATAACTTACTCGATTGTTAAGGAGAGTTAAAAATTCTTTATCTTTTACAGTTAGCATTAAATTCCATTTTTTTAAAATTAAGAACTCCCTATAGCAGAATTTATGTCTAGATAAAGTCAGTTTATATTTGTTATATTTCATTATTTTTAAATGTGTTTTTCTATTAATTAGTGACATGCATTTAAGATCACATTGTTTCATTTTTTCTATGAGCATTATTATCTCCCGGACAATCTATTCAAATTACAAATCTCATACTAATGCCACAACAAGATTTTCAAGAAATGTAAATATTTTGTTTTAGAAAATCTCAAAAAAGTTTATATTTTAAAAAAAGACAGATTATTACCTGCATCTCTAAAACTCGTGATAGATTTAGGTGAATGGAGGTGATCATTTAACTGTAAGTTTGAAATCCAGGCAGATAATGATTTTCCCAATAAGGAAAAGCAGTGTATACTGAATACAATATAACGATAAATACAAATATACAAAAAAGCCTCGCTACCCATTTATCATTAAAAAGAAGGAAAAGTAAAAACATTCAAAACTAAATACTTGTAGACATCACCAACAGTTTCCATACATTGTAGGACAACTTCTTTGAGGTATACGATTCGAGGAGTGTTATTAGTTCAGGATCATAAGTAGTTTTTCAAATAGGGCAATGCACTTACAATCTGATGCATGTTTTTATTCAACTCGAGAGATCTGACTGGATAGTTTATTCTATAAGTATGTTCATCCGTAAAGAAATGGTTCTCAACCTAATTTTAGTTTGAGGTGTCTAGCAAAAAACGCATTTACATTTGTTAGTATAAGACTATTGTTTGCCTAAAATTTTGAGTTTCAGAAGGGGTCACAATCTAAACTGCTTTCCTACCTAAGAACCTTTTTGCTGAATTCAAGCAAAAATTTACAAAGAAGTCTTACCAGAATACGAAGTTTTATTACACATGTTTTTACATAAATATTCTTTGTCATGTACTAATATGGATTCTTGATTACATATTAGTTCAAAATCTTACACAATGTATTAGCTCTGAGTAAGTTGAACAAGAACATGTATATTATTCATAAATAAATATTTACATAGATCAGGCAATACTCCCAGGGGAGTGAAAAAAAATTCTTTTTGCAAAATAAATCATATGTCAAGAACAAAGAGGAATGATTTAACAAACACTAGTTTACATGATCAGAGCTTTGACTACTGAGCTGTGGTGGAACCTACGCTTAAATCACTGATAATGACAATTCTGCGGAAAAAGTATTTTGCATTACCAGGATAACAAGTATTTCTAAAAATAAAGTAAAAAATAGGACATAAGACTGCAAGAGATAATTATTTCAGCGAACAGCAATCAACATATAGTATAAATAGAATAGAATACTATAAATAGAAAACTTATTCCAGAGATACTATCATTAATTTCCCCCCCCCCTTTAACTCCGGTAAATAAATAGAAAAGTCTAGTTCTAAGCAAATTCCAGGCAATGTTTTGGTGGATTGTAAAAGAATTGTTGGCAACTCTCCCCCAGCAGACTAATTAGAAATTTGTTTGAAGAAATGCTAATTTTATCAATCTCTTTCCTTGAATGACATTACTGATTAAGTTTTGCAGGTGCTTGATGCATAGTGATAGATCTACACTTTTCGAAGTAGAAGGCTTAGGATGTG
This sequence comes from Latrodectus hesperus, assembly GCA_037975125.1. Classification (NCBI taxonomy): domain Eukaryota; kingdom Metazoa; phylum Arthropoda; class Arachnida; order Araneae; family Theridiidae; genus Latrodectus; species Latrodectus hesperus. Next base: position 39,460,447 of record CM075859.1, read on the forward strand.
ATGCCAACCGCTGTTGAAAAATGTTGCCTTTCTGCTTTCTCCATGCATATCCATTTGGGTAGAGGCTTGAGAGTTTCCCTTATGTCTTCCTTACCGATCAATGAGTGTATCGCACTACTAGTGAAATATTCTTCTAGAAAACAACACACAGTAAATATTCAAAACAGTCTCATGATAATTTTCAATTGTCAGAACATCCACTACGAGGTATCATATTTTATGTCACAAAATAACGGGAGCCAACATGGCTTAAGGTTACACTGATCATTTTCTCCTGAGTTTGATCCCAACTTCTGTTGTGTGTGTGGGTTTCTAATTAGTATTTTTAATAAGTTTAATTAAACCTAAATATATTGTTTAAAATATACTGCTTATTGGGATAGAGCCCCAAAAATAGTACTGCTAAATGTCGTTTAAGTTATCACTTGTTGTTGCATTGTTTGAATATATTTATAATTTCTGTTATAAGTTGTTGATATTTAATGAGTATTTACAAGAAAATAAACACGATTTTGAAGAGTTTAATTAATTTAATAAAATAATTTTTAATAAAAATGTTTTAAAAAGTAGACAGTAATCTTTATTACTTAAAGTTAAGATTTTCATGCGTTTTCATTATAGACTCTCTCTCTCTCTCTGGTTGACAAACAAACACACACACATATAAGTATATAGACATATAGATGGCATTACTTCTTATGGGCCTTTATAATACTAATTTTCCACATTTTAAGACAAAATTTATTCAGACTGATTTGCAGTCTTAAAAAGAGTTTAATTGTGACACTTATGTAGTGTAAGTCATAAATTTCTTTAAAAGTTTTGCAAAAACGGTTTGAGCTTTTATTCAATAATCAACTTGAAAGTAATATGCATCTTCTACTAGCGGTAGGGTTATTTTCATTCGTTAAGGCTTTTATGAAAACAATCTGTTTTAAATTAATGTAGTCAACAGCTCATTACTTTAAAATTTTGTTGGCATTTCAAAAGCATAAATAAAAATTCAAAAAACAAATTTACTTTCCAGTGCTAATTTTTTTTATTTCACCGCTTCACATTTTTGGCTTATTTGTTTTCAAAAATGAGTCGAGAAGTAGACAGATAATCCGCAAGCTATCACTATCTTTTCTTGCCTAGTATTATGGGCATTGTTTGTCCATAGAGTGCAAGTATTTTTGGGAAAAAAGCTTTTATCATTTTCAAAAAGCCTCTCCCGAAAGGCTATTTCACCTTCCTTTTTTTGGCAGTAAAATCTGCCTTTGTTTTTGTGAGCATTTCTCGGTCCTTTTCTTGAAATGAAAATCAGTTTATGCCAAGAGGTTCCCTCGAGTGCGAGCGAGAAATCTTGAAGGGAGGGAAAAAAGACAATAGAAAGGAAAATAAGCATGCCAAACTTTTCTCAGTCCCTGTTTTTACTCGTAATAATCTTTGCAAGTGAAAAGGAAAATCTTTTTAATCGCACACTCTCTTGCATTCCCGAATTAAGCTTTCCGTTTGTTTGGCGAGAGAAAGTGAGAGCGTGGCGCATTATGGCATCGGCAAAGCCAATTAGTTCGTGATCACCATAATAAACGGAGAGACAGAGAGAAGAAAGAGAGGAGCCCTCTCTCTCTCTCTCTCTCTCACTCTCTGCGCGCGGTCCAATCCTATCAGTGGGTGCTTTTAATGCGTCGAGCTCTTTGACGTATACATACATTTCCTCTGTTATATCGACAAGTTGGTAATCTCCAGTACTTTAACCCTTCTGAACACTAGGTTCCTCAGTAAAAGGTCGAGCTCTCGGTTTCAGTTAATTAGGCTCCGTTTCTAAAGAGGGAGTGAGATGAAAAGGGAGTTGGGGGCGGGCCGGTAACGAGATAGCCGCAAATCAATACCTCCAGTTCCTCCGGCGCTCATAAATCAGTAGCGTCTAACAACAGGTCGAGCATCATGCTCTCGTGTCGTCATTATTATCAATTTGTGGAGCTCCTAACGACTCCTCCCGTTCGACCCATTTTCGCGGAGCCCTGTTTTATTAAGTGGCTCAGCCCTTTGTTGCCGGCCCGATTTATTGGCCCCCTTCCTCTGTCCCCTAGAGGATGACCTACTCGTCCACTCGCCTCTTTTAGAACTCACCTTTAAGACAGAGGAGCTACGCTCTCGGCTAATGGGGCTGGTAATTACACCTCCTTCCAACACATTTAGAAGCTGAGCCTCAAATAAAATCGTCAACGACTCCCCGAAAAAGCTCTCACTTAATACCGAGCCCTTTTATGAACACTTTATTTATTGCTATCCTCGGTGCCCCTTCGCCAAAGCGAAACTATCAATCGCCTCCACCAGCTTTTAATAAGCTCCTATAACTCCACTGTTAATGAAATCTTCGTCGAATAATTTCCATCGAAATTGGAGAGCGAGGGCATATAAAATTCGATCGAAAAGCTGTCGCTAAAAGGAAACGGAATGCTTTTCTTAAGCGAAGCGATTTTTTCCCTTAAGTTAAGACACGTATTAAGAAGAAGAGGGATAATTTTATATACAATCTGTTTACACATTTTCAAGTGAAAACCCTTACAATTATTGTATTTTAAAGATATTTATTTTAATGACCAGACAGAATAAGATACTCAATAAAAACGCAACAAAACTCTTGATTTTTCATAAGGTTGTAAATTATAATCTTTGATGTATGCTAATGCATTTTTCTTGAAAGTATTACAATTTCATCCTTTCGACAATAATTAACCTATCAATTATAATTAAATGTCTCGATAAAATTTTATTGCATTCACTTTCTTATTAAAAGGTTTCTAAAAGGAAATTACGAGTAAAATTGAGAATTGCACTCAGAATTTATTTTCAATGGAAAAAGGTCTCTCCTGAAAGGATGTTTTAAAAATAGTAAATGTAAAATCTCCCACTGAGAAATTTAATTAAAAAAAGGGATTAAACTATCTATTTCAATAAACTAATCAAATAAGTTTTTACTAAAAATATTATAAATGATAAAAAATTTCATATAAATATTTATTCAACTAGTGAAAAAAATTCTTTTTTGGAAGTGAAATTGGAAGTTCTTTTTTGGAAGTTTTTACACGCAAATAGAAAAGATATTTCTACATGCAATTTTTAAACTTTCAATTTCACTAATTTCATTCCCGTTAATCACAAAAATTACGCAAAACCCTAAATGTGATGTTTAACAATTTATTGCAATGTTTTCTAACATGAAATTCAGTTCATTTACTTCGATACTTGAAGTAATTTTCTTGTAGCTTCAAATTTTGTCGTAATATTTTAAAATTATTTAATTATTCTCTCTAGCAAAAGAAATCTCTTTAGCAATATAAAATTTAATTACTCGCGTAAACCTTTATTAAAAATTCGTATACATGAAAAGACTTTCAATTTGTATGAATAAAGAGTGCCAGAAAATACCCCTTTAATAATTCATTATTTCATATTCGTTTATTTACATGAGAAATCCTGGAATATGTGTGTGTGTGTGTATTTGATTATTTATTTCTTACTTTACATATAAGTGCCAAGATTTATTATATACATGGAAAGATTAATTACCAAACATCTTTATAAAATATTATGCGTAAAACTCACCCAATAATATTTTCATTAAAGAGTAAACTAAAACAGTTCCAACATATGAAAATAAACAATCATATTTTTTCATATGTGCCAATTATTTTTGGTATTTTACTTTTATCAATATTTATGCACTGACCAATTTCTCGTGAAAAAGTTCAGGTATTTTTTAAAGTCATTCCTATATATCAATACATCTTTCTCTTTTTTAAATTTTATAACTTTTTAATAAAAATACTTGTTTTATGTATTCAAAAAATAACGTGTTTTGGTTATATTTTGTAACGTTTTTGTCTTCTAATTTCTTTGCACTATATTTTATTATTAATTAAGTTATTGACAAGTATTTAACAAATTCTTCTTCTTCTTCTTCTTAAGGTTGGGTTTGTATGTCATTGGGCACCTCTGCTTTTATCAGCATTTTGTACCATTAACTCCAAACCCAATGTTTCCTAGTTCCAGTTGCTCGGGTCACCCACTTTATTAATAAAGTCTGATAACCCTTTAATAGAGCCTAGGTGTAACTCTTTAGTATGGATGATGCCTAAAGAAGTTAATCTAGGTAGGGTAAGAGCCTCACATTCATAAATGATATGCTCTGCCGTTTCCTCTTGCGTTTGACATTTCCAGCAGATAGGGTCTTGCTGAAACAGTCCCATCTGGTCAGAAAGTCAGTCATGCTAGGGATAGCTTCCTGGCTTTCACCAGAAGATGGTTTGGAAGTCATTTCTACCTCAAGTAAAAGATTCATTACTGCCCCTTTACAAGATTGCCTCTGAGTTCCCTTGTCTTTTTCAGCAAGGTCTACTTCAGAGGCTTCACCTGCAAATGCAGAAAGATTTGTTATTTCTTGTGTCTTTTCAGCCACAAGATAACAATTAATAAGCTCAGGTAATATAAGTCCACCCAGCATTGCCTGAGATACTGGGCAAGGCAAATTACTCTAGAAGTTTTCCAGGCAACTAGAGGCTCCGTTAAGACACCAATACCGCGGTGCCAATTAGCCCTAGGCACGGATCGCATAACACCAGGGTTTACGGGAGCTGGTTCGCGGCCTCTTATTCTATATTCAAGGCTATCCTGTCATTCCTACAGGACGTTCGGCGATCCACCACCTGCCGACGCGCCTGGTGGCTAGCTCAAGCCCCAGAGGGGTACGCATACCCCCTGGTTCCAGGATTTAACAAATTACTAATTCTACTTTTTCTTCTGATGAATAAATATGTTTTGATGAATAACCACTTTTTGATGAATAAATGTAGCATGAAAAAGAATTATAACCATCTTGTAATGGATTAATATCCATATCCCAACTTAAAACTGTATACCAAAACAAATTAAAGATGTTGCATATTAGCTTTTCTAAAAATCTTACAAACACATTTACCAACAAGCAAATTCGGTCTTATATTCAGTTAGAACTGTAAAGAGATCATCTGAATCCTTCCTTATGTTTTGTAAATTTGCAGGGTATGAAAACACTCAGTTTTTTATTTTTATTTAGTACCCTTTTAATTTTTTTAGAATAACCTATTAAAAGGAAACTTAATCGTGAAGTAAGTTAACAAATGCGGTTATTTATTGTTTGGAAAACACCTAATTTTACCTGGTTGTTATTCAAAAATTATATCGCTATCATTTGAAGTACTTTTAATTAAATTAAATCAATTTCAGCGATCAGATGACAATAATATATTCTTAGGCAAACTGATTATATCTTTCATTAAATGTAAAATCTCATATTATAAAATGTCTCGACATTTTTTACATTATGTTGAGCAGTATTTTCTTCTTGTTCCCTCTTCTAATAAAATGTTAAAGGCTTGCCTCTTTATTTTTCTTCTATCCCTCATAAATAGTAAGAGAGGAATGCTACATGTTTTTTCTTTGTGAATATATTTATTGGAAGGAGTACCAGAATTGCAAATAAGAAAATAATTTTTGATCCATCAAAATTAATTTGCTTGGCAGAAAGGCCATAAAAATTATTCAGTACAATAATTATTTAAATCTGTTCTTTTAATCTCTTTGAAAATAACGTTTTTGCTTCATTTCTAATGTAAAAGAATTTAACTTGAATGCCATTATTTTGAAATATCTTTTTAAAAGGTTTCTTCAGAATTAATTATTTATCAGCAGAGCATAAATTCTAAGCATATATATAAATATAGTTCTTTTAAAATTAATTTGTATTTTTATTTAATATTTACAGAATTAAGTATTAAGATTTAAAAAAAATTATTTTAAACTACATAAATAGATATAATATAAGTTTAGAAATATCTAAAATATATCTCATCGAATAATTATAGTGTATATTATTTTCCTTTACAGACTGATGAATTTAATTGTCTGTAATTTTTTAAATGTATTTTAAGCTTGTGTTATTCTATATTTCTGTGATTTCAATCAAAATAAAACATAAAATCAAACTAGCTATTTTTAAACTCAAAAAATGGTGTAATGCAAAAAAAAAAATGATGTAAAAATGGTAATGTATAGATTGGTATAAGTTTTTATTTTTTGCCAGTTCCTTAAATATTTTTTAACATTTATTGTTTATTCTAATTTGTGTAAAATGGAATTGGATTAAAGTAAAAATCATAAGTTCTTTGTAATAATGTTGAGAATCGTAAATATGGAGTTATATTATCGTCATGAAATATCTAGTCTATATTCTGAACTTTACTTGCTTATACATATATATATATATTGCGATAATATTTTGAAATTTGATTAAAATTAATAACATTAATTTCTTTGTAATTAATCACAGAGCAAAAGGTGCTAGTTTTAATGATTTAACTGTAGCTTAATTTGACACCCTCTTCATTGTGTGAATATAAAACACACATACAGCGCCAATAGATTTATTGTAATTATACTTTAATGAAAATAAAAAACTAATCTTCTTATTTTAAACTTATTTTTTCATAGATGAAATAAATTGTAAGGAAATTATATGAACAATAAAAGTATATTAAAAGTTATTTTAAGATAAGTAAAAGTTAATTTTGAAAATAAGGCAGTGTTTTCCTTTATTGAAGATAATTAATCTAAATAGATTCAGTCTTATAAACTAATTAAAAGTTAATTAAAGAATTAACTAATTCCACATACTTTAATTATTATCACTTTTTATGTTTCGAAATTTATTTTCATAGTGTTTTTTACCAAGCAAACAATTTTAATTAACGGAACTTGTAGCTAAATCAATTTTTTAATGAGTGGAAATAAAAAAGCCTAAATATCTAATTTAGAGCTAAGCCTAAATATCCGGATTCAATGAATTAAAAGAATATTTACCCAAAATATAATGGAAATTTTATTAAAAGTAACACAACTTTATTTTTGGTTATTTTAAAAACCTATTAGATATACTATATATTAGAACCTATAGATATATCTAATATACTATACGTATATTAGATATTTTCAAACCATGTATAAAGTATAAATTTTTGTATAAAAAAATAAAAAAATCTCGATAAAAAAATGACGCTGCAAGTATTCTGAAATGTATCTGGCTATACAATTATGTTACCATATTTATTCCTTGATTATACTCTTTGTTACCAATACAACTCAATCAACTGAATGCCACTTGATAATTTTTGTATTCTCTCTGGTGTGAATTTTACAGATATTTTCTTTGAATAAATTGTTATTTTTACTCGTCAGCCAGAAGATGGTTACAAATAATTCAGCTACAGCCGCGTAATTGATATTCAATCGACCAGTTATATGTTAGCCTTAAAAAATCTGTATGTAATAGTAATACTTACCTTTCAAACAACCACATTCCACCATTTTTCAGGAGAGGGAATATTGGACTCTCCTTGGTTTAGCGGTAAGAACCACGCTCTTTGGAATGGAGATTGCCGAATAGATACCAGTAATCGTTAAACAATGGGAGATGAATATTGTGCTTTTGCTTACGGCATACCTCCCTTTCGAGATGAATGGTTAGGAATTTTCCGGATTTTCTCTTTTGCTACATACTTTCTATAAAAAGATCAGAAAGATAAAATCTATTTTCAAAAGAATTAAAATAGCTGTTAGATGTTACAGGGTTTTTAAACGTCATAACACCTATTCTTATTGTGTTTCTGTTCTCATTGTTGTGGGTTTACTGGATGGTAGACTCTGAGTTTACCACAGCCACACTGTTAAACAAAAGGAAATGTGTGTTGCTTTTTTTACTTTATACTTTTACCTCAGGTACTGTGAGTGCTTTGGAGTTTTCTACTGTGCGATGTCAGAGAAACGAAACATTAGTCATCAAAATTTTATCCTGCATAAATGATCTCTTATATTATTGAGTGAGCCGACCGATGGCTGAGTAGATAGCGTTCCTGACTCCTGAGCTGTGGGTCCCGGGTTCGAATCCCGGTTCGGGCATGGATGTTGCTTTCCTTCTCTGTTCTCTCTGTGTTTCTCTGTCCTTTCTTCTATGATGATGTATGAATGTAGCCCATCCTATAAATGGGTTTTTGGTGGTATGGCGTGGGCAACCCTACTTGCCTCCGTGACTTGGTTCACAGGTGCTCACTGGGTAACGACAAATCAGTAGCAGTTTCTGGCCTTTTTGTTGCATAGGATTCGTCACCCAAGTGCCCGCCATTGGAAAAAAATATTATGGAGGGAACGTTTTTATATTTTCATTACAGTAGAAACTTATTTACTGACTATATTATCAAAGATAAAATAGTCAGTAAACAAGTATAAGTATAGTCAGTAAGTAAATAAAAAGAATAGTAACTAGAATGAATCGATGTTCGGAAAACTAAAATTGCAGGCATGATGATAATGAAAAAATGCACAGGTAACTTAAGTGTGGAAGATTGTTATAAATTTTTAAAAATATAATTTTTTATTATTCATTTAATATTTTTTAAGTCATGGTATGTCGATATTATTGTAGTCAAACTAATATTTATCCATGCAAATTAAAATGGACAGCTTAAAAATTCGATATATGACATCATTTAATGAAATTTTCTTATGTTGCCGGATTCCACAAAAGGCCTTCAGCTATATCAGAAATTAATGCTTTATTTTAAAAATCATAAAATTATTCACCCACAAAACACTTTGAGATAAATATTTGCAAGCACGTGTTTATGGTGAATTGACTAATAATAATTTATTACAACCAAATGTTATGGAGTTGATAATCCGAGATTTATAAATTGAAATATCATTGTGTTCACAGTATGGCGCTCTGTTACGATTTTTGTTCTCGAGAGCTTATTAAAATGAGATTGAAGTGACCACTGCAAACATCTGAAGTGAAAATGAAATCTGCGAACTATGGAACTGAAAGTCAGATCTTACAGTCACCGGTCCGCTTTCTTTTATCTGATATCTGAAGTACTGTTTTCTTTTAAAAGTAGTTGACATGAGTATTGGTTAACGAAATGGAATTGTATAAGAAGAGAGGATTGTTGGGTAAATTTACACAAACTCATAGAAAAATTTCCAACTATATGGAAAAGCAATAGTAGGAAACAGATCTCAATAAATAAAAAATTGTTCATTTAAATTTTTAAAAGCATTCTGCAATCGCTTAAGATGTCATTAATGATAATTTCCCAAAATCACTCACACACATCTTTTTTATTTCCTTTAAACTTATTATATATTAAAGATCATTATTCAAATTTATGACGATTCAAAATGTTCTGTTTACATTAACTTAGAATATTCTATTTAGATTAATTTCAAAATAACTTTTTGAATAATGTCTCTTGCATATTTAATTTGTTACAATCAAGTAATTGCGTGTCTAGGTTTAAAAGAAAATATAAAACATAAAGTTTTTGTACTGTAATTCTTAATAATTAAAAACTATTTAAAACATTTTACGCCAAGTTAATTTTAAAAACTCTTATTTATTAAAGTAATACTATTTATAATGCAAAAAAGAAACTATACAATAATAACGATTTAATTTCATTGCGCTCAAGTATTTTTTTTAATTATTCATGCATTAATGAAGCTATTAATGCCATGATGTCATCAAAATCTTTTGAACTTCATAGTTCAAAAGGAAAAAGGCAAAAACCTCATTCGATTTAATTACTTTTAATTGAGAGTAATTCTTTAATTTATTTTTAAAAACGAAAAAAAAAACGATGCAATTTTAAAGGATAGTTTAACGTAATTGTTTTACCTTGAATGCAAGAATAGATAATACTTTCTCACTGTTCCAGAAACAATGCCAAGCTTAAGAATATAATTCCAGTAATTAAGTTCAATTAATAACTTTACTTAATTTAGATATAATTAATTCAGCTTTTTACACAGAACTAAAAGGAATTTTGTCTGTCAGATTGTGTATAGATTTTTAATTTTTTAAAGATACCTAATGTGATATTTATTCTCCTTACTGTTTTTTCTTTTGATTAGTCATTTGCACAATTGAAATAAAGATAAATATATGAAGATAATTTATTTAGCATTTAATGAATGATCATTTTAGCATAGAACTATATACTTTAAAGATTTGAAATCTCAAGCACTAAGTCATGTGTAATGATAATTAACTGTAATCTCTTTTAATCAGTATTTGAATCAGCTATTATTTTTATTGCATTTCAATCAATAAAATTTTTAATAAATATATAACAGTACACATTTTTTTTGAAACCTTAACAGTTTTTCCCCTAAAATAGTTATAATATAATGTAAAAATGGCAATATTTAAATAATTGGTAAAAAAGTGACAGAAAAATGAATTTTCTCCCAAACGGAATTTATTTTTTTTTCAATATTCAGTTAAGATAAATTATTTTTAACTTAACAAAAATATTAAAATTGTACTTTAATTTTTTCAATGGCATCATAAATAAAAATAATTAAATATTAAATTATTGCACTTGTATAGGGCCTCATAAAAGTTACCCGAGAGTCTTTTACTTCAAGTAAACAATCCCAGTATGACATTAGCACACTTTATCTTCACTATATAAATGAAGACAAAGCATCAAATGTATGTCTGTGCAATGATGGGTCAAGGGAAAGTGTTGAGAATTTTAGAAGAGGTAGTAGAGCATGATTGTTGGTCCTCATAAATTCGGACAGTCTGTCAGAGTGATTTCTTAGCACTTGTAAACGTGCCAATTATATTGAAATCTCATTGAAATCAGAATTATTCTTCTGGTAGAACCAAAAAAAAAAAAAAAAAAACTGACTGATATATATCGGAGAACTCTGGAGCTTATTATGTGATACGTCTAACTGATATCTTTTAGAGGTGACAGAACATCCTATCTGAGCTCAAGAATATAAGCCATGAAAAGGGTATATTATAGGAAGGTAGTGAGTTCGAATCCCGGCTTAATCGAAGATCCGTCGTGTAAACTAAAGCGACTCACGTTAAAACTGGGCGTGGTCGCAATGTCCTCCAAGTGAAATGACATCTCTGAGGGTGGCAGGCCAAATATTGGGGATCTTCGGCTTGGTCTTTGCTTAAAAATCACGAAGTCTCCATCCGGCTGCTTCTGTCTAATTGGTAGAGCCCAACTCAAAGTTAGGTGCAGAGAAGTATACTTGTGCAACAACAACAACATTCGTGTGCATTGAGTATCGTAAATAGATTTTGGATCAGTGGAAAAATGGCTTATGAAGTGAGAAATCACAATACATGATCTAATAGTCTGACGAGTATCCAAAAACCAGACGAATAATCGGTTAACGGTATTTTCTAAAGTGTAATGTTTCAAATGTTAAATTTAATGGTGGAAGTGTTATGAATTGGGGCTGTTTTTATTGGCTTGAGCTTAGATAGTTAGTTTTAAATGAGCCATTAATGGCTTCTGGTGTCAGATCTTATACTATTATAAAAAAAAATTTGCAACTTAAATCAGAATTTTATTAACGATTCTAAGAAGGGCATTTCCCACCTGCTTTTTTCAAAACGTGTGATATTATTAAAAAGTTAAATTCACTCATTAATGACCAGTGTGAATAAAATTCTGTGTATTGTGTTTATGTTTGAAAATCGTTGAGCAATAATCAAGGAATTGTATGATCTGAAACAGTAGCAATATAGAATGATTTGAAATATTGTATACATATAATTTATAAACTTTTATTTTATATAAAAAAGCTCTTTATTTTATGAGTTTAATCTGAATTTGTTTGTGTATACTCAATGAATTTGTTATTTTTTAAACTATGAGTATAATTTCATTTATTCTCTCTCTAAGGTTATTATAAAAACCGATAACATAAAGGTATATTATTGCTTACAAAGTTAGCCCAGATTATGTTATCTTGAGTAATTAGATATCATTTTATTATTTATTAATGAAAATGTTTCTTGTTTCCTAACAAACATCATCATCTTTATAAATATACACAATATTAATGATGTTTTTTGCCTAATTTTTCTAAGACATAACCGTGATCTATCTTAAAATATTTAAGATAGTTTCTTTAAAATGCTTAAAATAGTTTCCTTTTACCCTTAAATAAATTTCAACTCTTTTGAAGGTTTTATATTATTTTCATTCATAATTCTTTTTTATCCTGCGATCTAAAATAATATATTATTGCTTAAAAATAATATTTTGACAATATTTTAAACCAATCAGCAAAGTGAGTGAATAATTAGTAATCAAGTATGTATTTATACGCCTTTCAATTTGTAAGCTTTTATTTTAATGACTTTCCTATTTGTAAATTTCATGGTAATCTAGTTACATGTGACATTCATCAATCAGTATCCGCGCTCTTTGAAAGAGGGTCAAAAGCTCTGTTTACACTGCTTAGTTGCAGACCGCTACAGACCATGCTTTACTTGTCCACGCTGGTGAGGGGGAAAAGGAATGTTAATCTCTAATTAAAATGAAGGTCCGAGTATTCCTGGCTTAGGAGGCAGCAACTGCATTTTACGTTGTACGATCAATCGAATCACCGTCCCTCCTCTAAGCTTCAATGTCCTCATGCTAACTGGATTCCTCTTTTCCGAGGATTAATTTCTGTCTTTTCGTTTACATGCTTTTGTCTATTCTCCTCTACAGTTAACAACGATTGTTGATGAGAGTTTGCAGAACTTGTTGAAAGCATGCACCAATAAGCTGCTTTGCTGAATGTGGGAAGTTATGATTGAATAGATGGGAAAATATATGCGTTTAAGAGAGCGAGAGTGTGTGTAGTTTCCTGTTTCGTTTAAACTAAAATCTCAGGGCTAATGCATTAACAATTAATTGACTTAAGTACGTTTCCCATTACTAAACACACACAAGCATAATAATTTAAGGTAATTTCCCTACCCTTGAAACGTATTCTTTTTTAGTTATGGTTAATAAATGATTGTAAGGAAGATGCTTAACAATAAGAAGAAATTTTGCACTGAATTATATCATCAATTAAAATAGAAAATCTCAATCTTTTTTCTTTTGCTAAGTTTTCCAGTTTCAAAACTCTGTGTTCACAATATCAGTTCATCATTCAGCATTTAAATAAACTGCTTTGAATTGATCCAAATCGAATAAAATTTAGAATTTTTTGAGCAATATTTATAACACAGTTATTGTTCAGGATTTTTTCCTATTGATGAATTACTTAATGAAAATGAAAAAAGTAAGAATTTTTTGCATTTCATAATGAAGTTTACAACGGAATTATTCATGGCAGAAACTCCATCAGCAGTGTTCGAAAAAAAGTTAATAAAAGGAGATTAATTTTTTTTATAGTTTTAAATCAAGATACATCTCATTTACTTATAAATTCCTTCGTAATGTAGAAATCAAAAGTTTATTTTAATAGAAATTTATTTCACAGTAATAAAGAAGACGTCTATTAATCGCCTATTAATCTGTCGTATCCAAAAGGTGAACCATTTTTTTATTTTTTTTTCTTCTTCATTTGGTCTTTGTGAAAAATAAAAGGTGATTTTCAATTATTTAAATTAAAATTTTTTTTAAATTTTTATAAATATAATAATGGTAAGTTCCACTGTACTAAACAGCCTCTAGTAAAGATATATTTCTTTGTGTGCATTTACTTAGGAGTAACTTTAAATTCCCTTTAAAAAACATAAAAATAATGAAAATAAGTATGTGATGAATTCTAAAGTAGTATACAAGCAATGTACTAATTATTAACTCAAGGAAAACATTATAATATTAAGCTAATGATTTGGAGAACTATTAGACTTAATTATTGATTATTTTTTCACTGTGCAATGTGCATTTGCGTTAAATGAGTCTTAGCAAGACTGGAGAGTTACTATTTTATGTAAAAAGTTTCTTTATTCTTTTAGTATGCAATTTTCATTTATATTTAACTAATTATGCCATTATAAGATGCGTATTAACTACTTTAAATTTTACCACTTCTATTTAATTTCATAATTTAATGTTAAGCGAAGAATAGTTAAACATTTAAAATATATAATTTGAATTATACCTCCATTGGTAGTTTTAAAACATTTGTATCCAAGTATATATTTAATTTGAGGTAAAATATATTCATAATTATAGATTTTAGTCATCCACAAATACATAAATTGTTTTTATTCTAAATAAACAAATTGTATAACATTAACAATAATATTTAAAAAAATAATGGGTTGTATTTTAATTTTTGATATAAAAAATAATTTAATTTACATTATTTAAAGCACTAAAAAATTCTTTTACATTAATGTTTCGAAGGAAAATAAAAGCCCAAAATAAAATTTTACTCAAAAAGTCGTGCATCTATAATTAACAAATAATGCCGTTATTTTTCTTTGTTCAAGAAGTTTATAGAAGAATTTTTATTTTCAACTCAAATTTTAACGAAAATCCCAAATCAAATTAAGCATTTCAAAACTCTAAAATACTATAATTACCGCGCACTTCGCTTGTATTTATTTAATGAAGTAAATATTTCGCATCGGTATATTCAAAAGATTAGAATAAATCTTTTTTCAGTCATTGTTTAATAGGAAAGCTGATTCACAAAAATAATCGAAAAAGAAGTGATCTCCATCTATCATTAAAAAAGTTACTCTTCCAGATCTGGAAGCTCCGTTACCATGGCGACTTCATATAAGAAGTTGATCGCCATCATTAGCGACGGTCGATCGCTTGTACCAATCGTTCATTAATAAATGAAGCTCCGGTTGGAAATTTCATCTCCACTAATGAATGTCTGCTTCCATTAATGAGCAACTGACACCACATTGTTCGCTCGTGAAAATCGATGGGCTGTCTTGTCGCTTCCCCCCCCTCTCAAAACGCTTTTCGCAGCTAAAAGCGTTATTGTTTCCGACGAAAAATGAAGTAGGCTTCTCAAAGAAAATATTAATGACAGATTTTATTTTTCCTCAGAGAAAAATTGAATTATCTAATAAGAACTGATACCTGGCAATTTTTGGGGTTGTTGAAAAAGCATTTTCAATTATGTGATTAATGAGCAGTATCTGAATGTATCAACGCCTCATTAAATGCACATATACTAAGCATTGGGGAAGACATTATGCGGGCATTTTGGGAAATATATTAGAACTTTTGATAGGGTTTTATTTCGAAGCAAGGTTTTCTTTTAATGGATGTGTGAGAAAGTATATTTTATTTGAAAAATAATGGCTGATTTACTGGGAAAAATTTAAAATTTCTTCAGCAGAAAATTAGAACTTCTCATAAAGATGTAGAATGACTAAACAAATTCGAGTGCAATTGTGAAATTTCAAAAAAAAAAAAAAAAATGCTTAATTAACTGTTGCTTATTAAAAGTGAAAATGTTAATTACATTTTATGATCAGTCTTAATATATTTTACTATGATATTGAAATATTTTGTGTTGCATATGTAAAGAGCAAATGTTTAAATTCGCATAGAAATATTATACATTAATTAAAACATTTCCGTTATAATTAGTTTCCGTGAAACACTGTATGATGGAGTTATTAGTTTTAATAAAAAAATGCATGTTTGTATTTACATTCGTGTGATAATATAAATACAGGAAATTCTATAAAAATGTAAAGCACTAAATTTATTGCATTAAAATAATCAGATTTTCCATTGAAATAAGTATTATTTTAATATACTTGAAAATTTAAGAACTTCTCTTTATTATTATATACATAATTTGCTGAGGTAATTTCTTTTTTTTAAAAACAAAATTGTTATTATTTACAACAAAAAAATTAAATTTATAAAAGTGGAATTATAATTTATATTACTTAATAACTGTTATATTTAATTTATGCAACTTATTTTATTATTGAATATTTCGTCAAAAGATGAAAAAGATGCTCTTACCCACTACATTTGACTGAAACTCAAGTAAAATATAGATTCTTCAGTAGCTACTGTTAAAAATAGTCATAAAATACACATGTTAGAAATTATCCTTAATTTCTATGAATATTTTCAGGTTGTCTAAATATGGAATATTTTTATAATAATTTAAATTCAGAAATTTTATATTTTTTATTTACTTTGATAAATTAAAAGTAAAATGTGTGAAAATAATGGAATTCTAAAAATGCAATATTTTATAAGTTAATAAGTTACAAGCAATATTTGAAATTGAATAATTTCAGTTAATTATTGAAATCGTATTACAATGGTAAAAAAATGAAACATCAAAATAAACAGCGATGTTTTTGTACATTGAAATACTGCACAATGGATAGCTACTAGACAAATATTCACATGATCGTGACTTTAGTATTGTGACTTTTTGATTGTGACTTACTACTTACTGATTTTTATTATTCTAATTTGTGAAAGACTTTTCGTTAAGCTGTGCAGAAATTTTTTACAAAATGAATTGAATTTGTTTTAATTAGAAAACTTTTTCTTTGAATTAATTCACAACGAAATTCAATTTTCATAACAAGATTGAGGGAAACAGTTAATTTGTACTAATATATTTACTGATTTATTTTTATTTGATAGTGAATCAGTTATAATAAATTGTTTAGTTATTCTATTATAATTTATTAATCAATGTGGTTATGTTTTTGAGAAATCTCCTTACGAAGTATAATAGAGTATTTGATATGCGTACATTCTTTATGCTATCCCATTAAATAATTAATAAAAAATAAAGAAGCCAGAAAATTGAAAAGAAATACAAATAATGTAGCTTTGAATTGTTACATAAAAATTCTAATAAATGAGTTCCATTAAATTTTTTTCAAAAATTATTTTCACAAATAAGCAAAGCAAAATTTGGGGACACATCAGACGATACTTAATGAATATAATAATATAATTACTTTACTGACTTGATTTGTTAAAAAAATAAAATAAGAATATATATATATATATATATATATATATATATATATATATATATATATATATATATATATATATATATATATATATATATATATATATATATATATATATATGTTTATTAGTCACATAGTCATTTGATTCGATTTATGCCTCAAATGAAAGATCGACAGTTCAGATTTTTGTTTGATGATTTGAAAAAATACAGGAGTCTCTTGGAAGATTTTATGACTTCTTACCTAACAGTCTTAGAGCAAATATGTGTTGGTAAGTATTTATTTTGTGAGAGTGTAAACAATTTTTTATAGCCTTTTAAAAGAATACTTGTAAAAATAATAACTTTAGGTTCTATAAAAGGAAAGAAATGCTGCTAAAATTTTATTTAAAAAAGTAACACATATTTTAAGGAAGAATTATGTATTAACATGAAAAGGTTGGCTGGGTTGTACGGCGCAGAATCCAAGAATAGACATGCAGGGCCAATAACATGAAAAGGGTCTAGAAGGAAGTAGTTAGAAAAAAACTAGTTAGAAGGGAAAGTGTGTTATTATAGAGCAAATATTTGGTAATATTTATTAGAGATAAATTTCATTGTGAATGAGAACTTTGAATATCTTATCTGGAACTTTGTCGTATAATCGTCATAGATTATTTTACCGTCGAATTATTCATATCTCTTCTTATTAGAGAACAAAAAGAGAAGAAATTTTGTAACAATTTCATCATCAATGTGAAACATAGATATACTGATGGTAAAATTAGAATTCAGTTATAACCTCATTACAGTTTACGCTAAAATATTTCTTTAGATTGCCCTATAGGCTTCCACACTTTTCACAGAGAGCTTATTAATGCCAAGATACATAGATATAAGCTAGTTAATTAATTTGTCTACTATATATTGAAGATACCACAAAAATTTTAATTAAATTTTGGTTTCATTGGCATTTACTAAAATCATTTTATAAGTACATACATTCTTTTCAATCCATGGTTTTCTATAAATGAACTTACCATTTAGGTATCGAGATTCGATCCAATAAATCATTGTTGTATCTAGCAAGGAAGATAATGGAATAATTATTTTCAATATTCTTCCAAAAACTATTAAAAATAAGTTGAAACAAAGTATGTTTAATATATTTTCATTAATTTTAATCAATATCTATGTGTTTTATCGAAAACATGGAAATAAAATATTAATCATGAATAAGAACCAAGGGCTGAATACACTATTTGTTGTATTTTTCACAAAAACTTAAATTTTTCCGTTGCAAATGGGTATTTAGAGAAAACTTTTTAAAAATGTTTGCATATAAGAAATAATATAATAATAAGGCAAAAATGAATAAATACATGGAGAAAAATTTTAATAATATTTACTGCTTTTACATATTGTACTATTTCAGTTTACACACACACTCGCATTAGGAATTTATTTCATTATCAATTAAGGTAACCCCATTTAACAGCAGGGCTTACATTTTTTATGTAATCAATAATCTTAAGGGATATTATGTCATTTATCTCGAAAATTCTGAATCAGTTAAATTTGTGACAACAAAATCTTATCACATAATTATATAAGATTTTGAAATTTAACATCATAATCATTATTTAATAATGGTTGTATGGTTAATTAGCTTTTCCTTTTAGTTTCGGATATTTTTTTATTTCCTATCTCCCATCATTGATTTTTTCTAATTTTTTCTCTATTATTTATATTGAGATAGATTAATATTCTAATTTTTAAGATCTTATTCGTATTTAATTTAATCCTCACCCAATTTCTAGAATAAATATAATTTCCAATTCTCTTATGGATACACATTTTGTCTTTCATAAATACATAATGACTCCGAAAGACATTAATTTCTAATTCCCTCTAAAAACGTAATAGTTCTTTACTTTTCTCCTTCCTGTTTGTTTGCTCATAAGTTTAAAAGCCAGAGCGAGTACTAAAGGAGAGGAACACAATTTGAAATTTTCTTGCAGATATTATTAACTTAAAACGGCACGCATTATGGGCCAATGAAGGGTTTTAAAGAAGTGATCGATGCCGGTGTCCCCCTTTAATTCGCCCTTGTTTTAGGCTCATCCATTAGTGGCTCCAAAGAGTGCTCGGGTGTGATTAGTTTTTAGACATATTAGTTGATTATAGAGCATGTTAAGTGTCCACATGAAAAGGACTGCATGTATCAGCTGTTGATAAAAGTCCTCATCGAAATTAACGTAATTGAGGAGGCTCCCCAGACTTTAAAAGTGACTCGCCCTTGACTTCTATGTTACCGATTGATTCTTAAATAGGAAGCCTGTGCCATCTCCTCACGGAAGATCATCAAAGATTCACGACTATTTTAGGCGTTACACGAGATTTGAATAATTGAAGGTCTAGTAAATTCATCGGCGAATGACAGTGGGGGCCCCGGTAATCGGACGTTTAGCAGCGGAACTAACCTTTAATGGTTACCCGTGAAACAAGCGTTATCAAGGAGAGCATTAATTTGAGTCGTTGTGCCTGCAGTTAAGGAAGTGCGGGCCAACGCCCATAGCTTTTAGCTCTCCCTGACGGAGGGGGGAGTGCTACACACCCTTTCCGCGATCGTTCGATACAAGGGGTAGTTATTAGGCCAGGAGATTTGGATGTTTTCGTAATTGGGAGGGATGGAATAGGGGTTTGCTACTCCCTTGAGTTGCTTATTTAAGCTTCTAATTAAATATTTGTGACGCAATTACTATATTTAATGCGTAAATAATTAAATAAAACGGGACGAAAAATGGCAAAGAAAGGACTCTGCTTTCATTTCGAAAGTTGGGAAGGTTAAGCAAAAATAAATGCTAGTCGGCAGCTGAGCTGAGTGACATTTTACTACTGCATTCAATGACGTAAATCCTTTCACCAAGGCCGCATTGCCTTTTCTATATAAAGGTTACTTAAGAGCTTAGAACACAAAAAAAAAAATTTCGACTATAATATATTAATAGGGAAAGAGTTCAAAGACTAATGTTGCATTTTTTATTCGGTTATTTTATTCAATAAAATGTTATATATTGCGAATGCTTGTGTGTAACAAAATTTAAGAAGACTCATTGTCCTTTACAGTATTTACTTTGAAAATATATTTTATTCGAAAAAATAAATTTGAAAATTTAAAAAGTTGCTGTTTATATTTGTTTTGATATTATGAATATTATAAATTGTTTTAAAATTATTTAATAATATTTTTAAAGCTTTGAGTAAACATTACTTTTATTTACAAAGCATGCGTAAAAAGTTTTATGATGTCCTTCAAATAAGTTTGTGAAGGAAGTTTCAGGCTAAGATTGACAAATTCTCGTACCGCTAATTACAAGAATTATCAGGTATAATTATATATATACCAAAATATAAACAATATATACTGGTGAGAAAATAAATTGTGCTAACGATTTCGTGATAGAATAAAACTACCAGAAGCATTTGGTTTTGTCTCATATTAGTCGATATTGATTGCTTCAAAACAATAAAAAGTTGTGATTGTACATTAATGAACACTAGGAATTATTCACTGATTGCCAGAGATTGATAACTGTGAAAAACAAAAAATAAAATTTCGAGGCTTTTTCGAAACAATGAAAATTAATATCTGCGTTACATAATTTCAAGTTGAATTACATAATTTTAAATTATTTAAACATAAATGTATGTACACACACACACACACACACACACACACACACACACACACACACACACACACACACACACATATATATATATATATATATATATATATATATATATATATATGATATAATTTTAGCAAGTTTATAGTAGAGATTATATTTTTATTCACGAATGAAATATGTAATACATAATTTTGTGATAACAGATTTATTAGAAGATATTTTATTGCATTTAGAATGTGAAAATCGTTTTAATAAATAAAATTTTATATAAAATATTTTATTCTATGTATTTATAAGAAGAAAAGTTTGCATCATTTTATTCGAATACGTATGATAAAACTTGTTTCTGATTGGTAATTTTGTAATTTTTTAAATGTTTTTCTTAATTTTATTTGTGTGTAAAAACAAATCTAATGAATTATTTAAGTTCAGTGTATTATGAAACAATTTTATGGTAAAAAAAATAGACTGTATAGAGCAACTAGTGTATATAAAAGTGGTATATCCTTATTATACACTTTTTGTACACAGATTTGTATTTAAATATTCTTTATTAACTAGGAAAATAATTAAAATGAAACAAGATTGAAAGAACAAAAATCCTTCTGGAACATCATTGTTTTTCTCTTCTTGACTCACCCTAAAAAACATACGTGAAGAAATTTATGGTTAATATAAAGTTCTATTTTTTTGAAGAAATAAATTTTTCCTTAAGAAAGTATCCTATTCGTAGACGATTCTTTACTTGTCTTTGCGTGAAAGACTCAAATTTAAAGGTAAAGATGTATGTAATAGAGGATTGAAGTTTTTGTCGCCTCAACACTTTCAAACTTTCATCCCTCTCCCAACAAGGCTTTCAATTTCGTATCGTTGCTTCTTCTAAGACTACAGCTTTCATACACAAAAACAAAAATTGGATGGCTATTGTTATTATCTGAGTATAAAGGACTGTCGAACGCTCTTGTTTTATAGACTGATTGTTGTTGCTTTCGGCCTCATTTGTTTGTTGATCGGCGGGAAGTGGAATGTGAAATAAACAACGCCCACCCCAATCACTTACACACACAAGCAGCAACTTATACCTGTCAACACGGAAAAATTAATGCTCAGTTTGAAAACTTTTCTCCGAGAGGGAAGACAAGGCACTTAAATCGCCGGGTGATTTTTCAGTTTTCTTTTCTTTTCGTGTTCAGAGAAAAGCATTTAAGAGGGTTTTTTCCCAGTTTTGTGGAAAAGTTTGTTGTTTAGCTGATTTTGTTGAGGATGCGTTTTGTTTTTGTGAAATTTGATATCTTTTTTTTTCAAGTAAAGTTTAAAAAATAGTAAGCTTAACCATTCTACAGTTTCTGGTTCAATAAAGTAAAAGTGTAATGATATCTGAATTGGGAATTTTCGCTTTGAATATTTGAAGAAATTATTTTAGATTCATTGCAAACCCTTCAAATTAATTAAATTAAACTGTTTTATTAAATGTTTGTGATAATCTGTTAATACCTATATTGCTCAATATGAGTACAAAGAATCATATTAAAACCTATTGATAAAATTGCAATAAAACTATAACATTATTGTATTTGGTAATCATTTTTATAACTATAAGAAATAAATTTATGTGTCATTTTGCATTTAATAAATTCATGAAATAGGATTTATTTTCTTAATGTCTATAAGACAAGAAAAACAATATTTTCATAGGTATAACAATATTATTTTACTTTAAAATAAAATTTAAATGATTTACATTATCTATTTTTATTAACTTCCTTTTAAAATAAAATCAGTAAATATAGCTAATTATATAATATAAATACAGTAAATTTCATAGATATTGATATAATAATATTTTTAATATATTATTTAATAAATCATAAAAAAATTAAATATTTTTATCTTTGTATAGTAATATTCATTAAAGTAATATTTTTCTATTGATATAAAACATAAAATAAATGTCTCTTCAAACAATAAAATTAAAAATACTATTTCAGAAATATAAAAAGGAAAGCTAACTTTTCTCAAATACGAATATTTTATTGTTTTATTCAAATCCAATGTTTACGCATTCAAAAATATGTTTTAACTTGAAAACATTTAATTTTTTATAAACATAAAATTATTTAAACAACTGCAGTGTAATAAAATAATGTAATTGGGGATTTTTTAATTAGGGAGTTTATAACTTTACCCAAAAAATGTATATTTTTATTAGATAATCAAACAGTATAAGTTGTGTGTGTGAAACTTATATACATTTTTCTTTTTAAACTTTAGCATCATAGAAGTTTGGTTTAATTAATTTAATTTGCTTATTACACTCTGTGGTTATTTTCAGGAAATTGAAAAAGCGATTGTTTATTTAAATGCATATATTTATCATTTAGTCTTTATCTCGCCTTAAAATTGTGTGTGTGTGTGTTAAAATCAGCCATATCTTTAAAATTTTTAAATTTCGCTTTTAAATTACAAAAAAATGTTTAAAAAAAGAGAGTGAGTTGACTAGTATTATGCATTGTTCCGTCATTTTAAGTTGTCATTTTTATGATTGAAATTGTTTCTAAATTACCAATCAGTAAATATTTCTACGACTAAATTTATATCACTTTGTTTAATTTAATTCCTGTTAGCTAAGTTCTTCTAAGTTGTGTTCAATGTTTGCTCAAAACAGTTCTTTTGTTTAAAATTTCAATAGCAGTTTTATCATCATTAAAAAATTTAATACTTTTTCACAACAATAAATATTGATATTGGCAATGTTTTTTGTAGTTATTTTTTTAAATATACTTATAACATAACCTGAAATGTTAACCTGATACTTAACTTTTTAAACAAAGTTAACTAAAAATTTATTACCCTGCTTACTAACACTTACTTTGATAATGAAAACCTACTTTGATAAAGAAAACAGCAAACTAAACAGTGCATTTATATTAATAGAAATCTAATAATACTGACAATATTTTATTTTTCTTGCCATTCATTAATCATTATTGACTGATTTATTTAGTATATTATAAATCTTTAAAAATTACTTTTTTGTAATTAACTAAAAATATTTGTTTTGAATAAATAAATGCTTCAAAGCTACTCGTGCATTACATGCTTTCTTAAAATTGCATGA
This sequence comes from Latrodectus hesperus, assembly GCA_037975125.1. Taxonomy (NCBI): domain Eukaryota; kingdom Metazoa; phylum Arthropoda; class Arachnida; order Araneae; family Theridiidae; genus Latrodectus; species Latrodectus hesperus. The sequence goes on from CM075859.1 coordinate 39,484,063, forward strand.
TTCAATAGTCAAAATCATTGACAACCTAAATACAGTTCATTTGCAAGGCACACATTTTAGGTTAAATTTTAAAAACCAATCTATTATTATTTTAATTATAAAAAGGGAATAAGTTATTATAACTTTTATTTCTTTAAGTTACTTATAGAAAAGGTACCAAAACAACTTATATAGTCTTGGTAATGGCTAAGTTAATTTGATGATCTCTCATGATCGATAGATTGTTAAAGCGAATTCTATTCTTGTCCAATGATACATCATTTTCATTGATAATTCCTAATTTCATTGATCAGAGAAATAAACAAGTGAATTTCAAAGATAGCGTTCCTGCAAGTCCCTTGGTACGCTTCTTAGATATGATTAATTGTTTCTTGCTCAGAGGAAGTATGATGTTTATATGTTTATATTCGAACTCATAAAAATGGGAATGTGTCAGTAAAAATTTTAAAACGATTCTCAAGCAGAACGTTGTAACAGAGAAAAAAGCTTCACAACAGCTCTGTTAAATACTATTTTAATCACAACTCGGTGTCAAAACTACGTATTACATAAGCAGAATGAAATTATATAATTATCTGCAAGCTCTCTGCGTTTTTCAGAAAGATATTAAAGACATATTATAAAATATGCCCAAACAGAAATAAAATATACTTATGATAGTTTTTTACACGATTGTTTTTTCAAAATTTAAAATATAAAATAATTAATCATTTGTTCTATAAAAAAGCAGCTTAATTAAGAAACTGGATGAGCAAAAAGCTGTAATATATAAAAAACTGCTGTAATAGAGCAACTGAATATATTTCTTTGTGTTATTTTAATATATTGCCAACTGCTTTGCAGAAGCTACGAATTTTAAGTTTGAAAATGATATCACAGTGAAAATAAAAAAGAAACTTGAGGGGAATTGGCACAATAAATAAAAATTATTATCCTATGAATAAAAACTGAATTATCCAGTGGTTTAAGGTATTTTGATTTATAGATGCATATTAAAATTCAAAAATAAGGCTTAAACGTAAAAAATTTCAGAAAATCATGAAAGAAATGTAAAAACTAAATAATTTAAGTAAAAATTAAAACCAGAGAGAAATATTTCCTGTCTCGAAAGATAGCTTACAGAAAATATATTCTCACACAAAAACAAAAAGTTGAAAATTTTTAAGTACTAAAAAAACAGTTTTGTGTTTCATATAATAAATTTTTTTGAAGTCTTGGCTTGAAAAACATGATTGCTTTAGAAAATAATACCAATAACATTGGAATAATTTCCTCTTGTAACAGAAAAGTATGAAATTAAACATGATATTGTGGTTCAATACTTGTAAACCCAATTCCTTGATCATATTGCATCCATTTCACTTTAATTATGCAAAATACTTGTGCTACTTCTATAAACTACTCATACAACATAGATGCATAATAATTCTGCAACATAAATATAACATAGAAAGTTATAAAAAAAAACGTTAAATAATTTTTCAAAAAGCAATTTTCTCAAATTTTAAAGCACCAGGCCACTTAATATTTTAAGCTTTTTTTTTGCTTTATTAAATGAAATAAATGGAATTTTTTAATAAAAGAAAGTTTATTTGTTGATTTAAAACTGCATAATATACACTTGATTATTTTCTAAAATCAAGTGGTATCACTGCATACCTACAATAATCAAAGCTCCCAAAATGATTATTATTTTCAGCGACTCTAATATTAATAAAAATAATTACAATGAGAAGAAGAAAGTATAAAAAAGAAGAATGTATAAAAAATTATCTGGTCATATCTCTGCTATCAGATTCGGAAAGGAATAGGGAGAGAGCATACGGAAGGAAATGCAAGCCGGATGCTCTTACAAAGATTGTTCATTATTTGTTAAAAAGAATGGATCATAATTAATGCTCCCTCTTTTCGTGATAAAAAATTGTAAATATTTTCAAAATAGAATGGTATGCATATAATATCTATTTCTCAAATACTGCTTTCAAGTTTTCCCACTCCAGCTCTTAAAGAAAAGTCACCTCCAAATAATCGATTTCAGAATAGTACTTGAGAAAAAAAAAGTAAAATTGCAAAGAAAGGATGAAAAATTTAAAAATGAGTCTTGCTTGGTGTTATAGTTTGTGAAAATTCACGAATATGCTTAATCATGGAGCAGTTTGTCAACTTTCAACTAGTCAAAAGCAGGTGATTTTGACATTTGCAATGGTTCGATGAAAAGTGGGTTGGATTCCAGGTACAATTATGAATTTAATTTAGTTTTCGAAAAAATTCAACAAAAAGATTAGAAAATGTAAAAAAGAGAATTTAACTGAGAGGTTCATTTCTAAAATTACTTTAATACCGTCTGCTGGATTAATTAACATTTGAGACATGTTTTAAGATATTTTTAGTATCCACGCAGGATTACCTCTTGAGAGAATTTTATCATAGAAGACTTCATAGGAGTATTCCCGTACTGGTATCTTGATACGTTCACAAGCACTTATCCTAAAAGATGTAAATGAGCTCCGTATAATAGGCAGCTTAAATGAGAAAAGCTATTATAAAGAATTCAAATAATTGATGCAGTGGAAAGAAGATCAATTTCTTTTTTCTCAATGAAATTAAATTATCGCTCGAAAAAAATTTTTCCTTAGTAATCTGCATACCCACGCTACAAAGGAAAAAAAACTGGAACTCTCCCAAATCTTTACTCAGATAGACATGGATACAGAAAACAGAAGCTTAGCTTCCATCTCCAGTTGTTCAACAGATGTCGGACCCAAACGAGAAATTATCCACTTTAAATGGCACAATCATTCAGTATGTCACACAATAAGCCCTTTAAGAATACTATTTAGTTTTAATTTTTTTGTAAAATGTATTTAATCATGTAAAAGAATTGAATAACAATATTCCTTCTATTAGACGATAATAACAAAATGGGTCAATCTGCTGAAAAAGAAGAATCGAAAATGTGTAGAATATATTGACACTAATTTCGGTAAAATATTTCTCGCTATATTCTCTTTTCTTTTAAAATCTGATTTATTATTGGAATTTTGAATATATCTAAAAATTAATAACGATACCAATATTTTATTTACTCGTTATTAATCATTATTTTGACACATTTTATTCTTTCGAGGTACAGTGGTTAGTTAAAATATTGCAGCTTTTATTGATACTTTATTCTGTTATTTCTGAATTTTGCAAGTTAAATATTGAATTAATTTAAATAAAGTGTGTATACTCTCATATCTGATTTCTTTCCCACTATGTTGTTCAAATTTATATATTACAGTTTACTAATGAAATAATGCCGACCGATTGGCTGAGTGGTTAGCGTTCCTGACTCCTGAGCTGTTGGTCCCGGTCTCGAATCCTGGTTCGGGCATGGATATTTCTTTGCTTCTCTGTCCTTTCTTCTGTGATGTTGTATGAATGTGGCCCGCCCTATAAACAGGTTCGTGGTGGTATGGCGCGGGTAACGCTACTTGCCTCCGTGACTTGGTTCACAGGTGCCCGCTGGGTAACGTTAAATGAGTAGCAGTTTCTGGCCTTGTTGTGGCATAGGGTTCAGTCATCCTTGCGTGCCCACCATTTGATAAAAAAAAACTAATATAATAATAATTCCGTTTTATTTTTATTGATTTTGGTTCAATCTGAATTAACAACTATAAATTTTACATATTTTATAGTTTATTAACATAAGCATTAATTTAGATATTTTTTCTAAAATTATGTTTCATTTTTATTAGAAAAAGGAAAATTCTACACGCACATACACAATTTTTTAATTTTTTTTATACATTTGGTATAATTTTATGCCCCTTTGTTGATCTTTTCAAAAATATATGCAAATTTAATCTTTTTACTTTTTCTTGAAACGGTTGTGAGCTTAAATATAGGCAACTACCTGCTTTATTTTGAAACTATATTAATTTTAATTTGTGTTACTCAAAACACTTCAAAAATTACTAATTTATCTTAATTTATCAATACTTATCTATACTTAATATTTTAGTCAATTAACACATATTATCAAATAAATTAAGTAATAAAAAAGTCAGGTTTTCACGAAAAATGTAATAATGTGTCGAAAATTTTATCATGCTTTTGAAAAATAATTGTTGGTGTTATGATAAATTAGGGAAAACCCCAAAATATTAAAAGCTTTTTTATTATTTTCTATTGTAAAATTCAATTTTACTGTTTGTAAATTACCTATTGTATTTAATCCTAATTAATAATAGCTTTGTTTTAGGAATAGAATATTATCAGAACTCAAGAAACATATTCCCTTGTTTAATATAAACTATTAATGTCAACCCTCTACAGGTAGATAATTTTCTCTCGAGGAGAATGGAAGGTAAGAAGACAATGACGAATCTGTGATTTTAACATCATCCAATAACTGCCACTATTATTTAACAGGTGTTATCTTGAGGTGCGCTAGCGAATGCATTTCAGACATCAACAAGTCTTTTATATGATTCTTTCGATACAAAAATACTCCCGCCTTTTAACCTATGTGAGATAGGATAGCGTGCAGTTTTATGAATACTTTAATACTTATATACAAAAATCAATATGTAGAAATGTATTGCTTTCTGTTTACATGATTACTGTGAAATTCTTAAAACGGTATGTAAAGCTTAACACGGTTTTCTAAAATAACTATGATTTCCCCTGAAAAGTCGTCATTCAGAAATCAGCTTATTTTGCTATTCAGAATGCTCATAGTGGTTAGCAAAACTATATAAAATAATCTCAGTAGGAATATTTTCCAACTAGAATATATTTACTGTAAATTGTTTTCCTAAAGTTGCGTTAAAAACTTGTATCTAATAATTTGCTAAAATTCCTGAAAATAATCAATGATATATTTGTCGAAAAGTTTCTAATCTTTTATCGAACAATCATTAAATATATCGATTTATATTTTCATAATCCTTTACATTGTTCTAAAAAGTTGTAAATATACAAATATAGAGTAAAGTGAAACAAGAATTACAAAATATTTATTTACATTTCAAAGATTATTTTGCAGATTAGAAATAATATCTCTCTTTGTAAATATGTGAAATGGTGATAATTAAAGGAACTTACTAACTGTTTTAAAAACACTAACCGTAAACTCTTTCATCATTTAGAGTTAGCATTTGACTTTGTAGCCAAATATTTCAGAATTTTGTTGGCCTTATGCTATACCTGAATGCAAATCTACAAAATTTATAACGATTAAAAGAGGTGCAGTTAAAATTTATAAGTGCAGAACATAAGCTTAAGAGATTGCCATTAAAAACCCAATCTTTTTAGTACAAAGTAGAGTTTTGGATTTCTGGTTCGTTAAGATGAGCAAGCAAACTACCATTACCAATAAAAAACCAAGCAGTGTTCGATTGCTTCCGCTTTTGGAATTTTGGGAAAATAAAGGATATTTACTGTTTGGATCTTTATTGTATTACCTTTTGTTCATCCTTAAGTATAAGAGACCATGTCTTATGAAAAACGTCCCTTAGATCTCTTTTGTTTCCCTGTAAGAGTGTAATTTTACTTTGCTAAGAGCTATAATGAATGCTTTCAGGAGAATATTTCTTTTTCGCTAGAGAGTGCAGCTTTATTTCCTACACGGCTAAAGTACTTAGAAATCCACTGGAAGGAAGCAGAAGTCGAGCAGATAAATTGATGCTTAAACTCAGGGATATAAGCATGCTTGTACTTATCTATTATAGAAATTTTAGTGGGATGAGAAAGTGAGACGAAATAATATTCCGATGGAATAGATTCAAGTTGTTTCAAGCCAATATAGAAAACTCTATTTTTAAAATACAAAAACATTTTGTATTTTTATTAGCATATATGAAATTTTATATTTGTTGTAATTTGTATACTTTAATATCCTCCTTAAATATCATAATAGGTGAATACATGTGGTGATAACTTAAGAAAAAAGACATTTAAGCATTTTGGACTCGATGTGAAAGAAAAGTAGCACCGTTTAGTAGAGCCTTTTACCCGAAACTTAAACCAGATTAACAAGACAAGTAAGCAAAATATACTAACACTGTTATTAATGAAGCTTTTTCACGATTAGACATGTATATCAAAGAATGTATTCAAACATTTCAAAAGTTTTTCTTTGACACTTTTTTCGTAATGCATGTTGTTCTAATACAACTGAAAGAGAGAAAACACATAGTTTGACTAAATTATTACTTTTTTATTATTTTTCTTTAAAAAAGTAAAGATTATTATCATTTATAAGTCATTAAGCTTTTAGAAAAAAGATATATGATTATATAATGTACATTTTACTATCGAGACATATAAGCTAAAAAAATATAGATTGAAATATTTCTAATTATTTTTTGTACTACGAAATTTCAACCAAAGATCACATTAAATTACGCTTTTTTCCAGCATATATAAGACATACATTCTTTTTATATACATTTTTGAAGCATGAATCTTAATTACTGATTATTATAAGGAACTTTCTGTAGTTTAAATATGAAGAGATACAAAGTAATATTTCTGCAAATATTGAATTTATTTAAAAAAGAAATCTTTTAATCTTCGTCAAAACCCACGTACTCATCTCAGAGTTAAAAGAAGAGTCATTTGAAACCTCTTCTAAATCAGCATCTGTGTCCTGCTACAACAATTTGTCATCTGTACCCTCCCCAGCATTAGTAATCCTACACCTTAATGATTTGACTATTGTCTCTTGTCAACAAATTTATGAAAATTGAAAAGTATAAATTTTATACTTAAACATAAATTACAAAATTTGTAAGGTTTGAGCAAACCAAGCTGTGATCGTCGATAACAACGCATGCCCATGATTCTTTTGAATAATCCATTTTACTCAGCTAGTTGTCACAAGTTCTTGAAAGAAACATCTAGTGATATTGTCTTAATAACTATAGATAATTAAGGAAGTTTCATAGGCACAAGATGTTTCGCATTAATTTTTAAGATTAGTTACAAATTAGGTTATAACTTCATATTTACGTAACCAGATATTTTACGTATGTTGCTCGATCTGAATCTTTTTTATCAATAGCGAATCATTATCTCTTAGTGGTAGGATGCATTATCTCCTTGAAAAACCTCCTCATAGCATAGATAAATGTAATATATACGAATGTTTTTGCCGATAGTTTCTTATCATCTACTCAACTTTATATATTCAGAAGATGATGAATTTAAATTGATCAATACAAGTATTTTATACCATGTAAAAACTGAGCTACTACTGATCTATAGATCTCTTTAGCCAGATCCCGCAGTTCCATCTTTGCAACTCAACTTCTATAGTCTCATAAATCTGTGCTACATTCAACTATTACCATTATCTTACATCAGCTCGAATCATAACTCATGTAACAAAGCGTATTTCTTGTCCTCTTATTTATATATCCTATATTATGTACTCTAAAATATCATTTTGGACAAAGGTTGTTTAAAACTAAGACATTTAATTCAGATTTTTATTAACTATTAACAAAGCAATATTTTAATCAGTTAAGATACACATTTACCACGTTTGATATATCGATTCAATATATTGTTATTGATATGAGGAAAACAGTTTTAGAAAATATAGAAATAAACTAGCATTTATTGTTTTAGAGAATTATATCAGAATTAAACTTTTTCCTATGAATTTATCCCTTTTTATAAGATATAGATTAAGAGTTTCAAAATTTGAAGATTCCTACCTGGTCTTTAAGCACATGGTACACTTTAACTTGATTGCTGAACGTGAGGAAAATACTAATAATGGTATGCTAAGACTATTAAACTAACCTTTCTGCCATAACCAATAGGGAACTTCTTTTTTCAAGTACCTAACTATTCTTTCAATGACTTATATTATTTTTATTAGATGGAATGTGTATTATATTATTAAAAGAATTAACGGGAAAATGTAACAGGCATTTTAGGTTATTAAAATTAAATGCTCATGATTGGCCTTTAATTAGACCATGATAGAAACTGATTTCTGAAATCAAGTATTCTCACAGTTACCCTCTTGACTCTGTAAATTGATTTTCAGTAATTACTGAATTATTAAGAGAGCAGAATATTCCCCTTAAATGCTGTTACTCAAATACTGATTGAAGGTATTGAAAAGGAGGAGAGACTAAAATTATTTATACATGAAGCTTTTTGTTATATTGAAACAAAATATTTTGATCAGTTGATCACATAATTGATAGAAAATAAAAAGAATTTTAATTTGCTTCGGAAATAAACTTTAAGCTGTATATTCAGCAAGAATTAGTTTTGTGTTATAAAAAGCTACTATTGTGTTGCAAGCAAAATTATGGCAAATACAAAATATCTTTATAACAACCGTCTTTTTGATTTAGAGTTCAAAGTATGTCTGATTATCTGATTATATATGATGTACTTCATATTCAAAATTGTGGCTTTTGTTTATGAAAAAACATTATATAAATGAAAAAAAAAACGTTATATATTTGCGATGTGTCTTTCGTTTATTTACATATATCCAAATTATACTTGCTCAGTTGATTATTCTGCAAATTAAAAATTTCCAATTTCTGAGTTTTCATTGATTTTTACTTAAATTAAAATTATATTTAAAAAAAACAATGCTTTCTTTCAATAAAATTTATGTTTTTATTTTCTATTTATATTATTAACAAATGGTTTAAATTCTTTATTTATATTTCATATTGAATATTTCTAAATGTTTTAATTTATTTAGCTTTAGTTTTACTTAAAGCTTTCGCTTTAAGAGATGATAATTTAGTTGATATCTTTATGTGTATTATTAATATTTTTGTTCCATTACCTCATCATAAACACTAAATATTACAAATAAACAGAAAATTGCATGTTTACCATTCTAATCTTTAGTTCAACAATTCTTGAGTTTGTTTTCCACTTTAGACTTAGATATCTTAGACTTAGATATAGAAAGGATGTCATTTGAAACTGAAAATCTATGTTCTTTTAACGCAAAAAACGTGAAAAAAGTGACCGTAAAATGACGAACTTATTAGTAAATTCGACGAATTTTTGTTCTGTATCTGTAATCAAGTCAAAAGCATTTCACAGGATTAATTATAGTTTGAAAGAAAATATTGACAACAAATATTGGTACATTTTCGACAGATTCTACTCCACCTGAAAAATTACATATTACTGCCAGGACTTGGAAATTTCAATCTGCTCCTCCTGGAAATTGAAGCTTATAGATGTGGAATAGTGTTTTGAGCATGCACTTTTCCATCCAATATATTTGTGATTGAATCCTAAGGAAATGTGTTACCAGTATCGTTTGTTAATGTAATAATTTTGATTGTGCCTGAAAAGCTTTTTATTGTGCTTTCAAGAAACTATGTTTTAATCCATCTTTAATAATATATTACACGCGATTCTAACAAATAATATAGGACAAATTGTAATTGTACTTTATTGAGACAGCTTTTATGGTTTGTGTCATTACATTCATTTACATTCACTTACTTAATTCAGTTTAATCACTACCCCATTAACTATAAAACGAAATTTATTATCCCTTAGTGGAATCTATAAAAATGACTTTTATCACATTCTTAATTGAATCGTAATTGAATTAGGAAAGTAAAAAGAGAAATGATATGAATGGGGTAAATAATAAAGTAAAATATGTGAGGTAAATCTAAAAATTCATTTTATAATCGAGACTCTTCAGAATTGCACTTTTGTAGTTATTTTGCATTAATGCTAACCCTTCAGCAGAGAGAAAAAAACTCGATTTCAACCAAAAAACAAAAACCGAATATGCAAACATTAATATATGTATATTTTCATGTATATACATATATATATATATATATATATACATATATATATATATATATATATATATATATATATATATATATATATATATATATATATATATATATATATATATATATATATATATATATATATATATATATATATATATATATATATATATATTTGCATATCATTATATACTTACACACACACATATATATATATATATATACATATATATATATATATATATATATATATATATAATGCAAGATTTGATATAGAACTGAAAAGTACCAGAATATCTAAAAACATTTCTGCTTAGTAATACATTCAGCGCAAAAGCAGCTAAAATAGAATTACTAAAATATAGTTAATAGTAAATTTTATAAAATTAATAATCAAATATCAGATGGAAAATAATATATTTAAAATACAATGAAAATACCAAATGAAGAATAATACATTGAAAATACTAAATGGAAAACAATACATTGAAAATACTTGGAAAAATTTCAAAGAAAAATATCAAAGAAAGATAGATATAAAATGGAACAAAGTACCAACATGGCCAGCTTCGTCAGGGGGTGTTGACCACACTGGCACAAATTATGGTTTTTCTGCACTGTCTCAAGACATAGTCTTAAATAAGCCAGTACACCCCAAAGTCACACCAAAAGTTCAAACCAAAATATCAAGCCAGAATAAAAGAAGTAGAATTTAATCTAAAATATATACGCCAAAATCTAATGTTGCCAAAATACATTTAATTTATAATAATCAAATTAAAATCATATCCAAATCCAAATACAAGCCCAAATCTGCAAGAACCGCACCAAATACTATATATAAGCCAAATAAATGCATAAATTAACGACTAAGTGTAAACACTATTGGCATTTCAAGCTTCTTATAAGACCTTTAAGGCTTGGGTGACCGATCCTTCTGTAGTATAAAACTACGCCTTACTTCACTCTTATGAGCAATGCTCTACTAGCCAAATAGTGTTTAATAAATTTAGTTGGAATGCCATTATGAGTTAGAATATTTTCTAGTCTAGTTATTTGTTTATTGATGTTGTTTAAATTATATATATATTATACATAAATTGTATATTCTATTAAGTTGATTAAAAATAATATTTTTATAAATTTTAATTGAAATGTTTGAATTCCAGAAAATTAGTTTATTAACTTTGAAATTAAAATTATTAGTTTTATCATGTATGTCAGTAAATGTGTGATTATCTTTTATCGTAATTGAAATATCTAGAAATTCAATTTTTAAGTTATCAATATTAGTTTTAATTAATTTTAATTCCTTAGGATATATATTATTGTAAATTTTATCAAATTCTAGGCAATTAAAAATTATAAAATCGTCAATATATCTGTAAACAAAAGGCATTTGTATAATAAATGATTTTTCCTAGTAGTTTAAAAATAAATTTACTTGAAAATTTGGAACCCTGGGGAATGCCGTTAACTTGTAAATAAATATTTTCTCCATTAGAAATTAATTATTATAAATACAAAATAAACTAAGGTCTTTCCAAAAATTTATATCGATATCCAATATTGAATTAAATTCATAAAAATAAAACATAATAATAACAAAAAGTTTTTCAAGTGGAATACTGGTGAATAAATCTTTGAAATCAAAAGTGGGAACAACATTAATTTTATTGGCAGAAATAAATTCAATGATAGGTTTATTATTCTTAATTATCCATGTATTATTTGAATTAGTAAAGTTATTCAAAATTATATTTAAATAATAAGAAAATAAATTACCAAATTTGTCTGCATAAGTGCTGCATCCACATGTAATAAACCAAAATTTAACAGGGTTTTTATGGAATTTCGGATATACTGTAATATATGAAATTTTAAAATTTATATTTTTAATTTTTAATTTTTTTGCAAAGGCATGAATTTTTTTAAATATTGTTGTTTTGTTTGAATTATTAATTTTGTAAGTAGTTGAATTAGATATTTCTTCATTTAGTTATTGGTAGTAAAATTTTTTACATATAAAGGCATAATAATTATTTGATGCTTTATCTACAGGTGATCTGATATTTGATTATTAATTTTATAAAATATACTATTAACTATATATATATGTGTGTGTATGTGTGTGAATACATGCATATATGAGGCTGCAAAAGTGTGCAATTCTGCAATTAGGAACCAAACAAGATAAAAGAAAAAGTTCAGATGCCTTTGAAAAGGAAGATGGTCTTACGCATGCTACATTTGCACTAATAATCTTCCTGGGTATATTTTCAACAAATATTTAAGACTTCAAAAAAGTTGTATCTATGAAAAACTAGTTCCAAGGCTTGGCCTACACGAAATTGTCATGAATCATCGAAACATGCACACTGGGCAATTTTGCAAGAAAATCATTGAATATCATGTCAGTAGAGAGTGACAACCAACATTTCGAAAATGTCGATATTTTGCACTCTGCACATCATTCACGACACTTTCTATTCGGCCAAGTTTACGAGCTATTTCATAGGAGCCATAACCAGACAATCATCCTTTTTTGAAGTCACCATTTTGTCTAAAAGTGGACGACTCATTTATGCATTTGTTCTTTTACAATTCTTTAATAAATTAAATGTTTTTTGAGTTGTTTTGCCAAACAGACGAAAAAAATTCATAACACAATGCATTTCGATTTTTAACTCTGAATCACTCACCTTCATTTCTGAAGCGCAAATAAAACAGTTCTTTAAACAAGCACGAAACTAGGAAACTAGAGTCTGTTGCATAATTGTAAGATCATCCAAAATATATCACTCATTTTAATAATAAATTTCAGAAAATGAGCAATTTTAATTGTCGGAAGTTAATTTTATTTTCCCAAATGAGAGAGAGAATCATTAAATGAAGAAGGATTGAATTAATTTAACCTAGCAAATTCTTTGAAATTCCAGTGTTACATAAATATAGGACCACTGATTTTTTTTTTTCAAAATCCTACCTGAAAGAGAGAGAACGTGTAACTTTGTATCACAAAAAATACAAAGAATTATATTATAGAATTAAAAATTTTTGTTATTATGCGGTTATAAGCAATACCATGTGTAAAAGAATTATCTACGTGAGAATTTAAAATTTTGGCTCTTATATGCTCTTGAAATTAGGAACGTGAAATAAATGAGATTCTTTATAAGCTCTAAATTTCATCTTCATAGTAGTTTTAGTAAAAGTGATTTGTGAAAAATATAAGAGACTTGTGAGGAGAGAAGGGTAAATTCATTGTTGGTGATAATAAACCAATTTTAGAGTTTGCAAAAAAAAAAAAAAAAAAATAGATAAATAAATAAAAAAAGAACCTGTCTACCCTTAAAATAGCTCAGTAGACCCTCGGAAAATCTATTCCAAAACAATATCATATACTATTTCAATGAACTTTAAAATTAATTTCAAATGTAATTTTCATATATTAATAATAAGGCCAAGATTCTTTCAATTATACAGATGAGAGGTTGTATAGGCAAAAGAGATCATGACCTATGATACCATTTAGAAAATATTTTTCCGATAGAATAAAATAGAATTTAGGTGGCTCGAACTGTAATATTTACTACTAAAATCATTTGTGAACTCAATGTGAAAATTTTCTCAGTAGGAAGATGAATGATGAGTCTCTTACAGTGCGGAAGACATTTGTTTATAAAGAGAAACATAGTCTTGGATTAAGTGGATAAACTGAATACAGTTATTATAACAAATGCGTTATCAAAACCATATACTTTTTAGCCCAAATTTAAGAAGGACAAACTGAATTTTCAGCAAAACAAGACTTCTTACTACGGTAAGCCCCAATCCATTAAAAATAGGTTTCAGAGAAAAAGAACCGAAGTCTTATAATAGCAGTGACATAGTCCAGACCTGAATTCCACGAAAACTTTTTGGGGTCAATTCGCTCGTGAAGTGCATGCAAATAACCATCAGTTTGATTTTTTATATGAAGTAAAAGTAGTTATCAAGGGTAAATCGGAGAAAATTTTTAAATTTTAAATTTTAAATCACAAAATCTCGATTGCTTCAGAGAAAAATAGAAAAATGTCAAGTGCATTCATGAATTCAAAGTAAAGACATTGAGCCACCATTTTTCTGAAATTATTCAGAAAAATGGTGGATCACAACGCCTTCTTTACTTTTACAAAAAATACTAGTTTTAATTAGTGGTCTTATATATATATATATATATATATATATATATATATATATATATATATATATATATATATATATATATATATATATATATATATATATATATATATATATATAATTTTAAGGTATTTAAATATAAAATTTTAAAGTGTTGAAATATTTAGTACATTTAAATATCATTTAAAAAATGCTACTCACATATATTTTATAATTCATTTATTCTCATAGCCGCCCAACTTGTCTAGTGGTCAGTGTGCCTGACTACGGATAAGGAGGTCCTGGGTTCGAATCCCGGTTCGGGCATAGATGTACTTTCTCTCTCTATCTATCCTGTCTTTGTCCTTTCCATGTATGAATGAGGTGTGAATGGTTGCCTACCCTATAAACGGGTCCCTATGGCATGTGTGTACTGAGGAAGTCGGACTCCACACCAAAATATGGTTCAGTTGGAAAAGTGGAGCAGCGCACCCCATATTGCCAACCTAGCTGGCACACGACAATGAATGAATGAATTTATTCGCATCAACTTGATTTAATTTTAAAATTTTGCATTATTTATAATTAAAATCACAAAAAGCACAGTAGTTTTATGACTTGTGTAACACGTTGTTGTTGTTGTGCCAGCAAGCTTCCCTGTACCTAGTCCTGAGTTGGGATCTACTAGTTTAGATAGAAGCAGCCGGGTGGAGTCTTCGTGATTTTGAAGCAGGGACCAAGCAGAACACCCCCAATACTTAGCCTGCCACCCCCAGAGGTATCATTTCACTTAGAAAACATTTCTACTACACCCAGTTTTAATGCGCCACAGTTGTCATTAGTGAACAAGACGGATTTTTGGTTAAGCCGGGATTCGAACTCACTACTTTCCGATAATGAGAACAACTCCCTATGAAACCATGGTCATAACTCATTGTAAAATCATCTACTTGTGTTAAAATATTTATAAATGTTCAGTTAGCATTTTGAAAATATCACTCGCACTGTTATTCTTAATTTCAGAGTGTGTGTTGTCTTTACGTAAAAAAATAATTCTTAATCCTTGTCCCTTTCTACACATATTTTTAGACTTATTAATAAAATAAAACTGACTCATATTGAATTATAAAGTTTTACGTTTTCTTACAGAAAATATTTTTGTGATGGTTTTTCTCTAAGAATATGTAAAAATAATAACAGAAATACTTAACTTTTGCTCTTCTTATAGTATTTTATTCTTATTGAATTGACAATAATGTTATATTAAGAAAACTCTATTTACTTAGCTCACATACTTTTGTCTTCAGTAATTATAAAAATAATTCAGCAACGACAAGCGAATATCTACGAATACACTCATTATTCTTCAAGCATTTTCGCTGCATATTCAAATATTTATAATTCTTAGTTATTCATTTCTTAATAGAAGAGGAAATATACTTTACGGCCGAATAAACAGGATAAATAAATTATTATGCAATCGCTTTTGAAACATTTGACGGAATCGACAGACTGATTTATTGAAATCAAATACACAAAAACGGGTTTCCGAACTATTTAACTGGAAAGAATCTCTCCTTTCATGGGAGTGGAAAACGAGTTACGTAAATTTTAGTCTCCAATTACTAGACAGAATTACCACTGAACGTTCGGAACAGGTGAACCTCTTTATAAGCCGTTAAAAACTTTGGCCTTTCATAATCCGTCAAAAGCATTCATTAAAGCTGCCTATTTCCGTCTGGCTCGGAACAAAAACCAAATAATTGGAGTCTTCAAAACCTAAACCCAACAATCTAATCCTTCCTCAATAGCATTTCAGTTTGCAATTCGATGGAAGGGTGGGGAGGGGTGGGGTTCGAAATCCATTCGGCGGAGAGCATTGCAATAGGAGAGCCGCCGTTTTAAACGTTTGACAAATGAGAGCGTTGTTTGACACGACAGTTAATAAACACCTCAGGTCAGCCGTTAAGTCTCTCCCCACCCAACGGCCTCGATAGCCAGCCGTCCTCCCTTGGGATCCATTCCCCCTCTCCCCCCCGCTTACATCACTCAGCAAACGCGTCCACCGCAATTACTAGGCTGCCGGCTAGCTTAATTAAATATCAATTATTAAAGAGCGTTATTCTATTAACACATTAAAGCCTACTACTGATGAGGGCGGGGACAATCTAGCACACCGACAGTTGGCGAACGTCTTTCAACATTCGATCGAAAAGGGGCGGGTTTTATTCTCTCCGACAGCATCTCGAAACTGATCGCCGTTTTAATCGAACGTTATTTTTTTTTCTTTTCTTTTTTCTCAGGAAAAATCTACTACAAAGAGTTTTCAAATTAGGCGCTTTTATTTTCTGAAGCTTTTAGGCTTCACTCCATCAGTTGTACTCTAGTTAATGTGAAATGTGTCAAAGGGTTAGAATCTTATTAGCGGACATTTTTACGCTAGTGTTTTGGTATGTGTGAAAGGGTTGTATTTCCTCTCTAGATTTTTTTTTCATGAAGGGTTATGTTTGATTTGATATAATGTACTAATTATACTGCCATTTACTCAAAACAGATATCTTCTGTTTCCAATAGTACAGCGCAAAGTGACATTATATAAAACAAAATATATATAAATGCACATGACTTTGTATATAAAAGAGAACTATATCAAAGAGTGCTTTCGTTATAAAAGAGCTACTATGTAACTATTTTTTAGTATTTTTCTTTTTATCGTAGATTTACTCTCTGTTGTACATTAATTCAATACAGAGGTTGCATAAATATACGCAAATAACATTACTGATTTATTTATTAAATAATTTATTTTACTTTGTTATTATAATGCTAAAGGAGACTGGTAGCTAAAATATTTATTGATAAAAGAATCTAATTTAAATCAGTTATAACTAATCATTTTTTTTCAAACTAATTGAAATATCCAAAATAATAAATTTTTGCTTTATTTATATACATAAAAAATTATACCCACAAACAATATCAATAATTAAGGGAAAAAGTCATTCGCACACTCGAATATAATTTTTTCAACACCCCGTAGTCTAAAAGCTGGCTTTTAGCTGTGAGCACCAAAATGGTGTTCTAAATTTTTGACGAGTTTTGTGAAAAAATTCAATTTTACTTTATACGAGCTATAAGCTTACGATCATAAAGCTCCAAAACTGTTTCTGTCATACTACTACTACCACCTAAAAGCTGTTGTAATATGGCATTGCAACATCTACTAAATTTTTTCTGCCTGGGAGCTTTTCCGGCTTCCTGTCTAGTGACGTACCCATTATCTATGAAAAGTTCTCTTGAAAGAGATTTTCCGGCAGAAGCTTCAAAGGCTTACAACAGTCTGAGGCTGCAAAATGCCTTATAAAGAGTCAAACCTCTGGCAATCCAGTTTTATCATGACTTAAAGGAAGAAATGTACTGTTCGAAAAATAATGTCCTGAATTCGATACTAACACTGTTGAGTTATACAAAAAGAGGGGGTCATTGGATTTCTTCCAATGCAAGTCTGTCGAAATATTGTTGTTGTACCAGCATGCTTCCTGGGACCTAGAACTTAGTTGGGCTCTACCAATTAGATAGAAGCAGCCGGGTGGAGTCGTTGGGATTTTGAAGCAGGGACTAAGAAGAAGACCCACAATACTTGGCCTTCCATCGCCAGAGGTATATTTTCACTTGGAGAACATTGCGACCCAGCCCAGTTTTAACGTGCCCCAGCCATCTTTAGTGAACTCGTCGGATCTTCGATTAAGTCGGGATTCGAACTTACTACCTTCGATAATGACAACAACGCCCAAACCAACCAGACCACCGTGGCCATATCTGTCGAAGTGAGAGCATGGGGTTTACTGGGTGAATACAAATAAATATTTATAAAAATTCATCTCGAAAGGCAAATTTTTTTCTTTTACCGACGGCAGAAAATGCGTGACTAACCCTTCACAACGAGACCGGAAGCTTCTACTCATTTATCGTTACCCAGTGGACATCCGTAAATCAACTAAAAGAGGTGAATAGCATTATCCATGTCATACCATCATACGTTCCTGGGTGGGACACATTCTTTCATCATCTCAGAAAAAAGAGATAAAAACACAGGAACATCCCTTCCCGAACCAGGATTCGAATCTGGAACCAACGATTTAGGAATATTGGCCGGCAGGAATACAATACGTTCTGGATGTTCAAGCGATTTTCAATTGCATACGGTTATAAGCCAGGCAGTATCAATAGCACTTTTATTTGGCATAATACTTGAAGTTTTGGCTTGGAATTGTTTTGTTTCTAGAAATAATCTATTCATTGGTTTAGAAATGCATCAATGTGATAAATTGATTGCATTTTATAATCCATTTAACTCCTTGCAGTCACTGATGACGGCTTATCACTGAACTTATAATGGTAATTTGATTTTCGTACTATTAATCTTCAGCTGTCTTATATGCAAATATATCTTCAGAGATTTCATTTCATATATTTATTCGAATGCTTTGTAAGAATTTTAAGAAATTCTATCCAATGATCTATATAAAAACGAGTGATATGTGCTTTGAATTATCATTCGAGATACGTGTGTATTATTTGTAAGTATAACAATGAATATAAGTGTGATCTCGTATCTTAACTTGCAGATAACCAGCAATGATTTTTTATTTCATTTATTATTTTAATTTAATTTATTTATTTGCACAAAAATTTCCCGACTTAATTTCTTTCTTATTTTTGATTGTTCTCAACTTTTTATTAATAATTATGAAATCTGATATCTGTGCAAATCAGAAATAAATTTTTGCATGAAGTATTTTCATTATCTTTATTAATATAAACTTGTTAAAATTATCTTAATTTGCTAATATCTTCTATCTAATTCATCAATTTCATTTGATTTTTATTTTAAGTTATTTACAAAGTAATGTTTGAAAAATTTATTTGTGAGTTTATTTAACCAAATACATACAAAGAAATACGAATCGCTTGGATTTATGAAAATGGACTCATTATACATAATTTTAAGCATATATATAGATTTACAAAACTATTTTATGGTGTACAACAAGAACAAGTATATGATTAAGTTATTATTGACAACTGTTCATTCAAATATGAAGCTCATCGTCTCATATTTTGAGACGTATATTAACGTAACACCGTATACTTTTATACCAAAATTACATTATACTGCTGTTAGCTGTGAATTGGACCCCTCAAAATCAACCCAATAAATGAACATTATATTACTTCTTTTTAAATATGTATGCTTAATATACAATAACTAAAACCAGGCCGCTAATATCGTCGAGAAATTTTCATTTGATTTCTTGAGTAGGTAAATATTTCCTCTCATTAACAGAGATCCAATCTTAAGATTTGAATATAACTGATTTAATCTTAATTTAATTAAAAAGCAAAGTATTGGTATGCTTAGACAAATTGAACTAGAAGAGCATAATGTCCCTCCATTAGTAAAATGTGAAAATTTAAAAAGGAAATAATCTCGGATTTCCACATCATTTTTTGTTTGATCACGACTCAAATTTATGGGCCAATGATTATGTTCAAATTCTTTGAGTCAATAGAAAAAGACACTTAGAAATTTAGCAAAATGAAAATAATTGTTAAATAATCTAATCAATAAAATATCAGCATCTATAAGGATTCGTGGAACTGCAATATTACACCAGTTCAGAATGTCTTCAAATCAACGAAAATACGTGAATATTAATTTGCATTACATTTTTCCAGCCATGATTAAGCAATGTCGATGAGTCTTAATGCTACAGAATCATTAAAAAATGGTGATACAATGATCAAAATATTCGAAACTGGTTTTTTCTGTCAGTTCAGTTTTTAAATTGAAATAAAATAGAGCTTGATATAATAGCAATAATTTAGAACTTAAATTTACTGACGTATTCTTAAATAATGTCAAATTTATTTCTTACAATTTCTCGAGTACATATGCAGCTTTTAACTAAATTTACATTTAATAAATCCTTTTAGTTTCATATTGCAAATTATAATTTTTAATTTTAATACTTACATTTTAGAATTTTTAAACATTTTCTATATAATTCAATCAGCAATTAATCTCTATTGTTTAATGAGAAATTCCAGATAAACTTTACTCAGGAATTGTTAATAAGTTAAATAATGCAAAAATCCCAGCAATTAAGAATATACTCTTATAAGTCATAACTTTATATTTCTAAGTCAACACTTCAATTTTCGTATGTAATTGTTATTAATATTCTCGGATATTATTAATATTTTTTGAAGTTTCTGTAGATAATACCATTCCTTTTTTTAGGTCTTATAAATTAAGTTTCATTAAATTATAAAGGTATATTTACAAATGTAATTATTTTAAACTTTAATAATATTTAATATAAGGAAAAAAAGTGATTTTATGCATGTTATTGTGATTATGAATCTCAAACAATTTAAATAAATATTTCATTCCACTTTAAAATTTTTTACAACTTGGAAGAGGAAAGTTTAGTTTTGTAATTATTTCGACATCCTTTTTATCTCGAAAATTTTGTTGACTCTTCAGTTTTTTTTTTCCTGCATATCGAGAATGGTTAGTGTGCCAATATTTCGATAATAATTTGTTGAAAATTTCGAAAGAATCTTCTTACAAAAATCACTATTCTTTTGCTATGTAAGTAAACATGTTAGACAAACGCGTGTTCGAATAAAACGCGTTCAAAAAAATGTCGTCCGCTTAGACTGGTGACGTCTGCTTTGATGTGATTACGTTGACGGGGAAACCAAGTAGACAAGACATCTTCTGATCCTATCAGTCAGCATACGGCGGATTAAGGGGGTGAATCCTTTTATTTTGCCATTTTCGGCACTTATGCTGAACCATTTCAACAGCATTAAAAGGAAGGCTCTTTCTCTCCGAAGAGAAGGAAAACACTTTTCCCATTTCATCTTTGATCGTTCTTGCTCGAAAAATTTCCTTTTGACGGGCTCTCGGCAAATATTTATTTATTTACTCCCCCCTGGTGAACATTTATTTTGCCTTGAATATTTACTCCAGCTCCTCTCCAAGATAAAAACTGCTTTGTTTTCATGCAAATACCAATATGTGTTCCTTGCCTGCAATAAAAAAAAAAAGAAAAATCAAGCGCTGAGCATAGTCAATTTTTCAAACAGTTATTCTCCTCCTGAGATGAATTAATGGAAGAAAAGATTGATTCTTGAAACACTTAAAATTAATTATTTTTCTTCGGAGCACATATTACTTTCTCATTAAAGTACCATTCAGTCTTCGATAAATTAATCATGTTGGTTTCACTGTGTTTGTCTTGTTGTATCGAAGGCATTTAAATCATTAAATTGGGAATTTAAATTATTTATCAGAAAGATAAATTAACTTTCGGTTTCGAAATACGATTAAATTTATAGAGATAATAAAATAAAACTTAAGAAAATAAATTTGTGAAGTGCTTCTACTTATTTTAAAGGCTATAAGATATTTTATTATAAGTATGGCTCTGTGTGTGTGTGTGTACATTTTTACCACCACATTCATAACAATTTCTATTTGTCCCTAACAGTCCAACAATTATTCCCTTCTTACTACCTTTTCTTTTCACCTTAAGTTTACTTTAATCAATTAGTTATTTTGTTTGCAGTCTAACTAAAAGTTAAAATGCATTTATAACGCATTAAAGTTAAACTAAGTTTAATGAGGACAACGCTTAATGAAACAGGGTTTTTCGAAGAATAATGTGTTAGCCCATTTGTCAATTAAGCATCTGGCTACAGTATGATGAATTTAATAAACTTTTCCCGTTTTCATGTTAAGCTGCACTTTAAATCTTGTAAACACTAGTTCTTTGTGTAGTTGCATTGTGACAAAAATGCGCAAAATCTATGTACACAAAGGATAAGAATTTAACTATTTATAGTTTAATGAACTCTATTGGAAACTTCAAATAATTAAAAAAAATACTTTGGGTTGGAAGAATTATTTTTTTATCCAAAAGTAATTCCTATTAAATATATTTAATCTACATAACAGCTAAGATTAAAATACCAATATTCTAGATTAACGATGTTCAAAACTGAATGAAACTGATCCTTGTTTAATTCTGAAATTAAAAGTACAAACCATAAAAAAAGGGTGTGAAAAACAAGGAATTTATATTATTAAAAACACCAATATACTGCGGTATTGAAATTTCATTTCACATCGTTTTTGATGCCACATGATATTTTTAAGAAATCGTATATTCAAGCAAGTTTAAATGATTTTTAAAATTTTATTTAATGAGATCTTTTTTATTTGTTTCAATATCATTTTATTAGGAAAAAAGTTTATTTTCTTTTTTATCTGGAAACTTACCTTTAATAAAAAAGAAATAAAAGTAAATTTGCGAGGAGTGTCATCATAAACAGATCAAAATTTCAATTAATAAGTCAAAAATAGCTTTACGATTTATAAAATGTAAAAGAATAATTTGGTTTCTAAGTGTGATTATTTTATTTGAAATTATCTAGAAAGAGTTATCACACACATTACATAAATTTTAAATATATTTTAAATTACAGTTTGAAAGTAATACAAGAAAATAAATAACTCAAACTATCTCCGAGCCCATGTTGAATTCCAATTGTCTTCCAGCATATCTTAGGACAGAGTTATCAATTTTTCACATTTCAGTAAAAAAGACGCTTCATCGTAGTTTCTCGAAATACTTAGAGCAGAGAGGATATTCGTAAAGCTTAAAATCAAAATATCTCCGAATCAGTAGGAGCACTTTTATGAGGGGGTTTATTTGTATTTGAAATATTTCTGCTCACAATAGGTGACGGTTAAAATTTAATACATAACATGCACAATGCAGGTACGTTTTTTCCAGGCAAATTCAAATTTTTCTGTATATTTAAATAATTTATGTTTATTTGAATATTGGAAAAGAGATTTGAAATAAAATTTATGGCTATTGTAAAATATTTATTTTGTTGTTCTATCGTTCGGTAAGTTTACTTTAAGGTACATTTCTGTTTGTTTATTTATTTTGCAATAAGTTCACTCTGAGTTATATATGGATAATTTAGCAAACGCAGATTGAAAAATTCAATGCATTTTAAACCTCTTTGTGATTTTTGTTATTTCAGTTCAAAGTCTAAGATAATTTAATTCATGTTTTAACCTTCTTATATTTATTTTACAGATGTCAAAATATATGTAAAAAAAGAAGCCAGAATAAAAATGTATACATTTAAATTTACTAGGTAATACGGAAAGAATCTGTAGAAAAATACTGAAAAATAAATTATAATTTCTGTAAAAGAAATTTTATATTATTTTCCTACAATTTTCTATGCCAAATAAATTTATATGAGACATTTAATAGAGATTATTGATGTATTTATATTGTTCCTAGTTTAGAGAAAACCGAATCGTCAACAATTTTTGAATTGTTAAAATTTTAAAATACATGATATAGAAATAGAATTTAGTATCCCGAAGATAATGTACTTCAGTAAAAATTAATAAAACATAACCAAAACTTTTATATTCTTTTAAGAACTTTTGTATTAATTTTTTCTATAATTAGTATGTTCTTATAGTTAATATTTGCTTATTTTTATGGCTAATTCTCGTAAAGATGAAAATAAATATTTCTTTCTTCTGTTAATTAAAATGCACATTTTTTCTTAGGGCATCACACACAATTATAATAGTTGCACGGCATTAACCTACATAATTTAAATTTATTCGTAAAAACTCAATTCTCAAAATATATTTAATTCTATGGCAACATTATTTAAATTGTCTTTCAATGCGATTAGATCTTAACCTTTTGAGATGATATTTTACTTCTGGGTAAAGAATATAATTGAATGATTTTTCTGGGGGGATTCATCGCGTCCAAGTAGTATTACGGCACTCTTCGAAAGATAAGGATGCGGGTTCGACTCTAGCCTTTGTGGAACATCGAGGGAATTTTCGTTGCCTTCAGGAAGCACAATTATCGGGGTGATTTTTTGGGAGATTCTCGGTTTCCTTCCCCTGAAACAGGTGGATATGGCTTATTTTGTATCAAAAGTCATCTCTGATGGCGATATATGGAACATATTAAAATATCTCACAACGGTATTTGGCTCTTAGGCTATCTCCTACGTGGTGTGAAGTGATTTATCTGGAAGCGGAAGGTCTTTGGTTCGATCTCGGCCACTGTTTAAACTCCCTATATAATATTCGAAAATTTTCTTCAATCCCATGATGAAGGATTCATAGAGTAAATAAAATAATCCGATTTGATTTCATTATTAAAATTTAATTTTCTCAATTTAAATTTGATAATGTCATAAATTATAGTTAGGAAATGTTCATTTTTATAATTAAAGTCTTACAAATACTCTGAAAGAAAAATACTATTTTTACCTAAACTCGTTATTGAAAGGAGAACATCAATAAAGTATAAATAAAACTGAAATTTAATTTCTTATTAAGAGAACATAAGGAAAATAAAATGGGATAATGTACCAATGTAATTAATTTCATCAAGGGATATTGACCACATTGGCTCATAAGTATGGTTTTTTCTCCAATGGTTAAGCACAGTACACAAACCATTCAAGAACATAAATTTAAAATTGAAAATGACAAATGATTGATATTAATATATTTAATAAAACTTTTATAACTTTTTTGATCTTAATAATTCAAAATATAATAATAATACTAAATTTCTTACATGTGATAAGCCTAATAATAGAAAAACTAAAGGTAATAAATGTGGTGGAAAGATTAATACAAAATTTAAAAATTCCAATCAATAATTTTGAATACTGAATGATAAAATTTTCAAATTAAAAAATCAGCTTGTAAATACTATTATTTAATCCGTTGTAAGAACTGTATTTCAATGAGTGTACTTTAAGTGTGTAAAGATTTGATGATATATGTATAAGTTTAAGACGTTTTTTTTACGTCACATCACATCGTTGAGATAAATATTTGATTTCTTCTAAAACATGAAAAGAGAGAGAGAGAGAGATGTGTGTGTGTGTGTGTAAATACTTTCTATAGGCACAATGGGTTCATAATTTTGAGTCATATTATGTAATAGTATGTCATTTACGATCCATACTTTACGATTCATACTTATTGCTATGTGTACTATAATGTACTTTTAGTTTCTAATCAATCGAAGGTATGTTTCGCAATTTCTATGCATTTACAATTTTTAATTTAGATAAATTATTAACTTATGATTAAGAATTGCAATAATTTTATTTATAAAAATTCGAGTTCTATTTGATAAAACACTGACTACATAAAAATGAATTTTCCATGTACTACATCATGATAAATAATAAAAATCCCTTATGAAATATAACTTATGTTTAGAATATTAGAAATCCTTTCAGCAAATCGAAAAAAATCTCTTTAAGGTTTTATTTATATTTCTGTCTGTCCACTATTATGACAAGATGCAGTTGCGTGCTCTATTTTACTTTTTTTTTCATCTCATCGCAAAATATTTCCGCTTTAAAAACGCAAATAGTGCTTTGATGTAAGCTTTCGACTGCTTCAAACCATGCCTCTTCTTCCCGAGTTGCTTTTTATTCTGAAGAATCCC
This sequence comes from Latrodectus hesperus, assembly GCA_037975125.1. Taxonomy (NCBI): domain Eukaryota; kingdom Metazoa; phylum Arthropoda; class Arachnida; order Araneae; family Theridiidae; genus Latrodectus; species Latrodectus hesperus. The sequence continues at coordinate 39,509,627 of CM075859.1, forward strand.
TATCGTTTTTTTCTCCTATTTATTTATTCTTTTACAAAACCTTGAATCAAAAAACGCTATTAGATGAATGAAAGCCACAGTTTCGTTGTTCCGGCCTGCTCCGATGGTAAATCTAGATATATACATAAAAAAATAATAGCGGTGGAAGAGAGACGAGGAAGAAATGCATTTTCCTAGAGCTTGCCGACTGACCCTTTCGAACAACATAAATAAAATTTTCAGTTCTTCGGGGGAAAAAAAGTGGGGGTGCAGAAAGAAGATGCTTCGAGCATGACGAGGAAAGTGACCGGTAGGCACTGTCGCTCTGATCTCCTTGAACAAAAGGCGAGCCGCATCCCCCCGGATTTCTTTAAAGTACTCTGCCGAAATCAGATAACCTGAAAGCAAACTCAGTCTTGCTCTTTTATGGAAACATACAAAGATTTGACAGACGTGGTGGTATCGAATTCAGGCTTTGCTTGGCTACTCAGCCATTCTTTGCGTATCACTTACACTCGCGTGAATTATAATGGCTTCACAAGATGATTTCAAATCAGTTTTCTATTTTACGCTGATAATCACCAGAGAAAGATCAGGTAGCTAGCTGAAGCAGGCAATTTTACACAGCATTTATTTGCTTCATGGGTGATCTTTAAACGTGAAATTTTCCAGTAGTATGTATAAGAACTTACGTTCTTTTGGTTATTGTCGTTAAAAATACTTATTTTGATTATTTATTGTAACAAAAATAAATTTTATTTCTGGGGTCCAGAGAAAATGCAAAGTGGTATTTTTAGTGTAACAGAAACTTAATTAAATATAATCAATAATTCGGGGCTAAATATTGCTTGTTAAAAATACAAAATTTATTGACCTCGTTGGAAAATTTTTAATTTGGAATTTTTTATTGGAATTCCTTGAAAGAATTCATTTTAAATAAAATTAATTAAAATAAATTCGTTTCGTTTTCCTGTGAACCTTAAGAGGAATTTTTTATAGAAAACCCAAGCTTATTTAAATTAATTTGTTCACTACATATAGGCTAATAATTTGAAGTAAATTAAGTTTGATTATTTGTATGAACATTATTTTATTGTAATTATTATGTTCGGGGCAGTTTAGAAATTTCTTTTTACTTCACTCTAACTTTCAGTGTTTTCATTAGTCCGTTACATTTCTACTCCGACTGGTAGGCACCCTAACAGCTTAAAGCTGTTCTAAGTTATTTTAACACTCACAGCGCAAATTAACCCTCACCCCAAGAAAAAATTTCATAGATAATAGCTGCCTTTACGAGTCATAAGGAAGGGAAATTGGAAAACACCCAAGTACTCACTCCAATAGATATGTATGGAGAAGACCGGGAAGTACAACATCTATTCTTCATTGTTCAATAAGAGTAAGAATCGAATGCGGAATCTCCCGATCAAAAGAGCCCCGTTCTACCATTATGCCAAACCAACTCATCATTATTGCGAGAAATCTATTGATTAGGAAAACGTTATTTACAATAACTTTCTTTTAAAATGATTCATCAATATTTTAATTTGCTGTTGTTTATTTGATTTGGAAGAACTACAGAACGAAAAATATTGCAGTCGTTTTTATTCTTAATTTCTAAGTGATATTGTAAATTAAAAATTGAAAATTAATTAATTTTAAAGGATACTGTAAATTCTAAAAATTAATTTTAAAGAATTTTTAAAGGATAATGTTAATTTCTTACTGATATATTTTGAGTTAAAAATTTATATTACATTATATGCATAGATTATTTAATTCTCCTTTAAAGAACTGTACTTATATCATTTTTGAAAAATTAATATCTTTGTTAACAACATTATATTTTTTTAGATATTTGCTTCTAGAACTAAAAGTTCAATTATAATTTGATATTTTGGTACTGAGTTTCAAAATCTGATGGAAAAAAGTAATATTTATTTAAAAATGTAATGAAAAAAGATTAAAAGTACTGAGAGAAAGTTGATTTTACTATTTCATTTAACAAAAAAAGGGGAGGTGAGGTACTGCATTGAATTTTATCCTAATCATGATATATAACTGGGTAATTGATTAATTCTAGTGCTAGTGCTTCATTTGCGTGAAAACGCTAAAAGTAATAACATAACTTGAAAACAAAAAATTATATCAAATTCTATTTTGAAAGTTTGTATAAAAAAGGAAAATAATAATTAAATATAATTTAAAATTAAATAGCAAAGAATCATTAGTACATTTAATTAGGTTCTTGTTTAAAGTAATTGGTAAAATGCTAAAAAATGCCAAATTTATTTCAATTCACATACAATTTTTATTCATTTATGGTTTTGTTTAGTCAAACTTATCTTTTCGAATATTTTTTTTTTATACTTAATTTTAAAAAGTGTTCACTTTTGCTTTATTATCCAGTATTTTTATTGCATGCAATTTTCCGATTTTTGAAATTTTTTATTGTTAAAAACTATTTTTAATAGAGTTAAAAAAAAGACCTCTTTAAATAACAAAAAGTATTGCACATATGATATATTTATTTGTATTTAGTAAATTAAATGAATTAAAATCCCTGGTTTTAGTGAAAAATGTTGAATCAAAATTAAAATACTCATAATTATACAAAAATTTAATCAAAATTTATTTTTTAGTTAAAATTTAAATAATGTACATTGAGATAGTACACCAGACTATCAATGCATCTATTGTACTTAATGTAAAACTATCTATTGTAGTTACTGTAAGACTAGTTCTGTGCCATCAAGTACAATATGAAGTCATGTGAAATTTGATTACTGGATATAATGAAGTGGAAATCCAAGAACAAATAACTAAAAAATTTAGCTACTACCATTGTTGTTGTTATTTTCACAGTAAATAAAATTGGTATCCTTTTGCATTTATATTAAGTGCATTAACAAATTCTAGCCTCTATTAATTTGTTATTAACAACTATTGTTGATTAACATAAAACTAAATTTATTATTAAATTTTATGTCAATCATGAAAACGGCGCAAAAAATAACTTTTTTTTTTGAAGAATCTTGTGTTAACAAATTATTTATTTACAAAAATTTTTACATGTAATATCATATGAAGTTAATTTTTTTTTATAAAATTTGAAACAAAAATTTTTAAATATTTTTTTTTATAATTTCAACCATAATTTTAAAAAATCTCTTTTTATATACAAAGTTGATTTTAAACTATAATTAAAATAAAATATTGCTATAGAATTTTTAGCTTTCTGGACGGAAATTTAATATTAAAAATTTGCAATAATAACATGACAACTCAGTGTTATATATTATGACTAATTCTTAGCACAAAAATTAATTAAAAAAAATAAAATTCATAAAAATTTTAATATAATGGAATTTTAAAATAAAATTTAACATTATATATACACACACAAACTTATACATATAGTGAAATATAACTAATGAAAATTTTTTTCAACTGTATGAATAATTCATGTTAAGAATTTTCATATTTTAGATAAATAAAAAATAAAGGTTTTCATTTTTAATTTAAGTAAAGAGAAATTTATTTTTTATAAAGTAGTTTTTAGATTAAGATAAAAATGAAGCTTGCTGTACAAAGCACCCTCATAAGAAGATATAAACATTTAAAATTTTCTACCTTTCAATGTACTTTTTACTCAAATTCCAATAAAATAATGTTTAAGAATATTTTCTTTTGTATTCCATGTTTTCTTTGTTTAAATTGTCAATTTAAAAGGCTGTCGATTCTTTTTTAAATGTCACCCATTTATTAAAGATTTCCCATAAGTGTGATCTAATTCCCTTGAACACAACTGAATAAAAAACAATTAAAATCTAATGTTCACTATACATCGAATAAAACGGGCAAAAATTGTGTAAATTTAAAAATGCTTCTTCTTTTACAAAAAACGGATAAATTTTTTAAATTATTACTTCTCTTTTTATGAATAAGTTTATCCAAGAATTTTTAGAAGGGAATTTGATAAATTACAACAAGCATAACAAAAATTAAATTTCTATTAATATGTTTTTTTTCTTTGTCTATTCTAAGACTGTGTTTTTTATTTTGCCTGCATTGTAGTGCTTTATTTTACATATTACTTGTGTTCGTAATAAAATATCTGCAAAGTTTATTCTTATTTTAGCTAGGATTCATAGTTTTTTGTGTAGCACTTTTATTTTTTAAGAAGTTTGAGTATTTTTTCTGCCTACATGGTTCAATTTTGCAGTTTGCATATTACTTTTTTTTACAATTTAATTTCTAAAAAATATATTCTTTGTCAAACTTGAACTCAGATTTATGTGTTACAAATTTGGAAACGTTTGAGTACCGGTATTAATCAGAATTAATTCAATTTGAAGCATATTATTGCATTTGTACAAAAAATTGTTTTTTATGATCATTTGATGTCTGATTGATAAGTTTACTTTTAAATAATTGTTATTCCAGGAGATAAAACAGTAACCACAATTCTCTATGTAAAAGTACTTTTGATACCAATACTGATATGGTTATTTTATTGAATGCTAACATTAAAGGAAATTTGAAATTAGTTGACAAATCTACACAAGCAATTGTGTTTATTTTATAAAACAAAAATTTTAAGGCTAGTGATTTCATTTATAAATATCTTGCATACGAAATTTAAAATCACTTCACTCTTAGAATATCTAGTTTTTCGACTAAACGATTCATTACCATTTATATTTTATAAATACTTTTTATAATGTTTTTAAATTATTATTATATTGTTTCAATAATTGCATAATATATTTATTTCTGCGAACGAAGATATTTAATTGCAAAGCTTAACGTAAGTTAGAAAATAAGCAATTCAATGTATCGGACAAGAATGAAGAGAAAATTTAAATTATAGTTTTGAAACTAGATTTAAAAAAATTAAGAAATAAAATAAAATATGAGAATTATAATGAATTATACGATTTCATAAAAATTACATGCATATAGACATAGTTTTTAAAAAATTATATTCATAAACCTCCTTGAAAATTAAATCGATGAAAATTATTTCATATTAAAGTGTCATCTTCTTAGAATAAAATATCGTGAAATTCAGTACTGTTTTTTATGGCAGTAAATTAAAATTTAAAATTTTATTCTTAACAATTCAATCATATTGAGGCCTGGTGTCTTCGTGGACCACGGCAATTGTTTAACTTCCTCATTTTGTACATTAAGCCATGATTGTACAAGTTCCATTGTATGGATAGGTTACCATTCTTTAAAATTCCATTTCCGTCAGGAAACGAAATTGCATCATACCATGGAGTTGGTCAGCTAATATTTCTCCCCAGTGATCCTTCCTTTCAGGGTTACGATTGGTCTACCTAGAAACCCTGACACGGCTGCCATAATATGACAGATCCATTTCCATGGATGACAGTTGGAACGAGACAATCCCGATCATAGGTTTGTGGAGTTCTACAAATGTGCATGTGCTGTTGTAAGAAAAAGTATGAAAGACGTTTCATATTACTTTTTGGCAGTTAACAATCGACTAATCTTTCTGAACGTGACATCATTATAGACGAAATTTGTCATTAACATCAGTGACAAATGGTTTGAAAATTGCTGCTCTGCCGTAAATGATCTGCTCATGGAGGTGCCTTCTAATTGTAACATTCGACACTGGAGAACCCAAGTGTTGATTGAGCTCTGAGCTCACTTTTGCTGCAATTGTTCGTTTCTTAAGTATTACAATCCGCTTCAATACCCCTCAACCTGTTTTCCGGAGCTTCTCTTTGAATCCACTATTTTGCTTCGTCAATTTTGTTTAAAATTTAAGTGAACAAACATTCTACACTTTTGAAAAAAAATCCAAAACTTACAAAACATTAATAAGGCTACCATACAATAAAGCTTTTCTACCGGAATAAATACATTTCTAATTTAAAAAAAACTGGTAGCTATAATTATAATTTAGTACTTACGCGAAGTCCTTTTAAAAAAATCATTTTTATTCACTGGTGTTTTGATTATTTTGATAACCACCTGTATCTATATGTGTGTATGTGTATTTTCTTCTAAAATAGAAAAGATTATGAAGAAAATAGAAAAGAAAAATAAACTAAGGATAAACCTTATATCATTTATATGTATTACAAAATAAGGAAAACCTTTTCCTCCACTTTTTGGGGTTTATTCATTATTTTTAATTATTCAACTATGTTATGAGATGGCCTCAAAACCGAATTTTTAGTGTACAGAATAGCTTAAACTTGACATCAAATTCTATTGTAAAAATATAAGCTGGTTATTTACAATCTGTAAATAAAAATTTTTTTAAAAAATGAGATCGCGTGTAAGATGCTTTTTAGCCTCTTTGAGAAAAATTCCTTCTTTCTCATGATATTCTTAATTTTTCTCTCTGATATAATTTTTTTATATCCAATCCCTTACAAATCTGTACAGATTATATATAGATAAATACAGAATATTTTTTTAAAATGCATATGTGAATTATCTACATAATTTTCTTTTGTCTTATATAAATTAAATCTACATTTTTGGCAAATTACTATACTTTTTCTTTGAATAATAATAATAATTACATTTCCGATTGTTTAATTATTCCATAAATGTAAGTCTACGATAAATAAGTAACACAAACTTTGAGCTGGGATCTCAACGAATGAATTGAGCCTCCGCACCTGGGTGAATTTGATGATGTACTCTTTTTTCTCCCTGGAGAGCTTTGTACAGTTTGATCCAAGCTCTCATCGTGAAAACGAACAGCTCTCCATTCTCAACCCCACCCCTTTTCAAGATCGAATAGGCCAGACTAGTGCTGTTGACTTCTTTTAACGCGACCGAACCTGCCTCGGAAATCATGTCGTACATAAAAGGAGTGGGCCCACGAGGGAGGGGAGAGGAAAGGTCCTCGGGGAGGGTGAAAAATGAGAGGGATAATGAAAGCAGGAAAAATCATCATCTTCGTCCTCCTGAAAACCACCCTGTCAAACATCTATTAGTGTAACGTGTTCATTTCGAGTCTCGATCCCTACCCGGTGGGGTTCTCCCGGGGGAGGCAGGGTTTTTCAGCCATGTATTGTGGATGTGATGCGGTGTACGCGTCATTTGTCTCTGAATCCGACTACTCCTGCGAGCATCACAACTGAATCATGGTGACGAGCAGCTTCCAGTAACTGAGTTCAAGCTTCATGACTACAAATAATACATTAAAATTTGTCTTTGGTTCTGCACCAAATTTACCTCTGCTTTAGGAAAATAATGATGTAAAACTTTAACCTCATTTTACAAAAACTAATTGGATTAAAATGTATCGACTTTTCTCCGCAATAAAAAAGCTGAAATTTTTATTGAATTAATTTGTCACCGCTGTGTGAATTATTAGTGAGCCAATTCGATCAAAAGTAAACTAAATGATTTCGCTAAATATTTTTCTAGGAGAAAGTAATCTTCCAAAGTTGTTTTGTTGTACAAAACTTATAATCGTTTGCTACCACTGTATAAAAGAATTACCATTCCATTTGTAAACGTTATGTAGGAATCGATGTTGTAATTTTTTCCCATAAAAATGATTTTTTTTAAAAATTTAGCACATTGATTTTAAGCAACTTCTTAAGTTTATTTATTATAGCCCATTCATTAGAAAAAATCAATTCCAATGATATTCATGTTCTCTCTCTGTTCCTGAAATTATGCTTTAATTTCTATTTAAGTCTCTTTGCTACTTAAGGCTCATTTTTCTCTATCATATTCATTAATTGTAATATATCTTGAATTTTAAACTATTGTTTGTATGCTCTACTGGTTATCAGTATTCCTACAGTGAAATTTTAGAGTTTATAATCTTCGCTTAAGTGTGCCAAGAATGTTTTTTTTTTAAATATTTGTTGTTGATTAATAACATTTACATTATATCAAGCTACATACTATAATTACTTCATCGATAGAAATGTAAACCGTTATCATAGAAAACTTTTTTAAAACTCAAGATACCTAAATATATATTTTTTTTTGTTATCCAAGATGTAACTTCGAGTAAAAAATGTTATAAAATTTTCAATTCATATCCCTTCCTTATGGTAAATGCTGTGGTTTTTGTGGATCATCGCAAAATTGCAATAACTTATTCATAAATGTGTTTCTCAATAAATAAAAGAATATTAATCATATTAAAAGAAAGAAACGGTTTATTATTTCACTTAACATTTACCAACTATATATTATAGAAAAAAAATTTTTTTAAATCTTACACAACTCTACCTTCAATATGCGATTTATAGCATTAGCTGAGTTAAATAAAATTGTCTGGTCATTTTAATTATTCAAAAATTTACAATAGTTTTTCATTAAATGAAAAATTTTACCTAATATGAAATTATAATTGCCTAATAAAAATATGAAAAATATTTACTAATTTAAAAATGTTTTGTATTTTATCAAAAACAAAAAATAGAAGCGAACTTAAAATAAGCGCTATTTCTATAGATAAACCATTGTTGTTTTTAATTTATTGTTAATAAAAAGAGAGATACATAAAATTATTTTTAAAAGTTTGTGGATTGTTAAACATGAGGAAAATGCATTTAGCTAGAAATCTTACTTTCTACAAAATTTTTGTTGACATTTTTAATCCTAATCCTTTAAAGCAAGCTTACAAAATGTAATAAGTAAAATTATAAAAAAGTAAAATAAAATTACAAAAAATATAACACTTGTTGGAGTGAGGCAAAATTGCGGATTTTAAAAAGTATTATTTTTATATGCAGAAAATTCGTTTCTTATAAATTTATCTTGCACAGCATTGTCTAATAAAATAATTTTATTTAAAGTATGAATGTGTAACAATATTGAATTTATAATTCATTTTTGTATTAGGATTTTTACTGATTATGGATTATATGTGTATATGAATAACTATAATTTACAAAAAATTATTACACGTTGTATAAATATATCTGTTCCTATATTCGTTATATTTTTTGTGCTTTAAGCAGGCAAGAATAAATGAATTTCTAAACTATGCAAAGAAGAAAAACTTGTAAGCTATATTCATGATTGAGAAATTACATCCATTGAAAATGATTTTAAAGAAAAATTCTAGTATAAATGCACCTTTTGCGAAAATATTTTTTTATTTTCCAGTTAATACTAAGAAAGTAAGCAAGAATTAATAGTAGTTTGCGTGCTTAATTACGTTTTAATGTTCATATCTAACTTGCTGTAAGATCGTGACGTACGAGTGACAACTTTCTTCGAATATTAAATAGGTACATAATAATAAATAAATTAAAAATTAATCTAAACATTCTTTATTAACTTTAATAAGACGAAGAAAAGTATAGATGTTTTTTAATAAATTAAATTAGTTTACTTAACGTGAATCCAAAAGTAATAGTATATCTTCTACTTCGTAAAAATAACAATCTCCTTAATCATTAGGAAGCCAACTTTACGGTGTACTCAGATGTGATTTAAAAAAGAAAAAATTATGATATTTCTGACTAGATACCTGTAAAGACTTCAAAGAAAAAAGTAGAAAATCGTTGTTCAAATACTGTTTAAGATACAAATATATACTAAATATCCTTTTCTTAATGATTAATAGAATATATTGAAAAACATAATTACTTTTATTTTTTTCACATATTTATCACTGAATACAGTAAATATCCAATCATTATTGTGAGTTCAAGATTTTTATATTTTGTAATTTGAATAAACATTTTTATGGTAAATTTTAATTCTTTAATTCATAGTTAATTAAGTTAACTTAATTTGCTAAATTTTAAGCACATTAATTAATTAAAATTGCATATAATATTACAATCATTTAAATTTTGTTTTATAATTTAAATTTTATTTATGTTAATAGTAAAATTTAATTTAATTATTTCACTGCGTTTTATTTAAATTTTTGTTACACTTATTTCTATATCATTTCTTCAAATTAAACTTCATGCCAAGCTATCATCTATAATATTAATTAAAATTAAAGATTATTAATGCTTATTAAAAGCTTATTAAAAGTTTTTAGGTAATTATCAGTTAAAAGCATTTATTAAATCACTTGCTCTCTACATTTTTTATTCAATAAATGTTTTTATCTGAGAGAGGATTACATTAATTACAAAAAGCTATTTACGCATAAAATACTCCCCGTACTTGATCATTATTTCCTTAATTAAATCTGTCTAGACAGCTTTTTACTTCATAATTTTAAACAAAACCTTTAATTGATCGATGAAAATTTTAGAAATGGGGCAAAACTTTTCAATTTTAATTAAAAAGAAAACTTATATAGAAGTTATATAAGTTGCATTATTATATCAATTTAATTATTATATATCATTTAGTTTTGAATTATTTTAATTAAATTTACCAATTATATTAAATGTGCATTGAATTTTAATTTTTTTAATTCATATAAATAAATGTGAATTATTTATATTGATCCTAAATACATTTTATAACGAATAATAAAAATTAAGGTATTCAGACAATTTTCTCCTAGTATCATAAATTAAATTCATTTGTTTATATTTATATTTGATATTTAATCCAATACATTTAAGCAAATTAATTATCACTGATTTTTCCATTTGCAGAGGTCTATCGATTAGTTTGGGGTCAGTTATAATATGAGTATGTTTCTTTAATGTAGAGGGGTGTATAAAAAACATCTATTTACTACTCATATTATTTTTCAAATTCAATCATTAACACCTGCATTACTATTTGACTAGTTGTATTTCTTTACATTAAGAAATATTTTTTTAAGTATTAAATAAAATTTTAGATTTTATCTGAATCTATTTAACAAAAATTATAATCTCAGGTATTAATATGTAAGTGTATATATCAGTATGACTAATAAGATTATTATAGAATAGGTGTCTAATAATTTCTTTCGTCTTTTGAGCAACAAATATGTGCGCAGGTCTTTCTTTTATTACAAGAAAAATGAATTTGTTACAGCAAAAATGGCATATACTGAATATAACTGGTTCAAATGACAGCCAATGGTTGACATGCAAATGAAATGCTTTTGAAATTAGAAAAAATGGTCTTGTTTTTTAAATGATTTTTAATATGATTTTAGTTTATTGTTTTTAAATAATAAATATTTCTTACGGCTAAAATGACTAACTAGAGAAAAAGAATATTTCATTTAGAGACAAGAAATACTTAATATTTATGACTGTGTACCAATTAATAATTTAGCTGAAAATTATTAATGGGTACAATAATATTGAAATGGGTATACTCAGGCGAAATATTTCCCTTTCTAGTAATATGTTAGAAAGAGGAAAATTTGCTTTTGTTCAAGAGAATTTTATCGATTAAAGATAATTTTAATTTACATTTATATTAAATTTCCTTTTATATTATCAACATATTTCAAATTTAAGCATAGGACATTTTTATAAGTAGTATTTATTTTGCAATTCAGCATATAATATTAAACATCAGAATGCAGTTTTCGCAAACTCACAGACGCACTCAGTTAAACAAAATATCGTAAATAAATTCATTTATAACTAAAATAATTGAAGTTTAATTCATATATAATACCCTAGTAATTTATATACATTTGTACATTTGTACATACAAACTAATAATGCGAAATTTAATCTCAATTTATTATAAATGCATAATGTGAATTCTTGCTATAAATTTATAGTTTCAGAAAATAATATTTAAAAAATTATACTTCTGATTTTAAAATTAAATGTTTCTAAAATTTTCTCGATTTTTATTTGAAAAGGACTTTTTTTAACTTTTTTTAAATTATAAATTTTTTCATGAATCTAAGTACACTCTTCTCCTCATTTTTTAATACATCATTTAAAATTCTATACTTTAATATGAAATGAAATACACAGCTTAGAAGAACTTTACTGTAAATAATTAATAGATAAAAATGATGAAACATTTTATTAATTTAACTCCTATACAAAAGTTAATATGTGATTAGAAGTTGCAAAGCTTACAATTTTAAAAGAATCATTAATTTTGATTCATCAATTTCAAAATAACCAAAATATGAATTCATAAAAGTGATACTGAAAAAAATATTTTTAAAAATTTTAAATGAAATTTTACTTATTTTCAATAATAATTCAAAATTTTAATTTTTTGCAAAAAATGAAAACATTTTTTGTAGATTTTTTTGTAATTTTAAATTACTTTTTTGTAAATGGAATCAAAAATTTTGATTTTTATTGAATATTAAAATTTTTTAAATAATATTAATCAAAATAAATCATCATTATAAATCTAAAATTACTGAAGTACGTACAAGAAAATGTATACAATTGACGCAAAAATCATTTATTCATAAAATCTAATTCATTTGTCTCCAGCGTTAAACTTGTAACCAATGTGATACTGTTTGTCTCTAAGAAGATTAATAAATTATTATCCCTTTGAAGTTAATAAATATAATCTCATCATTATCTAATTAAGGAGAAACCTTATAAAATGCATCCAGATCATTAACAACAACTTACACTTAGTAAATAAATGGTTTTGATTTTGAGGAATTTGGTGCAAATGCAAATTAATATTTAACGCAAATTGCTATTAGCTGCCGGTTAAAGCAGACAATTTACAAATAAATGCTAATAAGCGCTCGGACAGAATCGCTTCGTCCACAAATTGCATATTTAATGCGGCAATAATTTAAAACCTTACGAATAAAATGGCTTAATATTTTCCTCGTAAAAGGGTGTGCTTTCATTTTAAAACATTGGAATGGTAGATAAAAATGCTTTTAAGGCACTATTGAAATAATTTAACTTAATACAGTGAATACTCTTTCATATTTAATGCCTTCCCCTAACATAATTAAATCTGCAATTTATGCAGATTCCAAGTAAACACTTTTGACCATTAAATATGTGGTCATTGTGAATAAATTAAAGAACTTGAAACAATAGAAAAATAGTAATAATATGTATAATTTTTATTAATGTTTCTTAGATTACATAAAAATAGAAAAATCGTTACTGAATTATTTTACAGAGATTTTTTAAAGGTAAATAATGCGTTTTATGTCCTAAGAGATCAAATAGATAATTCTTGATTAAAATAAGTAGTATTTTTGAGTGACTTAGGTAACGAATAATATTTTTGGCTGACTAGATACATTGCACATTTTGTTGAGTAAAAATAACAACATTTTATTTGTAAATAGTTTAAGTTTCAATCAAAATAAAAATTTTAAAAACATTTTTCTTCCTCTTCTACATGTAAATTATAAGAATAACCTTAAGACTATTTGTAAACATTATCAACACTTGGTATTCCCAACCAAGAATAGTAAATTTAAAATACAACATTCTTTACAAAAAGTGTGCATCTCCTTACAAAGTTCCAGTAAATCAAAACTGAAACCGAAAAATCAACTTGTTCGTAAGTCGTAAGTTTTGGCTGATGTTAGAAAACATTCTTCGGTGTAAGCGATGATAAATAACACAACAGTCCATCGAATAAAGTAATTACAATTAGAAGAAAGAAGTCAGTGCAAGCAAAAAGTCATACTTCCATTGTTGAAGTATATTGCACAGTTTTCTTCCTTTCCTCAGTAACACACATTGAATTGAGTTCTTGGTCCAAATAATTTCATACATCGCTCTAGAAGCTGCAAAATATTTCAAAATCTGCAACGATTAGAGTTAATTGAAAGGAATGCAAGTAAACGGGTATAACTAATCTAACTCAAATGTCACCACGTTGTGTGAACTGTTCCAGAGGAAACACAACCCCAATTTTTCACATTTCTGTTAATAGTAACAGTAAGGAAGCACTACAGCATTCTTCATATTTGTTCCTTTGGCAAATCGTTATCCCCAAAGAGATAACAAGTGAATAGATAGTTTTCAGATGAAGTCTATCATCATACCAAACTTGGTAGGGGGGCGCGACCCCCACCTTGGCTGTTGGCGAAAGAGGCGTGGTGATAGTAGAGTGACGGATATGTCGCCACACTAAGTGTTGAGTTCTCTGTAGCATTCACCGAAGAGGAACCAGTGTCGTGGTACAGTATGGGGACCCGTACCATTCTCTGGGCATGGGCCATGTTGGCTGCTTCCAGCTCAGCAGCTAGTTGACGTTTCCACTTGTTGCGCCTATTTTGGAACCAGATTTTCACTTGCGTTTCTGTTAGATGCAAAGAGGCAGCGAGGCCGGCCCTCTCTGAACTGGAGAGATAACGTTTCATGTCAAACGTCGATTCCAGTTGGAACACTTGACTTCGCGTGAACACTGTACGAGTCTTTTTCTTACGGCGATTATTCTTGCCTTTCTTGGTGTCGCTGTCACCGTTGCTGCCCGTCCCCGTGGAGCCGCTCCCTCCGCCGCAGCCGCCGACCGTTCCGCCGTTGCCGCCCGTGCCAAGCGGGTTAGGATTGTCGTCATTGAGTGCTCCCGGGGATAGGGGGCTCGATGCGCGGCTGTCGGAGTTGAGGAAGTCGTCGGCCGGAGGTGGACTGCTCGTCGGCTGGCACAACCCTGAGAGGGAAGAAAATTAAAATTAGATCGATCAATAACAGCTGCAGAATACAATCGCTATTTGTTAAAAAATAAATAAACGATATTACTATACCATTCTGCCGCGCTACGAATTTGCTGTTTTATCACAACAGCTTTCTAATTACAAGATAATGACATTATATATAATTAATAAATTTAATTTTTAGATGAAGTAAGGGATGTGATCTTTATATAATGTATGTCAAAGCTAATATAATTAATTATATACATATATTAAAATAATAAAAGCAATTATCGAAATAATTTTTATTATCATTATTTATATAAATAATAAATGATTTCAATCCCAGAGACAGACATTTTTTACTTAATAAGTAACGTCGAATTAAAATAAATATATATGAAAAAATTAAGTTAAAAATGCAACCATGAAAATTTAGCCTTGAAAGTAATTTCTACGTATGATTATATGTTTCATATATTATAAGAGGAATTCAAAATTTAGTCTAATTAAATTTTTGTTCTATCGGAAAATGTAATTCTGTGACATTTGCAACCACATGTGTCAGTTATAAGGATGAAAATATATTTAGTGAAAGATGTTTTAGTAAAAGTATAAGAGTCAGTTGAATTTTTTGCTTCCTTTTTAAGTATCTACTTAAAAAGAAAGCTTAACTAATCTTTTCACATTTCATTTTTTCCGCAAATAACATAGTTTTCTTTTTTATTAACTAGAAATGAATTATTAATGATTTAATAATGGCATTAGGAAAACTACTCATTTTTTAATTGATATATTAGGAAATCTAGTTTGTATCCAATATTCCTTTGTCTTATTAAAATTCTTATTTTCTTTGACACGCACCGAAATAAATTTTTTATTTTCAATGTACAAAACTAATATACATTTAAAAAGTATATCCTTGGTATTTTATGTAGAATGATTTAAAATAGGCAATGTGATAAATGTAAAATAAAGATACTATTGAAAGATTATTCAGTTCCATAATATGAGTAAGCATTTCAAATTGCTTGAAATTTTTCATTTAAAATTTTTTTTTCATTTTTTGGCAGTATTAAGTGTTTTTGGTTCTTTTCAGATTTTTTCATTGGCAAACCGTACAAAATTACCTGCTGCAAAAAAATCATCATAAATTATATTTATTCAATTCTTCCTTCTTCTTTTTTTAATGGTTTACATTTTATCCCATTCTAATTGAAGCACTCTACAAACAAATATCCTATCATTCCACATCAATTATTGGAGCATGTTTGTTATAAAACTATAGGCAGATGAAATTTTAGATAAAAATTCTGGTTTTCTTATAATGTCCCAAAAAAAAGAATTATAAATTAAAAGTCAATAAATATCAAACTATAAAATTTAAGGATAAAGAAACTTCCCTTTTTACAAAATGCATCCCTTTCTATTACTTTTTATTGGAAGAAATCTGAACATTCAAAATGCACCAGAACACCGAAAAGAACATTGGTCTAAGGCTTATTAACTCATCTTTTATGAAGATAAGCTTCCATTCACGAGGATATCATGTGAAAGAAATATATTTTAGTGTTAAAATAAGTTTGAGAAGTTTTAAAATTTGAGTCTTATCTTAGCAAATCAAAAGGGAAATTTATCATGCGTTGCTCAATGAATTACTAAAACAAGATGGAGTCTTAATTCGATTTTATAAAGTTTTACAACAAATTGGAACTTTTGGATGAATCAGACTGAGAGAAGGATAATTTGTTGCAAATCTTGAGAATTTATAAATAAGGGGGAATTCAGAGAACTTCTTTTATCTTGTTATATATATTTATAACTGCTGCTCAAACTATTCATTATTCCATAAATAGTATTAACCATTTTTTAATTATAGTAAGGAATAATTTTAATGATAGAATATGGTTAAATTAAAAAATATATATATCATATTTCCATTATTAATGAGTTAATAATATCATAAGTTTGCACACTATCAAACAAGTTAAAAAAAATACCTCTTAATCACAGTTTTGAAATATAGACATGAAATTACAAGTAAGTAATGAAAAATGCTTACATTCCTTTTATAATTACTCTTTTCAGTCGTTTAATTACAAACTGTAGTTAGCTGTACATTATATTTAATATCAGATTTTTAAGTTTAGTTGATAAAAATTTATTATTTTCTTTTATAAAATGTTTTCCTATAACATTTATTTTGTGTTTTAAAATTTTCATTCTTTGCCCTTTTTGTTAGTTTTATAATTTTTTTCTTTTGTTTTAATGATTATTAAATAAAATATTTAAATTTATGTACTAATATTTTAATAATGAATAGCATTTATTATATTTCATTTTATGATATGTAATATATATTTATAAAATGTATTCATTCAATTGTTAATTTATTTATTCACAGACTGAAATATATTAAATATATGTAGTATAAAGATTCACATTTCCCTCGCATTCAACCTGTTTTATACCAGTATTGACGCATGATATAAAAGCTATAAGTGTTTTTAAGGATTAAATATATTCCGTATTACTTATCTCCCCAAAATTATTATTCTTTATTCTCCATTATTAGTCAAAAAGTTTTGTTATTATATTATAAAAAGCTATAAAATTGTGTTTTTTTTTACGACCGGAATAATTACTAAGCTGTTGTAATAACTTACTACAGTAATTATTTCTGATATAATCAAGGAAGTAATTTTGTTTTGAAAAGTGACATTTAAATTGCTTTACAATAGTTTTCCTTTAACTTTGTTACACTTGTTTTGAGCAGAAATTAGAATTTTCAAACAATTTCTAAGCTTTCTCCAATATTCTAAAAAAATATATTTATTTATTAAATACCATTTTAATAGATAACTGTAATATCACCTTTTTTACAGTTTGTAAGTGAAAAATAATGGGAGTGTTCTTTGAAAGTAATTGAATCTATTAAAAAAATTTCTCCTAGCTAAAAAATATAAATTTTATTTAATTGAATATATTAACTAGTCCATATTTCAGAAGTATTTAATAAAAATATAAAATGTACACTTCGTAAAAATATAGTAAAGTTTATTTCGCCTTTGTAAATAGACACAATGGATTGTTAGGGCATTTCTAAAATGTCAAAGAAAAGAACACTTTTTTTATATTCATTAAATGTTAGTTACTGGTTTCAAAAGTAAACTGATAAATAGAGAGAGGGAGAGTTTCATTGAAATACTACTTATATACAATTATTTCCGATTTCTTTTTTTACTTCCAATCATTTCTGAATTCTTTATTTGAATGCTCCACTTGCCAAATCAATAAACTCTCTTTACTGAATTTTGTTAAGTTTTAATGATCAGAGCTGTGTTACATAGCTGTATATATAAAAATTATCGCCAATATATAAGTATTAACATAATCAAAATTATATATAAATTATAATAATTATAACATTAATTTTAAAAATTAATATATACTATTATATTTTCATTTATTACATTAATTGATATTTTCATTTATGTAAGTTCAACACCATGTAGGATTGTTGAGCAACGTTTAAACAGACCGGTAATTTGCTCTCCCGAATTTATTCTTTTCCAGAAATAAGGGTCCATATTCATGTGTTGCAAGAGAGAAAACTAGGAACATTCCTAATTACCCACTCTGACGGATATGCATTCAAAAAGCAGAAACGCGCGATCTATCCCCGTAATTCAACAGTAGCAGGGATCAAACGGAGGAATTTATAATCTGAAAAGCACTTTCTTAAACTAGGACGGTGCTTTTCAGACATTCCATTTTTAGTAGGAGCACCTCCATTTTTATAATGTTAATATCAATTTTAACAAAGATTAATTTATCAGCAGAATAGTGTTTATATTTATATTACAATTTATTCTCAGTTACAATTACACTCGCATACACTTTTGACGATTGCTTTCGGATCTAATTTTATAACAAATATTTCTAAAATTCATATTAACAAAAAGTAAGGATTATTGATATATGAAGGTTTCATATTATACATAGCAGAAAATAGTATATACATTAAGCATTACCAGATTTCTTTTCAAATAAAAATTTTTCCGATGCACTATAATAGTTTCCTGCTCAAAAACATTTTCTAGAAATTTAGACACCTTTGTTGGGAAGTTAAATAAAAATCTCAAAACATAAATAGAAACACGTGTCTAGTAACTTTTATTTTATGTCAAAATTTAAATATTTTACGCATAAATTAAATAAAACAAATTCATATACAAAAGGCTCAATCAAAAAAGTTAATCATTTAATTTAAGCAATTTAAAGCAATAATAAAACTACTCACCCAGTATTAATTTCAATAATGAATTTAAATCACATGTTATCAATTAAATTTCATTTACTTTACTAGCTGACATTAAAATAGCAGAAAAATTGCGACATACCACAAACAAAAGAATTTCGAAAAGAAATAATTAGAAAAAAAGAATCATTCAAAAGCTGCATGCATGATTTTGCTTAAACAAATTTACTCCATGTATATTTATTCAAGTGAAAATAATAATTCTCTTATGACAAAAATCAATCTGAAAACACAATTGTTTAACTACGACATGCATAAGAGGTAACGGAAATAATGTCTGTCTCTAGAAAATAATTACTCATCGTAGAGTAACAAAATAAAAACTTCATAAGAGAATTCAAGGCTTCCGGCAATAATGATTTCGGTTTAAAAATTTAAATTATCATTGTTCTTCAGTAGTTGCAAAACAAAATTTGAAAAATTAATTAATCTTAGTTTAAATTATATAATTTGAACATTCTCTCACATCATTAAGTATCTAAAGAAAAGTGTAAACATTTTCCAAATACTTAGTAATAATAATTTCAAACTTAAAATACATTTTTCTTTGTTTCATTGAATTTCATTTTTAAGTTATATCTTTCCTGCGCGCAGCTATTTAAAAGCAGGTGATAACTTATATCTATGAATACATACAGACTTCTATATATTACATATATCTCATATGTAAATATTTAGTAATATATTTAGATAGATAGTTAGATATAGATATTACTAAGAAAATATCAGAGCTAACAGCCAAATGATTTTAGTATACTGACCTTCAATTCAACATATTCTGATTGTGGATTCAATTTCAGTTCCGGGTGTGGTTGTTCGTAGTTATTCGGAATCAAATTTAAATTTTGGGTCACTGTAAATTAATCCTCGTGTGTGAAAAAAGTACGTAAAGTGATGAACGAATTAAGGGAAACAGCAAAATATTTGAAAAGAAGAGTGTCTCATACATTATGACGTTTAATTTAACAGTAAGGATTTAAATTTTTTTTAGGGTAATGTATAATTTTAGATAAAGAGTTTGTGAAATTTTGGAAGTTTGACTCTAAATATACACTGCTCAAAAAGATAAAAGCAAAAATGATTTGTGAGAATTGAGTGACGTTCATGACTGGATTGATACAATAAATGCCAGTAAGTGATTAAAAGAACAAGGTTTGGCTAAAAAGATTCTTAAATAAAAGGATGACTTATGAAATTTTTTCTTGGAATTATTAAGATTTGAAGGACGCAACGCTAAGATAGAAAATGCTCACCATAAGTAGTTTTCTTTTCACATATGGCCACGAAAAATAGCACAACCAACCACCCACCAAATATATATATATATATATATATATATATATATATATATATATATATATATATATATATATATATATATATATATATATATATATATATATATATATATATATTTATATATATATATATATGTAATAGTTTATTGGATAACGCGTGACAAATAAAATATTTTGTAAGTTTTATTATTCGCTATATTTTGTCGGGCACCTTCCTTTCTAAACTTTCACCATATGAACACAAGAGTTATATATCGAGAAAAATCTATGAAGAGTGCTTAATCGTGTGACGATCGTTGAAAAGAATTTATCTAATATCGAACTGTATCGGTAATGGGTGCAAAAAAAAGTTCACCCAAAAAATAAATCTTAAATAACAATATAAAGTGAATCCTCTGTTTGCTTACATATGATTTGTTCCCCTGATCTGTTAAATTATTTGACATTACTTAACTAGATTCAAAACCAGTCGATTAAATATCGAACTACGTTTCTTGTATAATAGCTTTTACAGAAAAAGAAAAACATTTATTCCCATGATTATAAAAACATTATGCGACTCAACATTAATATTTTAATTTGAAAAAATGATTTTATAGAAAATATGACACCACTCAACACTAATATTTTAATTTGTAATCACTCTTATGGAAAGGGGAAGCTGACTCCTGTCTTGTCTATTTGATTAACGATCTAAGTCACATATTGATTGTTTTAACTTCTAAAGTTCAGAAATGCATCCTCACTGACTCCTAAATTTCAAAACAAAATTTCTTTCATTTTCATGTGAGTTTTTACTAAGGATAAACTTTTTTGAAAAAAAAGGGGAAAAATAAAATTCTTGAGGTAATTATTCTACAAATATATTGCAATATAGAATTGGTAATACTAGAAACCACTGATATACTTCAGATGTGTAATATCTTTTTAATCAAACAAAGTCATTTTCAGCAGATAAAATATTAATCCATTATTATATTAAAATAGGCTGATTACTTCATTTAGTATGTGTTATTTCAATATGTGACTTCGCTTACATAAGGACAATATGAACACAAATTGAAAAATTCCTTACATAAAAAGGCAATTTGCGAGTTTGTTTCTGAAACTAGCAGATTTTTTTCATTTTAAATTTATTTGTTAGAAGAGAAGTCCTTTTTGTAAAACAGCAATTAAATAAATTTTCCTTTTGATTAATATTATCAAATTTTAATAATTAATATTTTGACATGGAATGAAAAAGAAGGAACTTTCTGCACTGTAAAATGTACTGTATATATTAAATATTTCGTATAAGTTTTTTTTAAGTATTTGCTCATTAAACTCAGACTAAAGCAAGTAATTTCAAACAATATTCTTATGCATTTAGAGTTTGTATATTATATGTTAAAAATAGCATTTAAACTCTTCAATTCCAAATGAATTCAATTTTAATTTTATGGATTTAAAATATCAAAACAAATAAAGTTTATTGGAGTAATGTCAATATTATAATTTTAATTTTTTTAATTTTATAGAATGAGTGTTATTTAGAACATTGTGGTTGAATTTTTGAAAATGTTTTATGCTTATAATAATTTTTTTTCTCCTTTTGTGGTTGAATTAAATGAAAATTGGTTTATTTCTGTAACTTTTTAGAATTTTGAAATCAATTTGCTTATAAAGTATTAAAACAATGTTTTGCACTAAATTAAATTATGAAGTGGTACAATAGACACCAATCCATATGAATATTTATTTTTAAAAACATTTCAAAGTTCTCAAATAATGAATTGGTTGAAGTTTGTACGCATGTAATTTGAATAATTTAAATTATATATAAATATACTCCCCTTAGTTTTTACTTTTCAAATATGAAAATTTTTTATTTGATATTAACATGAAATTTAAATGGAAAATTAAATAATATAAAATCGAAAGTGAAAGCAAAATTTTTCATATATTCACTACAAAAATTCATAAAAAAATAAAATTCAACTGTTTGTATTCCCTTTTAGTTTAAAAAGAAAAGTAAATATGCAATAATTTGCGAATGATTAAACTAAGACCAAAAATTTTACCAATAGTCAATGAACGGATCATTTATTAATTCTCCTTTAATCGTTACATCACAAAAGAGAAATTATGCAAGTATTATAAGTGAAATATTTATCGATAGAATGGATTAAAATTTTATTCCTTTGTGACTAATTTGCTAACAACTTTTTTGGATAATCAAATTAGGAGCGCAATTTCCAAATAGTTATTGAACAAACTTTTCCGGCCATACAAAATAAGAGAGCAGATTTATTTTCATTTGCATATATTTTTATCGAATAGGCAATTTTTCTAAAAGAGATATTTAAAATTCATTATAATGAATATTTAAATTTTTAAATCATCACCACATCACGAAAATAAAATTAATGTATCCTTATATTAAAATCTTTTAATGAAACAAATTAATGATGGGTGGAATTTTAATAACACCTTTTAAATGTATAACTCTTTTTTTATTATTAACCTTTATTTGATATTCATGGCTTATTTTTTTTCTTTCGTTTTATAATAGTGGAATATATTGTCAAATAATTTTCAAAGTGTGTAAAATGTATCATAAAAATAAAATTTCCTTTCTTATTTCTTTACTTCATTAAATTATTAAATTTTCAATTTTACTGTTTTTAATGAATATTAATTTATGTTAATGTTTGCTCTTAATTCCATTAGATTTTTTTCCAGTGATATATTTTATTGCTCAGAAAATCTTTTCGTTTGTGAGGGATAAATATAATATTTAATTGTTATTTTAAGCAACATATGTATTGAATCTCTTTCAGACTTTTTTCTCATTGCAGATTATGCATTGCATTTGTTTTATAATAAGTGAGAAGCATTTACATATATAATAAATATTATCACTATAAGAGCAAGTATAGTTTCTAAAAGTAAGTAAAAATATAAGAGCTTAATATTCGAGAAATTATATATAGTTTATCTATGAAAGATTAGGTCAAAATATCAGGAATATTTTATTCTCGTTGGAAAGAAAAATAGATTGGAAAAAAGTGTGATATATATATAAACTCACCTTAACAAGTACTTAGATTATAAAAGAATGTATTCAATATAAATTTATTCTTGTGAATTTTTTTCTTCAAAGTATTACGTTATATTACAGTCTACAAAACTAGTTCATTTTCTACACCTTATACCTTTTTAATGCTGTAATTATATAAATTCGTTTAAATGAAGACTTGTAAAAAATTTTTTTTTGACGTAAAGAATATACTTTTTTGATATAGTTGCTTCACCTTCTAATTTTACCTCGTCATTGTTTCATAATATAATAGTGTAGGAATATTTAAGTACTGCAATTAATATACTTAGTATGATACTTAATTTAATAATTCCGTCAAAATTCTGAATAATCCAAGAAGCAAATACTCAAAACGTTATAAACTAATTTGAGGATGCAGCTCAAAAATATGTTATCATTATTATTTTCTTTTATCTTGTTATATTTTCACTGATAATTTAATTGAATACCTTGGTTTCCAAAATAAAATAAAGCGTAGCAGCTACTTGTTTAAAAACTAGTTAGTTCATACGAAATTTTTTAATGTGTTGTTAAATATGAGAGGTGTTTAACAAAACATCAATCTCTAAATTAGTGGGACAGCAATTAGAATTTTTCATTTGAAAAGAGCTTATGAATGCATGCTTGAATACAAGATTGCAAATTTAATGGTGTTGTTGAGATTACACCAAACCTTTTCTTCGGTTAAAGCGGGGAGTTGCTGAATTATTCAGTGTTAAATAAAAGATGAAGAATATTAATGAAATATGCAAAATAGCTTCAGTCCGATCGAAATACTCATTTACTAGAAAAAAATGATGTTTGAAAGCGGAATTACAAATTCAGCTAAGATAAAAAAAATACCTACGTTAAAAATTTCATTACATGTAATAAATTATTTTTCCTAAGGACTGCAAAGAGGAATGACTGGAAGATCAATGACAGGTATAGGAGCCAGATAACTAAATGTTAATTTTAAAGTTTATAGATTTTGGGAACAACTTGTCAAACCACTGATTCGGTATCCACAATTCAACTATAGACAAACAACCACAATAACGAGATCTGATAGAATTGAATAGCAATTAAAACTCAATTCAGATCTTCCTTGCTGCCATAGTTGGAAGATTGGCAACAGTTTCTACAATTCGTAGAGCTTAGCAGAAGGATTCATAAAAGGGGACTGTAATCTAGATGATTAATCATTTGCATGCTACTTACATAACGACATATGAAGGCAGATTCATGTTGGCTCAATTATGTTCAAGGGATTAATGAACAAATTATTGAACAAGAGAAGGCTGCCCTCCAAATGAGTTAAAATGTATTCGCTAAAAAACTATATAATTATAATTGTAGTGAACGCGCGCACGTGAAATGTACTATAATCTAAGAGGTATCTATGAAACAGATTTAAAAGGAGAAGATAATGTGTATATTTAATGCACAGAAGTAAATACTTTTGCTAGTTTTTAGCTGAGTTTCCCAAATGAATTATTACTTTAGTTTTAATTATCATTAATATTACTTCCGTTTTTCTATTTGAAATCGTGAATAGCACTCTTTATAAATATGACATCCTTAATGCTTACATGGGACCATATGAATATTTAGTAGTCCAAGACCAAGAAAGATAGAGATATCACAGCAAAACTTATTTGCCAGGTAATACGTTATACAAAAATCAAAGGGTTGATATAGCAGTCTCTTGTGCCGCTTATCCAATATGGTGATCATGACTTTCAGCTCTCACAAAGTGAGCTCAGGTTCGAATCCCGAGTAAGATTTGGATGTAAAATTGGAAAAGAAGTCGGACTTTCTGTCTGCAAAGGATCTCCGTTTCAAAAGAAATCAGCTCACATTCTTGTTTCTGCCTGGAGTCATCGTCCTTATCAATAAATGTTCTCTACTTCTACTTGTTGTTATCTTTTCTCATGTATATCAGATAGAAAAATGCGACAAAAAACAACATCTTGTGAAATGTGGATGATGACAAAATCAGTAGTTAGTGCAGCTACCACTTTTGACTATAACCACTGCAAGAAGACTTTTCATAGAATCAAGGAGGCTTTGGGTTTATTCTTGGAGTATTCTTGGAGTATTCTTGAAGTATTCTTGGAGTAAACTATTACTTTTATTCGACAGTCCCCTTTAAAGAAAGAAGAACTAATAATAACTTTTGCAATCATCATTACACATTGCAGAAAACTTAGAAAAGTAAAAGCAAAGGTAAGGGAAAACTAACTACTGCATGAATATAAAATGGTCAGTACACCGATAACAAATGTACTGCTGAAAAAAAGACCTATAAATTGGCAACAAATTTGTTATTAATAAATGAAAAAAATTATTTTTGAAAATGATGGAAGATATTTGATATGGCATGACATCTTCCCAGAAAGCTAAAACTACTGCACCCTTGATGAAATGATCTATAAGACTTCGGACAGTAAAGTTGTTCTCTAATAAAAAATTATAAAGTTCACAGAGTAAAAGGACATCATAGTCTTCTGAGCAACATCTCATCCATGTATACTCCAAACATTTTCGATTGGTCATTCAGGACCACATAGTAGCCTTTCTAAATGCTGCACTTTTTTAGTTACAAGCATTTTCTCTAAAAGCTGAACTGCTACTGTTATCCTGTACTCTCCCCCACAGGTGTAAATATTAACGTGGACACGTGCTTGGGTTGGGGACGTGTCCACGTTAATATTTACCTAAAGTCCCTCTGCTGGTGGGGCGTTGATGTGGAGAGGAGGGTGCAAACTCAAATGTGATCTCGTCAACTGACCGTAGTTCATAATTACTAGGCACTTGGTGATGGATGAGTATTCCGAGCCCGTTAACCTAAAGGTACAGTCCGGGCTCACCTACACCGCTATGTATGCTTGTTAACCTGTATTAAATGAAAATTATCATCTATGACTACTGCATGTGATATAAAATGAAGACTCGATATCTCTCTTCTGTATATTTATGAACTATCAAATTTCTATATCAAAAGTGAGGCGAGCTACCACATCTACTTATATTTATTCCAGTCTATCATAAAAACCTGCCTTATGATTGTTTTGTGATCTTTCACAAATTAAAGTGGGATTATTTCGAGCGTCTCTTCTTTCCCACAGCAAAACACGTGTAGCCTCACATTCTAAATTAAATCCCGACATGGCAATAAAAAGCACACTATCTTAATCATTTCCTTATTTCAACGGTTCTCCTTTTTGTCATTCGGTACATTGAGGTCAAACGGCATACCAACCATTGACTCTGTATATATGGAAACCATTCTGATAAAATTTATTTCTGACTGTTTGGCTTGACATTTTCTCTTTTTACCAAACAAAAACTATGCAGCTGAGTAATATCTTTACTGTGAGATGCTAATATATTGCTCCTTTTTTGCGGTGTTTGAACATGAACACCTGTGGCCTGGTTGATGTCTAGCAGTTCCTCATGTCTGGAATCCATTCTGTAATCTTAAAAACACTCACTGTGACTCTTTAGGCATCTAGCATGTTTTTTGTGATTGCTAGATTCAACTCCTCAAATAAAAAGTCAAGACAGATTCTGATAAATCAGCTGTCGGGATGTTTTCAAGGTAGCTTTATTTCAGAACAAAAGTTAAAAGAATCAGAATTTCAAAACTGAGGCAGAAAAGCAAAAAGAAACTTGTGGAATGGCACTTCCTGAACTTATGAAATTTAAACTTATTTCTGACGGAATATTGATTTGATGATATAGCTTTTAATTTCTGTTTTAAGCTTCGCCTTAAATTATAGATCTTATTTGGAGTTAGTTATGCAAGTGTTTGCATACTGTTGTCAAAATTATGTGCTCTTCTTTATACAATTAGCATATATATTACAATCCCCATTCAAAAATTAAAATTTTTAGATTAAAAAAGGTGTAAATGTGAACATTTACATGTATTTGTTTTAAATATAGTGAAACTACATTACTGAATAATCTTGTGACACAATAATCAAAGCTTTTAAATCATATCTGCACTTGTATTTTTTCTCTTTGTATATACTTAATTTCAGCTAATACTACTCCTTTTCTAGATGAATTTTTGCCCTAGAGTTTTATATTAAGCTATTTTTTTCCTAAGAGTTTTTTCTTAGACTTTTTCTAGATAGTTTAGAATTTCTTTTCCTAAAGAATTAAAAAAATGTGTAGGAAATACAGTGTTACATAATGCACCTACAGGATATTTAACCCCTGGTGGTGTCTCAGTAAAACATGCATATCTGGAAAAAAAAACATGATTCCAAGTTTTTCTCAAACATTGGTTATAAATATGCGTCTTTAGTTGAGTTTCAAATATGAAATATTTTTATTTCAAAATATTTTTAAAATGGAAAATTCAATATTATAAGAAAGTGTGAAATATATTTTTTTATACTGTCCTTAGACTTTTCTGGTGTTATTTAGTAAAATTTTGTGTGCTCGTGTTAAAATTAGAAAAAAGTTGGTACGTCTAAGATTAATATTCCCGAATTGATAATGCATAAAAAATATTCAAAAAAGTTGATATTATATCATTTTTTACGAATAAAATCATATTTAAAAACATCAATTTGATATTATTATATATGTTTTATATTTGTTTTAAGAGTCAAACTTTTCCATGTCGTAAGCAAAATTTCACAACTGAAATAATTAGCACAATAGATTTCTTACTGTACTTCTTTTTAAGAAATAAAGACTACGTAATTCAAATAAAAATTCATTCAAATAAAAATAAACTATAAAATTGTGATTGCATTAATTACACACATGTGTGACAGCTTTATTATAAAGTCGAATTATGTTATATAGTAAACAGAAGTACCTAGTATAATCGTCATTTGCCGAAGAAAGAGAAAAAAGTATGTGGATTTACTTATAACAAGATTGTTTTAAATTAACCATATTACGTCACGCTACAAGCATTTAAATATAGATATGATTTTTATTCAGATGTTAGAGTAAAATACAACCATTAATGGAAATTATAACAAGAATCTTGAATCTAAAGTATAAAATAAAATTTTAAAACTACGTATTTTTAGAGTTTTGAGTGTTATACTTTTTGTATGAGTTACCGAATAATGTAACAGTATAAAATTTGAAACTGTTTTAAGCTTTTCTTAAAAATGGTTGCATATATAACTCAAAGATTACAAATTTGATACTGTCAACAAATATGCCATTGATCCCGCGTTGTGTTAGTGTGAATAATAAAATCCTTTAAACTTCATGGAATAATCATAGTTTAGTTGACAGGAATTTTATGAAAGAGGCGAGAAATTTTTTCCATTGTAAAAAACTTGGCAAGCTGTTTGGATTATTAAATCTGTTTTTCAAAAAAATACATTTTTGAATTTATCAAAGATACTTTTTTACTTATCCGCATAATTATACAGACTTCTGAATTTATATTAAAATTTAAAATCTAGCAAAGTAAATTTTAACTTCCACATTTTAGTGAAAATGTTGTCTTCAAGTGAAAAACATAGTATTAAACTCAGCAACAATTTCATAAAATACTGTCAATAAAAGATACATAGTTGGCAATATTATATATATATATATATATATATATATATATATATATATATATATATATATATATATATATATATATATGCGGAAAAACAAGCTCAGCAAAGCAAAATTAGAGCATGGAAGGAGAAGCTGAGTGAAAGAGACCGACGGGTATTAAAGCGGATTGTAATGTCTAATAAGAAAACAACTGCAGCCAAAGTGACCGCAGTGCTCAATCAGCATCTGCATTATCTTGTGTCAATAATTACAGTTAGGAGATACCTTTATAAAGAGAACATCTATGGCAGAACAGCAATTCCGAAGCTACTTGTCACAGATGCTAATGCCAAACGTCGTGTAGAGTGGTGCCACAACCACAAAACCTGGTCGATGGATAAGTGGAAGACGGTTATATGGCCAGACCAATCATGTTTCACACTTTTCCCCACAACAGGATGAGTACATGTGTGGAGAACACCCGCACAAGCGTATGATCTTGATTGCCTCCTTCCAACTGTCAAGCATGGAGGTGGATCGGTCATGGTATGGGCAGCCACGTCATGGTTTTCTGCTGGTCCAATCGGAACCCTGAAAGGAAGAATCCTTGGGAGAAGTATAGAGAAGTTATAGTTGACCAGGTCCATCCTATGATGCAAACTTTCTTTCCTGCAGGGAATGGAATTTTCCAAAATGATAATGCCCTTGTTCATGTAGCCAGAGTTGTCCAATCATGGTTTGATGAACATGAGGATGAAATGGAACATCTACATTGGCCCGCACAGTCCCCAGACCTCAATACAATCGAACCGTTGTAGTCTATTTTAGAGCTTTCAATCCGGAATCGATATCCTTCGCCGGTATCTCTCACGGAACGTTCACAATATCTCCATGAAGAATGGTACAATATTCCTTTAAACACTATTCAGAATTTTTGAGATTCTATTCCCAAGCGAATCCAAGCTGTATTACATGCCAAAGGCTCCATATTAATAAAGTATTCCTTCAAAGTCTAGGGTGTTTCTATTATTTTGATAACCACCTGTATATATATATATATATATATATATATATAGTGTCCTCTTCAACAGCTCATTGTAGCTTAACGGTATGACTTCCGAGAGAAAGGCTGGCTTCAAATTCAATACGAGTCACTGTTGAACAACAGATGATACCTGTTGCGTATCTGCATTCTGCCTATGCATTTGTTGTTAGAGATTTTCAGGTTTTCTCCCTTGTGATTTCTTCCCCGCAATTCGAATAATAGCTGGAAATTTAATTAAAATTACAATAGACATCATTAAAAAAAGATCATAGTTGTAAAATGTTCCTTATAGCCCTTTCCTCTTTAAAAGAAATTGTGGCATATTAAAAATTGCTTATAGCTATTCATTATGAAATTTACATCAATATACTAGTATGACACTTTTATAATTAAAATAAGAATAACATAAAAGAATACATTAAGAAAATAATATAAAATAATATTATATATCTTGTTTTTTGTTTGAAATGTCTCTCTATAATTACCTTTACATGTTAGATGGCAACTAATGATACACACATTAAGATTAGCTCAAAAGATGAAAAATTAACTAAGTAAAATTACGTTTATATGATCCTGTATATTAATATAAAATCTTAAAAGTGAATGTGACTATGTATATATATATATATATATATATATATATATATATATATATATATATATATATATATATATATATATATATATATATATATATATATATATATATATATATATATATACACACACATCCAAGACTTGGTATTAAAACTGATAATTTCAATTATTTGCTATAAGTAAAGTAATATCATATGACAAATTTACTGAAAGTTATTTAAGAGAAACTGTAATTGTTGCTGCAAAAATAAATAATACAAGTAAAGTTATTAACTGAGTAAATATTGAAGATAACGTTGTTAAATGAAACGTCATTATTGATGTGGAATTTGAAATTTATTTTACAATAAACATAATGGCCCATGAAATTTAGAAATATGATAACACCAAATGGATCAGTACAAGGAGATTTCTGAGAAGCTAATTTTTTTAAAGCTAATTTTAATCTCTATATAGCTTATATTTATGACTTCCTAAATTAAACAAAATAGAGGCCTAATTGGTTTATTTATTAACACACACACAATATTTGGTCTTTTCATTTTAGTTTAATTCTCTACATTCAGAAAATCAATTAATTACTAATCTAGGCGAAAATTTGAATGCAATGAAATAAATTGGTTGTTTCCTCAATTGTTATTTCTTAGACATGAGGACTAATTATACCACAGAACTTACAGTCAATAATAGATTCTAAACTACTACAAACATCTATGCTTGAAATGGGAGTTGAACTCCCAAATTGCTAAATTGAAGGCCTGAATGCTAAGAATTCGGCGGCTAGCTCGATTTTTGAGAAGAAATATCAGTTAAATGATAAAATAGGATACATTATACAATATATATTGATGCCTAATTTTCCATACAATAAGTACTAACACCTGTTATATTTAAAAGGTGTGATATTTTTAGTGTGCAGCAAAGTATATTTTTAATAAATAATGAATTAATTAAAAAAATTACTGAAATCAAATATAGATTCCTACAGGATGTGTTTTTAAACACAGAGATTTTTCAAGATTTTTTTGAAAGCTATAATAATGATATGTAATAATGCAAGAGGAAAACTCACAAGGACTTAAGTCATTGGCCTAGTTGTTGTTGGCTTTAAATATATCTATCTCGTACTTCAATTTGGACATTAAGCTTCTTTGAAATGTTTTTCACTCCCAGTTTACACAATCTGAATAGATTTTAGTTGCATATATTGAAATTTATTATGGTCGAGACTGTTCGACCGATAATTCGTAAAGAATTTCTATTCATTTTGGAAAAACAGTTATTTTTTAGCACATTAGAACAAAGTTTTGTTTTCTTTGATAACGACAAAATAGAAAATAGACTTTTGTTCTTACTGTATTACTTGAATTTTTTTAAGTATTTGGAAATAAAAGCAGTAAATCCTTATCGAAAACCACATATTTTTCCATGGTGAAAAAAATAAACTTCAAAATTTAGTTTGAAGCAGATCATGCGAAGCAAGTTAAATCACGTCTGTGTTCCCTGAAGAATACTCTAACTTAAATCAAAAAATTTTTCTCAATTTCTTCGCTGCTTTTCATTTCACCTCTTCTGGCAAAAGAAAGCTTTCCGTGTGCTTTACTTTAGGTACTGTTTTTCAGCCTAAATCAGACTTTGGGGCTACTTTTGACTTTTCACGGAAGGTCTATTACATGTTCACTTTTAAGTTTTCCGAAAGAGAAGTTCTCTCTCATGGTAATAGCACTTCAAAAATCGCATTACAAATCGATCTGATGGTCGCTGTGGTAATTCGTTTTGACTTTTCCTGGTCTGAAATACTTGTTTTTTTTACTTTTGAAAAAGAGAAATCTGACTCAATTTTTTATTTGTCAATTTCAGGAGAGGAAAATCAAGCCTGCGGTACGGGAGCAAATAGAGTAGCGCCAACTCAATTTTATATTCCGGAAACTGGGCTCTCAAAGTTAATCTGGCTTCTGAGACGCCGGGATTTCATCTTACAGTGTTCTGATCCTCTTTGTTACAAACGGAGGCTTCTACTACTCCAGGAAACTTGGAACTGAGCAGCTGTAAATCCAGTTTGACTGTAAGATAAGATTAAATGGAGGATATTTACTTTTTGTCATTCTTCTGACCTCAACCTCTTCTTTTCAATAGGTATATTGCTATAAACATTTTCACTATGGCTCATACATATATCATTTAAACAAGATATTACTTCACCAACATCAATTTATGTTTCAATAACATCAGCTAGTATTGCTTACTAATGTTGGAGATAATTTTTATTCTTTGCTATTGTATCTGATTTCTCTGAAAAATTATTTTGTTTTTTTGTAAATTTTTACGTAAAATTAATTAATTTATGACAATATCATATTTAAACCTCCATTTTTAACTTTCTTAATTCAAAAAATTGAAGTTAAATATTATTATGCTTTTATTCTTAAGTATGTTCCATTGTGATCTAGTGTTTGACAATATTTCAACGCTTATACCTTACAGCCTCATTATCAATTTTGCTTTTTCATTATTTAATTTAAAATAATTTTTAAGGTTATGTATGTTTTTTAATGTATTAAATTAGGAAAACCTGAAAACAAGTGTTTGATGTTTTTTTGATAATAAATGAAGAATAAATGTATAGTTTTATCTCTCCAAATGTTTTAAGAAGAAACCCTAAACATCTCTTTAGATACCAATCATTTAGCTTTACTCTGATATAAATGAACTCAGTATTCGACGTTTATGATTGAAATACATGGAAGTAAAAGCTTTATCTTAAATACGTTGTTTAATGTTCCCTTTTGATGTATTTTTTTTTTTGAAAAAGAGAATATAAAAAATATTAATGAAATATTTGAGATTAACTACCGAAAGAAACCATATGGATGTGAATGAAATATCTTAATTTATATAGTGTCTAACGGCAGAAATTATTTTTGTAATATTATACATAAACTACAAGATTTTTTCATAAATTCAGCAGTTAGTGTAAATTATTTGATAATTAATTTCAAAGAGTATTGTACATCCATAGTAAGACAATAAGAATATTCCAAAATGATGAAATTTTGAATTTTAAATAATGCATTACATATCAAAATAATCAAGATAATTAAAAACCACCGGTCACATATAATATGTGCGTAATTAAGTATTAATGAATTTTGCTTTATGTGTGTGAGTTTGGAATATTTCAAAATTGATCATCAAGAATTGTTTCTAGAATATTAAATGTGTGATGTTTCAAACATCATACTATTTTATACTTAAAAATTAATTTGTCAAATTTTAAGGGAATAACATTTTTATCTATCCAAATAGTTTTGAAACCAATAATAAATGTTTTATTTGAATTATTTTTTAAATAATTTAAGCGACATTTTAGTTAAAATGTTGTTGTTGTCTTGTGCCAGACAGGCTGACAATATGGGGGCGCTGCTCCACTTTTCCAACTGAACTATATTTTGGTGTGGAGTCCGACTTCCTCAGTACACACATGCCACAGGAAACCGTTTATGGGGTAGGCAACCATGCATACAAAGAAAGGACAAAGACAGGATAGACAGAGAGAGAGGAAATACATCCATGCCCGAATTGGGATTCGAACCCAGGACCTCCCTATCCGCAGTCAGGCACTCTGACCACTACACACGATAGGCGGCTTTTGTTAAAATAAATTTTGTTTAAAAATTCATTGAATACTATTAGAAAGAAATGTTAAATTAAATTTGCATTTTTATGGATTTAGTTAGTGAAGCTTTGTACATTAGCTGAATGCTTAAATTGCTGGGTGTTTGGAATGAAATCCTCAAATAATAATAGCTAATTTTTTAAAGTATTTGAATATCGATCACCACACTCATAATACTGCTCCCACAAATCAAACTAATCTGCACCAGATAGAAAAATAAAACGCTAGATTGCATAGATCGTGGGTGGCATGTCCTGTTTTAAATACTTTTAACTATTATTTATGAAATGATTGTCACAGAATTTCATAACCGAAAGTCAATATTTAAAAATACTGCAATATTACACATTCTATTTTAAGAATAGAGGTCTAACTTAAGATTTTATATTCATAAAATTTAAATTTTCCATTAATGAAATGTGTTTTCTCAGGGCTTGTTTATGAAAGAAGATCAGACATTGAAATATTGCAAGGCCTAATTTTCTTGCACCATTGAAAACATAATTTTAATGAAATCTTACTGTACTTGTAAACTGTGTACCACACATTTACTGTCAAAATCCCTGCATTATTCTATACTTTCATATATTTTTAACTAGCTTAACTTATAAATTATCAAATTAATACCAAATGAATGATGAATTACAAAAATTTATTTTTGTAATTCATCTTAATTTTAGAGATTTTTCAAGAAACTATAAAAAAATTCTTATTTATTTTTAGTAAAAAACATTTTTTTTAAAAAAAAAACACTATGATTTTTCTGCTTATAAAATTATTTTACTCATTTTTTGAAATAAAAAATATATTTTTAATAATTTACTATTTCCATAGAATTTTATGGGAAGCCATATAATTCTTATATTATTACGAAGCTCGCATTTCAATAAATCATAATTCTATAATTATTGACTTGTTATTTTCATCAAAATTTAAGAAAAAGAAATATTTATTTATTGAAACTAAATAAAATATAAATACCCTTATCGAAAGGTTATTTGCTGCCGAATTTATATATAAATTTATCAGCGATTCCTTTTAAAATATTTTTAAATATAAGTTAATTTTTATTTAAACTTCTTATAAAAAATGTAGCATTAAATTATTTTCATCTCATTATCATTTCATTAACATAAAAATATTATAAAATTTGCAACATGAATTGCAATTTTTACAATAAATTTAAGATCAAAACTCTAATTAACATACATTTCTCATACGTGCGACTAATTAGACTAGTTTTAAGAAAAAAATGTTTATCATGGTATTTCGAAGTACGAATAAAATGTTCAATTGCGAAATAAAATAAAATAAATGTCTCAAAGTAAAATAAAAATGTACTTAATTTCCATGGAAAAGCTTATTCTGGAAATGAAAGGGTTAGTACAGCCATTAGCATAAGCTACTTTGTGTTTGAATAAAATCATTTAGACATTTTTTTTTTTTACAATTTTAGAAAAAACACTTCCCCAAAAACCAAGCAAATCTCTTATGCACATAACCAAACTCGCTCTATAACGAGTTTAGATCTTTTATGAGTTGATTTTTTTTTGTTCGCTAATACTTATCCCTTTCTGGCCACATGCAGAAAGCATATTGTCAGAAACAAAAGTAATTTAAAGCTTATCGTTTTGATAATCCAGACATCATCGACTTAATGGTTTTTGAAAGAGATTTACAGCGAACCACGAAAAATGTCTCGGATTTGCAGGGAGTGAAACAAGATTACGAATAATACGTTTGATTTCGGCCAACATTATCATGTCTATAATCTTTTAATGCGATCGCGCCTTCCGCGTGTGTGTTTTGTGATTTTATTTTTTACTTTTTCACCAAAGATGAGAGGAAAGTGGCAAAAATAAACGCTAGGGTAAAATAATCCCAGAATCGACAGTGATTTTAAAATCACTTCTCTGTGCTGCATGTACTTTCGAATTTTTATATTATAAGTAGAACAATGCATCTACTCTAGAATTAGTGGGTAACAAAGAACAATAACACGAAGACAAATTCCACAGTCTATTTAAACTTAAAACGAAACATTTATGCATATTTCTTTAAAAAATATAAATCTATAATTCTCTGAAATTCTTCGTTTCTTTATTTCCACTAATAAATGTTTTCTTTTTTAATTGAATATATTTTTAACAAAGGAAATAAATTCATTTTTCCCTTTATTCTCAGATAAACAAATCTTTAAAAGTTAATTTATTTTTTAACGACAGTCACGTTTTTCATTATCTATTCCATAGTACTCCTGTTTAAAAAAATGGAAATGATGTTTAGTTTTATTTAAGTAAATAATTCATTTAAAATGTGTGGTATGTGACGATTCATTTTAATTCAGGTTATGCATGAATACATTACGGTGATTAATTAATAATTTCTGAGTATCCTTTATAAAAAGATTTTAAATAATCGATTTCTTAATAGAAAAAATTATACATAAATTTAAAACCAAACCGTTTGTAAAACATAATTAATAATTTCAATTACTTGAATAACATTAAAAAAATATAGCCTCAAAAAGTTAATGTACTCTGCATACAAAATAAGATTATATATTGTTCGCAAAATACTGAAAATATAATTAAAATTAATAAATGCTTTAAAAATATGCGTAATTAATAATTTAATGTTTTCATACTAAAGTAATTCTGTGAGATATAGTTTTGTGTTTTCTTCCTTAGGAAAAAATAATTGTTAAGCTTAAGTGAATTAGAGTTTTTGTTTAATAAAAATGAAATGATTATTACAAAAATAGGCATCAATTAGTTTATACATAAGATCTTGTTGGATGATTGTACACATAATGCAATTACATATTATCAGAATAAGCGAATATGGTACAGCCTCAACCTAAAAATGTATCATTAAATCCTTATAAATGTATTCCTGCTACGATAATAGTTTATCTCAATAAAATCTGCTTTACATTTAATATTTGTTTCTGCTCATAAAAGAGAAAGAATGAGAATAATTGAATTCAAAAATAGAAAAATTCATAACATATGATAAATTTTAATAATTTTTTAGCTTGAAAGATACAGCAGATCCTTCTCTTCATAGTGAGTTATGGCTCAGCTCTTGGGTTTTCAGTGGCACTCTCATCTCGGTCATTTGAAAGTTCGATTCCAACCTCGTCCATGGTTGTTTTTTGTGGTTTGAATGCACTTTAAACTGTACACGCCCTGATAGAACTAGCTCTCACATGGAAGAATTCATCATGGAATGAGAAGCAAATCAAAGCTTTTTTATGCTTTAATTTTTAGTAACATTGTTTAAATTTATAATACATTACATTTAACGAAACTTAAGTAAAAAAATCAAAAGTTAGTAAATTATTTTTTAATAAAGTAACACTTTTTTACAGTAATTAGTACTAACATCTCAAAATTTGAAAACAGGTGTTTGATCTAGTAATGCATTATTTTGCTCAATTCAAAATTTTTAATTTTAACTTAATAGCAAAGTTATACTAAATATTTTATGTGTAGGAATGAGTTTTTAAGTACAATAAATTATTTTCCTTCTTCTAATGACTAAATATCTTTTGAATATTGTATTTCATAAATGTGTCAAATATTTAAGACCTTTATGAAGTTTTAGGGTTTATTAAATCATGAAAATTTTATTCCTGGAATAAAATATAAAAATTTTTCATAAAATAAATTCTTTTAAAAATTATTCTCAGTTTTGAAAATATTTTAGCTGTATTAAATATTTAAACACAAAATTTTTCAGCATATTCATAAGTTGTTGGAGAGTAAATAAAGTATTATACTTTGATGTAAGATAATCTAATTTCTTACTATTGTAATTTGTGGGGATCTTAAGGAATATTTAAAAACTTTTTATATTTTCGTTTTAAGTGAGTGTATGTCAATGATTACATTTTCAGAACAGAAGACTTGTTCACCACCCTAGACTGGTTAAAAAAATAGATTATGAACGTATATTTATATTGGCTTCCAGACAGAGCCAATATCAGATCGTATGTGGTTTTTCTAGCAATAGAGAGACTGAGTATGCAGTTTTGTATCATACTTTCTAACAATTTCTGCTAGTGTAAGTTTCTTTCATGTACAGAAAATGATCCAAAAGAGTCTGAACTATCTTATTGTGATAATGAAGACAAGCATACAGGAAAAATCATGCGAAATGGATAAAAAATATTCCTGAAACATTCTCGTAATGTGCAGATATATATAATCCCATTGCAAAGTAATGAAAAAGTATATAATAATACAATATCAATAAAATATAATAATACAATAACATTATTGAACTGTATATAATAAAATATTATTCCATATTATGTAATAATGTATATCGTTATACTGTCACATTAATTCATTTTGTATAAGGCGGCGGAAGTTTTATACATTATTCTCCCCGGACCATAATATTAACTGTGCAGGATAAATACCTTTCAGCAAAAAAGGACATCATAATTTTATCTAAAGTGCCTAATATCAGTGAAGTTAGGGAGACAACCTAGATTAAATTTCGATACACCTTATTGTATACAATAATATTCCTCTGCACAACAATCTAATTTTGGCCCGTAAGATCCCATTGTGAACTAACATGACGGTCAATGGTTATCAATAAAGAGACATGTAACAAAAGATATGGAACCCAATTGATTATTAGTAATCATCTGAGTAATCATTTTGATCATTATTAATCACTTTGAAGTGTTTCCGGTGTAATGAAAGATTAATATGAATGGTGTCATATGGTTTTGATTAGAGGAACATGGTTTCAGATTTCAGTGTACCTATTAAAATTTTTAATTAAGAAATTTTTCTCTATTTACATTTAATAATGAACTTTGATTGATATTTTGAAGTGTTTGATATGCAATAATTATGTCTCGGTAGCTTATTTTTGATATACTTCACACAACTGTAAATTACAGATTAATGAGTTCACTTCTGTAGTTAACTTTAATATTTATATTTCATAAGAAAAGAAACCAGAGTAACTTTTTTAAAGACTCACTTTGATAGATTAAACTGAAAAATCACAATTATTCCACTTTAAGAAGATAAAGAATACAAACTTTTAATATAGTTAAATAAATAATTATTAAATAATTTGTTTGCGTGAAATCTTTACGATAGTCAAATAATTTATCCCCTCTCACTCTAAATTTAATTGAAATCATAACATATTAAGCATTTCCAGTGCTTAAAATGGATCTTGGAAGCAAATATTCTAAGGTTCCTCAAATATATATGTATATATATATATATATATATATATATATATATATATATATATATATATATATACGAGTTTTAGACAAAAGTCTGCTTTATGACACAACATATTAGGTAACTTCGCTGCTAAAAACTTATAATGCATTTTTTTAGATCCCTCGCATGTAATTTAAGAGAAAGCTTTTTCATTCATAATGGGTTGTATTTACATATACAAGAAAAAAAACCCCGTAAGGCTCCCAAGACTCAAGAATTTCTAGAATTGTTAAAAAGAAAAAGTTATTAGTTCCTATTTTCCTTAATTCAACACTAGCTAGGAACTTTTAATTTGAAATCTGAAGCCCTACCAACAGACCATTGTAGTCGCCAAAGTTCTGGATTCATTAAATTGTGCAATTAAGTGTCAGAAACTACTCTGGCAATCGTGTTGCTTACGAAGAAATTGTTTGACAGTTGTTCTTACTTGCTGGAATTCATTGCGAAAGATATAAATAAAAGGCATTCGTCTGTTTCCGTTATTATTTACATGAGCTAAAAAAATTAAGGAATGAGTGATGCTATGCTTGATTAGAAAATTACAGACAGAATTATACTATGGCATTGGTTTATAAAGATAAAGGTAACATTTATTGTATTCAAGAAAAACATTTCAAATAAATACTTTAATAAAAATAAAAAATTAATGATTTATAAATTGGCTTATTTAATAAATTTTCTACCTAATATTTTTACATAAATGTGACAGAAAACATTTAAAAATTTAGTCGCAATTTTTCTTAATCCAGAAACTCTCTTGAACATTTGTGAAAATTTTTTATATGTTTACTAAATGTCAAATGAGGCGTTTAGAAAATTTAAAAAGAAATAACATTTTTTCGTATTTTGACCGATAATCTTTAAATTTATGATATTAATTTTACTGGAACTACTAAAAAATTTTATTTAAATAAAGTGATTAATTTCTTCTTTCTTAAAAAAATACCTCTCATATGTATAGCAACTTATATTTCCTTGAATTGAACTTGCTGATCTTCTTTCATGATAAAAAAATGTTTTGAAACTTATTACGTTTCTTTTGACGAAATTTGAATCTTGAAATTTGTTTTCAAAATTTAATTTGAAACTTACGATATTAGAAAAAATGTAAGTAATTAGATACATAATTTACAGATTTAATTTTTGAGATTTATAAAATCAATGTATTGTTTTTAAATTTGCATTTGAGCCATACTTTAAAATATTTAATATGGTTTTTCTTTATTTCTTACTTTTTAAAAAAATATCTCAAATAAATTTTACAGGAAGGTAAAACAGGATTTTAAAAATTGTAACGTGATACTATATTGAAGGAAACTACATTAAAGCGTTAAAATTGATGTATTATAAAAATACACAAGCTTTCCTTGAAAGTATACAAATAAAGAAAAAGTATTTTCCTATTTTTAATTGGTGCAAATTTTTCAGTTTATTACATTGTTAACTAACTTTTTACCCTCTAAGTAGGTCAAAAAATTTTCATTCATCAAAACTGCATGCATACTTAAAGTTGTTACATACTTTTGACAAAGCTGAGAATTCATATTTTTAATTTGTATAAGTAAGAAGTGATTAAAATCATTCTGTAAAATATTTAATAAAAAAATTTCATAACAATTTTTTAATTACTAATTTTAATCTCCTAAATATCCAATCAAAATTGATCAATAATTGATCATGATAATCCGATCAAAGCAATCGGAGATCAATACATAACAATGTGCTGAACGGTAAAATGATTAGAACCATTAACTACTTGGGAAGGAATGTTTCAGTTTGGTATTCAAATTAAATCTTTGGATAAGTTATGCGTTATAAAAGATAACTGGTAAATGCATGAAGATATTTACTTCGAATCCAAAGATCTTCTCTTTTATTATTAACATTATTACTTTTGATAAATAAAGTTTATTATAATAATATTTGTTTGAAGACCACAAGGAGAGAGAAAGAGAAACAGCTTATTCTGATTGGTTACTTATTAACGAAAGAGCTCTTTATGGCCTTTGTGCAAGAATGTTTGAATATGTACAGTATTACGATCTCCCATCATTGACTAGTGTCTTATGTTAGAAAATGCTAACTCTGTAAGTCTAAGATTTGCTCAAATGGATTCAAAATTTGAAGCGTCGTTTCAAAATGAAAAAATTTTGTTCTATCAAGGCAATGCAAAATCTTACACTGTGGTCACAGATTAAAAACTTTGATTGATATGAAATTGCTCATCATACAATTCAGAACCTGTGAATTTTGGTTTTCTATTGATTTCACTTATATCGCCAATCATGCACAGTGTATTACAGTTGCAATTTTCCTAAAATGTTTTTCTAACTTTTATTGATGATTTTAAAAAGAGGTTAATAACTCTCTTGATCACTTTTTTTTTAAATAGAGCATTGAGAAGCTGCCTATATTTTGCAGAAGTTTGTGGTACTCGATGGTGATTTCAGTTTGTACTAATTATGAAATTTTTGCAAAAATTTTATATTTGATTTATTACTTAATAAAGCTACATTGTAAAGTACATTGCGACATACTAAAGATAGTGAGTGTGACATTCATACGATAATGATAACGTGTGATAAACTAAAGTAGTAATCATGTAATTTTTATAGCAACAACTTCTATTATTTTAATTGAATACAAAGTGACCAACTTCCTCTCATAAAATAGGGACATTTTAAAGTAACACATTTTCAGCATTCACCTTATAATATTACGTTTGACCTCTAATACTTTATTCTGTATTTATTATTTAAACTCAATAATAATTTTTAAACATATTTAACAATCTTTAATTTTTATCAAAATGACGGGGGACAAACTTTGAAGATTTTATACTGTCCTACTTTCAAGAGACAGTTGGTCACCCTGGTGAAAAGTAGACAAATAAGCAATTAATCAAGACTCGGTTAAATTTTAAATACATATTTTATTTTTCTTAAATATATACAAATGTCACAAAATATTAACATTTAATATGCCAACAATATAATTTTTAATTTACATTTTTTATGTAATAAGGTGACCAGAATAATCATTCAAAGAAAAATTTGTCCCTCGTCTATCTATTGTAGTTACTTCTTAAATTTGACAACTGTTGATAATTTAAATTAAAAAACGATGCATTTATATATATTATTTTTGAAAAGGAATGATCATCTCAATCTAAATTAAAAAGCAAAACATACCTTTTTCATCGAATACTCTCTATGTCAAAAATGAATTTAAAAGCACCCTGAATGTTAATTCTAAAATAAAATACATAGAAATTTATGGAAAACATAATTTATAAATACAAAAGCAACTATAAAAACTAATATTTGCCTATTGCGAATAACGATTATAGTGGCTCATAAGTATATTAAGAACCAGATCTTGATTTTAACATTAACTCAAAGGAAGGTATCATACATTTATGTTATCGTAACCGAGAAATTTTGTAACATATATATTTGTATCCAAATTTATGTATGTAATTCAAATTAAAAATAAATTAAATTAAATATAAAATCAATATTTAAACTAGATATCTATTCATAATTTACATATAAGTGAATATTATGGATATAATAATTTTTGTTGTGCACAAAATAAAAGAAAAGAGAACAAAATGATGTTTCAAAATAACATCGTGAAAAATTATTTGATAGAAATCTGTTTATACATTATTTTTAATAGCTGTGAGATTATTAAAATTGAAAAGGAAATAATATTTAATAATAAAATTAAATTCATGTATTTGGTATAGATATAGATACAATGCGCTATATTTAATAGTATTTAAACCTTCCCCTTAATTATACAGTATGCATATTAATTTCATTGAACATTATATTTTGGTTGCTAAATTAATTAAAAAATTTTTAATTTTCGGTAAAAATTGTTAATGTAAGTAAATGACATAAATACAATGCATTCAGCAAATTTTTATACTTACTTATTGCTTGGAATTTGGGACTAAAGTTGACTTAAATCTATAAAATATTTGTTTCTTTATCGTAATAGCAAATTACATTGCAAATTTGTAGAAACATTTAGTGAAACATATTTTTTTCTTGCTTCCTTGTAACTCGTCTACCTTCTCAAATTGCTATTATATATGATAATAACAATTGAAATATTCTAGTTTAAGATAGCTTTAAATAGATATTTAAGTATCATTTAAAATTGAATTCTTCAATATTTTTTAGAAACTTATGAAATAACATGAATTTGCTGATAAAAATGTATCAGCTTGAAATATGAATAGTGAGTAGTATAATAAGATCTTACATATATCTGGTCACCCTATTTAACAATAAAATTCAAAATAATTTTCTATATTTAGGTGTAAAAGACCCATATAATTCACTTACCTTCTTAAAAACATAACATTGGTTAACCATTCATTTGATATTCACAGGACAGATAGGTTACACATTTTAAATATTAACCAATCCACCCACGTAATTTAAAATAATAAAGTCTTTAAATTCCTACCTGAGTCAGTCTTAAGACTGAACCAACATTAGATAAAATCCAAATCTGAAAGTCGAAAAACTGCCAATGGAGAAAAGAAGAGAGAAAAAAAAGAAAAGAAATCGTTAAGAAAGTCGTAGTGTCGTATCAGGATCAATTTAGAAAACTCGGTTTGGGGGATTTGCGTGGATTCTTTATTTACGAGTTGGGAATGTAAAACCAAAGTGTAATCATCAAATGGGCCGCAAGTGGCTTCTAGATGCCAAAACAAAAAGAATTTTATCAATAAAAGATGCGATGGTATATTGCAGTCTTTTCGGTTTACGCTCTATATTTAATACAGAAGAAATCCATAAAATCGTAGCTAACTTGCATTATGTAACAATATCAGATAAAATCTGTCAAATGGAAAAAGCTCAATTTAAGCATTTCGTTTTGATTAGCATTTATGAGTAAATTTCTCATGTAATAGCATATAAAAATAACTGATAATATATATAATAATTAAAATAATGTGCAATGTCAAACTTTTTTTTTTAAATTAAAAAAAAAAAGTGGTAAAACTATCACACCAATACTAATTTCATTAATATAAGTCCATTTATAACTGAAAAATGATAAAATTTAGAGTAATTTGAGACAATTAGAAATTATTTCTATTTCTATTAAAAATTAAATTTTAAGAAATGTGCTATTCGTATAAAGTTATTATTTATTTATCATATGAAGCAAAATAATTAAATGTATTGTCACTAATTATAATAAAAATTTAGTTAAACTTTTAAAATTTTACTTAAACTTTTTTGTTAAAATACAAATACGAAAGAAATGATAGAAAGCATCTTAACTAGAAATATCGCAGTAATTAATTGATTGAAAAAAATTATCATTTAATTCAAGATAAACATAAAATATCGTACTCACATTATATTTATTTTATTTTGTATATGTACAGCTGCAAATAATTTTATTTAAAGATCATAATTTTTTTAGGATAAAATTTTTTGAAGAAAAATTTAGAAAAAATCGGTAGAATTATTGTGCACATTTATTTTATTAAAATGACTTTGAAGCTATGTATAGTTCAAAATCTTCTCTTCAATGAAAATTC
The DNA here is from genome assembly GCA_037975125.1 of Latrodectus hesperus. Classification (NCBI taxonomy): domain Eukaryota; kingdom Metazoa; phylum Arthropoda; class Arachnida; order Araneae; family Theridiidae; genus Latrodectus; species Latrodectus hesperus. The sequence continues at coordinate 39,554,454 of CM075859.1, forward strand.
TGAAATAGGAATTATAAATGAAACTTAGGGTAAATGTTAATGTAGAACATATGCCAGTAATATGCATTGTGTAATGTATAAATGTATTAATATAGTAATAGGTAATACATTATAAAAATTAATAAAAACATTAGGCCACATAAATGTATTTTTCCTTTTTTTTTTCCAAAATTAAGTTTAGATGTGCAAACCTATGCATTCTCATAAAAGACGCAATAAAGAAACCATATTATTTGATGATAACTTATTTTAAATTTAATTATTTTTTATCAAATCAATTTCGATATAATGAAAACATAAGTTTTTCAGTAGCAATGAGATTAATTTGATGTCTTATATACAGATATCACAAATAGAAAATAAAATTTACTTTAAGCAAAAAAAAAAATAAATAAATAAATAAATAAAATAAACTTATCAGACTATATCAGTCTAATATAGTCTAATAAGCTAAACATATAAAATATGGCTAATGCACATAAAATATATGGTTAAATTTTTCTTAATTAATACTACTGAGACGCATTCTTAATTGATAAAATAATTGTTAAGTAGTACTTCTTTAACTACATGCTTTTACATAACTAAATATATTCAAGCAGGAATTATCAAATAGCGTGGTCAAATTAAAATACCAATTACAAAATACAAATTCGAGCCATTTTAAATATAAGTTTATTAATGAAGTGAAAAGCACAATTGCAGAAATCTTCAATATAATTCATAAAACAAAATGCCATTATTATTAATATATTTTGATTTATTTTTCAATTCATGTATCATTCATAAAAAATGAAGCTTAAATAAAATTTCCGTAAGCATACACGTTAGCGAGCTTCATATTTAAATAAGGAATTCAAATTAATGTGATTTATGTAATTCTTCATTTACGTATCAATCTTTTATGAATAATTCATAAATATCTTTCATGAATAATCCAGTAAATAAAAACCCAATTTAAACTAGCTTTTCATACTAACTTTACAAAATGTCTTTCCCATTAAAAGTGAAGACCGTGCGCAATTACAGTAAAATAATTTTTCTTCACTTATATACACATATCCAATCAGAATTATTTTCTACATAGTTTCAGCTTAAAAAGTCATAATCAAATAAAACTGAAGTCCTTGAAAGTACTAAAACTCAACGAAATAAAATGATAAATATCCAAAATGATGTGTGTAAGATGATCGAAAAACAACAATTTCATTATCATTGCAATATTTTTTTGAGGCTGCGGGGGTCTGATTGGTTAGAACGTTTGCTCTCGTTATAGGAAGGTAATGAATTCGAATTCCGACCCAACCGAAGGTCTTTCATATTCTTAACGGTGGCTGGGGCACTTAAAATATGTCGTGGTTGCAATGTCCTTCATGTGAAATGATGCCTTTGGAGACGGCAGGCCAAATCTGGGGGTCTTCTGCTTGGTCCCTGCTTCCATATTATTAAGATCTACCCACTTTCGGGGCAAATATGGCACATTTACTGGGTACCCCATCACTTCCCCCCTCATAGTGCTAAATATGAATAATATCCTAAATAGCCTAGCATTAGACACAAAAAAATACTGTTTGTATTATACTTTTAAAATAGTTTTGTATAAAACACTTTCACAGTTATTTCTGATTTACATTTATGATTTCAATTAAATATTTAATGAAAAACGTGTTACAAAATATTTATAAATGTAGTAGGAAGATCAGATGATGACTTTTAAGAAAACATTACATAACTTACAGTAAACATATGAGTTGCAATATGATACACTGTTTACATCAATGAAACTCTGTTTTATTTGTATCTTATCGAGAACTATTCATTTCTATTACCTTAAAAATACAATAACACGAAAATCTCTTGCCAGAATCATTTCGAGAAAAGTCTAAAATCAATTCCAGAAACTGGTATATATGGATGTATAAAAGAGATCTTCCACAAACACCGTTGTCAAGTAGAATGAAGAACTGTCAGGTAGTAAATGAAAAGCAAAAATTGAACATAAGTATGATATATTTTTTAAAAAAAGGATTTTTTATTTCAATGGATTTTTTTCTTTTCTAAGCGATTACTTTCTTTCGATTTCAAAGAGCTATTTTAAAGGAAAAAATCTCTTGATTGAAGTTTATTGTCAGAAGAACGCTACAAAAAGAAACATTTGATGAAAACTTGTAATGCATCCAAGCTTTTGTATCAGAAATAATTATTTCCGTAAGTAAGTAGTTTTTCTTTTTATAACCAATGTGATGTTAATAATATTTTAAAATAATGAGGAAGACATGTACATTTTACTCTGCTCAGAAAGCTTATAAGAGTTACTATAATGACTGTTTTACTTTCTTATTATTCATAATAACCTTTTGATGTCCTAATCATTCAGCTCCTTTTTGCTATCATTATAATGTTATTATTTTAATAACATATATAAATAGGATAGCTGCTTACAATACTTTCAGAATGAATATGGCTTACTTGTTAACATTAATTGTACAGTTTTTGAATTACTGTCTGATTCATTTTTAAAATGTTATTATATTTTAATATTTTTTACATTTTAATTTACAATAAATAGAAAATATTCTCTGCTGTTATGAAAATTTAAAAAAAAGTGCTCTTTGAAATAAATAATTTAAAATAAAAACATATTGGGTATAGGGTGCATTTCTTTAAATAAAATTATTCTTTTTTTAGAAAAAAATACTGTTATCTAATACAAGTTAGAAAATTTTAAATGAATAATTGGTAGTTTATTTTTTCTATTAGGAGGGAAAAAACTTTTTGTAAATTAAAAAGATAAAAAAGCATGTTAATTGTCAATTATTTAATAAAGTACAATGTGCTCTAATGGAAGTTTAGATAAACTAGTAAATGATATTCTCAGGGAGCTATTATGTATATTTTAGTATAAAAATAAAATTTTTCTAATAGCAAATAACATTGCTACTATTATTTTATTCAAAGAAATGTATAGTTTTACAATCATACCATATAAAATGAAATTTTTAAGAAACAAATGTAAATTTTAGATTTTTTAAAGGCAATTATATCTTAATTAAATAATTTTCTATATCATTGATTTTGTCATTTATCGGATTTTTTATATGTATTATTTTCACATTTTTATAATTATTCTACGAAGTCATTATTTTACATTAGAATATTCTCATACTGTTGTATGTGATATTTTTTAGATTCAATTTCTTGAACAAATTAAGAAGGAGAACGCTTAATATCGAATTTTTTTTAAATAGAAACAATACTATTCTTTAAAACATGGCTTATTTGAGAATTAATCTTTTAAAATTGCTAAATTAAAAATATATATATATATTCATAACGTTGTTTTATATAATGCTTCTTTTGGGTTTCAAATAATTATTAAAAAGTTAAGAAATCATAATTATAATTTATTATTAAAGTTATTACATTAAAAACAGTACAGGCAACATTTATGCAGTAAAATTTTAAAAAAAAATCCATGACCAATAAATTTTGCTTAGAAAATATTTAGAGAAATAAAAAAGTTAATTATTGCAAAAGTATAAAAGTAAGATAATTAAATAAAATAAACAGTAAAATAACTTTTTAATTCTTAAATAAAATTTAAAATTTGTATTTTTTAAAATTTCTTAAATTAAAAATTAATTTGTTTTTTTATTTTTTTAATCTTTTTTACAAACTTTAACTTTACACATTGATATTCATATATACATATTGTATACCATATTAAAAATTAATCTCTGTTCTCGTTTATTCAAAAAAATAAAGTTTAATATTTTTAATGCAAATTGATTGATTTTCTTTTCAAAAAAATGGCTATTAACATTTATAATACTTTAACCATAACCAATAGTTTCTGCCTGACAAATAACATGTCTCTGTGTTAAGAAAATTTTCATTTTCTAATAGTTTCAAATTTGATAAGATAAGTCTGTTTATATTGAATCTCAATAAAATATTGAAATTGTTGTTTTTAATCTAAGCAAAAAACTACCTTTAGTGACAATAATAAAAATTGCCATAGCTTCAGTGAATTTTATAATACTTTTTAAATGTGTCAATTTATTAATCAAAGTCATAGGCGTTTTATTAACATGATGGATATTCCATAATATATCTTTCATTATAATGAAATCATTTTTAGTGAACTTTCATTAAATAAAAGTAAAAGTTGCTGTCAGGAAAGGCAAAAATGAATCATTTTCGGGGCTATTTTTTACAAACATAAAAATTCCAATTATAAGTGACTGGAAAAAATCATCTAAATTATATACTTGATAATCACTAAAAAAAAAATCTTTATAATTAAATGCTTTTCATGTTTAAGTAAGCTCTTTGAAAATGAAAAATTAAGCAATTATCAGAAGCAGCTTATTTCCCTTTATACAATAGAGCAGCTAGAACCATAAAGCATTCATATCTTCAAACAGAAAATCTTATTCGGACAAAAATGGAATCCACTGTCAAGGACCACTCACTTTCCCTCTAAGAGCGAATGGAGAGAGTTTCCTGTTGGCTATCAGCTTTTTTTATGTTTATTTCATTTTTCAAGGGGCACCTGAGCAACTCAGAGAGGAGGTAAGGGAGGGCGACAAGGAAGGGAAGCAGCAAGGGGGCGTGTTCTAGTGCATCCCGCCCAACCCACCGTCTTACCACAGACCACGATAAGAAAGATAACATTACGTCACTGGCATGGAGTCCTCTCCCTACTAATGAATGAAGTTATGTTCATGATACCTTTAATCTAGAAAGGGACAAAGAGGAAAATATTAGTCTCGCCGGTATATCTGATCAAAAATAGGGTGGCATTTTCTCCGGGGCGCAAAACAGTTTTGGAGCAAGGAATAATCTCCTCTCTCTGAGGACTGGCAAGAGAGATATGGACGTTGATTCTTACACTGATTGTCAGATGCACATTCACCCCATCTCTCTCCTTTGTTGTATCATCGGGATTATGTTGCGATATATCGATGAAACTTTTATTTCGTCCGACTGATCTTTAAATGGAGGATGCTCTTTCTTAAAGTATTTCCACTCATTTATTTATTATCTCCTCTCAATGCCATCAACGAAAATGAACAAACTGTTTTAATTGGAGAGATTAAAATTATTTCTCTTTTTCTTTACTTATTAGGACCTGCAATGCTGATACAAGTAATAATAATCCGCTTAAAAACTATGTGTAGAAATAAATTTGAAAAATTATAGATTTTAAAAAATTATAAATACGTAAAAATTGATTAAATGAGCTAATTAGTAAGTTATTCGCTTTGAGGAAAATTTTTGTAAAATATTTTATTCGTTTTATATATTTTTTACTTATGCTGCCATTTTTGCCTGAGTTCCAAATTTTTTTAACGGTTTTGCCTAGTTACATCATTAAAAATAAAACACTCAAAGTATCGTACATCAAGTTCTAGTGCAAGTTAAAGTTGTAAAATTCAGTTAAAAAAAATGGCTTAATACAAACAGCATGAGATTTTGAATTTATCCCTATAAATTGAAAATTGCTTCTCTTTTTTGTTCCCATAATATTAACACATATTATTGGTTAATAGATCTTTAAGTAAAATTTCTACTCAAATTGAAGATTTTGATATCAAAAATGATTTAATATCAAATAATTCACCAGTAATTTATATCAATAAGGTAATACATTATGGTCAAAAGTATTTTAAATCGTCATTTTGAATATCAATTATTTTTCAGAAGTAAGTTACATATAATTTTTTTACATATATTATTGAATAAGGTTTCTATGAATAATATTACACAATACTGCAAAATTTGTCACGATATTCATTCGGTTTTATACTCAATTTCTTATATTTAAAGGTTTTTACTTTATTTAATTTACCTCAAGCTAATGAATATTCTCATTTTTTATTTCATCTTGAACTATTCAAATTTTATGTGAATGTACTTAGCGATTAATAAATTCCTAAAAAAATCAATGAGGCATTTTCTGATTTTACTTTCAGCAATATTTGTGCAAAGAAAACCTGTCCAAGAAATAAATCTATTTTAGAAAGAATATAAAAAAAGAATCCTTAAGATACCAAATAGTTTTTCAGAAAATTGACTTTTCTGTAAAACTAAGAATTCACCACTTTACTCAATATTTTTATTTAACTTCATTTAGGCAAAGGATCCGATTAAGAACGCAATTTGAGAAACATTTAATGACAAAAGTTTTCCTCTTAACTCCTTAATTCTTTTGATTTGTTTGAAATGAATTTCGCTTGATAATGAATTTGAATTCTGATTTAAAATCTGTTCTAACCAAATACAAGTTTAAACTTTTCTTTCTCTTTTATTAAAAGGATTAAATATACTTAAGTTTTCGCTCAACATTTCTTCATTGGACTGGAACAGGTTTGTGATTTAAACTTCTATTAAGATGTTTCTTTGCAATTATTTCGAGTCGTCAGAAGTTTTGCAGCAACGAAAAATGATTGAACGAGTAACAAAATTAATTGATTGTTGAATTTAAAAAGATAGTTTTATGATTTATACTTAATTAATTATTATTATTTTAGGTCCCACATCTTTCTTTCTTCCAACTTCACTCAGACATCACTTATAATTCTAGTTAAATTTCTGATTTTCTCAATTTATTTTTACTTATATAGTATGTTTACTGAAATTATGTGTTCCAATAAATTAAAAAATTTTGTAATAACATTTTAAGAAATCATTCTTAGAACTCTTAGGATTTATTATTTAAAAATTGATTTTAATCAATTATGGTAACCCTTTGAAAATTTAATGAGTGCTTTTCACTCAATTTTAATTTGCAATGCTTATTGTTTTATTTGTATTTTTCAAACGTTTCAAAGACTTTCTTTTAAATTAGATCTATGTACTATTTTAAAATTGTTTATCATTAATTAAAGTATTTTTCATGCTCGTATTTAGTATGGAATAAATTGCTTTTCCCAGTGAGATTATTAATTTTCACTTTCATAATTTAGTATAATATTATAATTTTAAAAATCAGAGAGTGAGTTTATTTTTATAAATAAGAATTAGCAATTACGTTAGATTAAAATAATTTTGACCAGACTTTCCGTAAAGTTTATTATTAGAATATATATGTGGAGTAGAATGTGCTTAAAATAATGATAAATGGGATTGTAATTTATTTACTTTTTAAGAAATAATTGCAATTTTAAAATCTTTCACCTTTTCATTTTTAATTTTTGCATTAAAAGCTGACTCCTAAATTCAACAATTTCACTTTGTTATGTTTATATATTTTGTAAATTTTGCTTGTTCTTTGCTAATTTTGTATTTGAAATTACATAATATCATCAAATGGATTTTCTTATATATCCAAATTTTCACGTATTTTAGAGAAATATAACCAACATTTGTTTTTTATGTAACTAAATTCTATCAATAAGAAGATTTTGCATCGGGTCAGAAAATTTAAGCTTATTGCTTAATCCTACTCATCTATAAAGCGCTATACATAGAGCTACATTATTTTTCGTTATATTTAGATACAAATGTTTTATTCTTCTTAAATTTTACACCATAAGCTGACATTTCATACCCAAATTGAGAATTACTTTTCCTAAGGTTACCCATTCTTTATATAACAATCTTTTCCAACTTTTAACTCTTATATATGATAGATAATTATTTCACTTACTTTTCATACTTTGCCATTCTTTATCATACTTTATCCATTCTGGAATAGTCAGGTAACCAAAAAAATGTTTTCTAGATATATGTATGTATCATTTATAATTCAAAATGGGAAATATGAATAAAAAGAATAATATACAAATTTCATATCCATATTTTTTAAAGACACAATATAAGTATTTAATTTTTTTACTTAAGGTTATTAATTCTTTATTAAATATCAAAAATTTCTAACCTCAAAGAATTTCATCTAACTCTAATTTTATAGCTTTTAAAAAATCATCGTATTTACCAAATACCCTATTTATATAAAACTAAGTAATGCTGTTAATAAGTAAAATATTAGACTCGATGTGCTTAAGTTATATTAAATAAATGAAAGATTTGAAAACACGCTTATCAACAAAAATACCGTTAATTTTTGTTAGATTTTTCAAATTTAACTATTTATAGCATTATTGTTTCGTAATTTTACCATTTTATAGGATATTTTTTACTTCTTCTATAAGTTTTTTTAATATAAATGTTAAAGAATAGAGAATAATAAGTCTTAGTATTTAAATGAAATATGAATATTTCATTTCTATTTATCATGAATTGTTTAGAATTTACTTATAAATTGAAACCTCATAGTGGGCTTTTATGTCAGATTCCACATTTTAATAATATAACACGTATATGGAAATTTTTAATTTCAGTGTATTACACATAATTATTATTAATATATATATATATATATATATATATATATATATATATATATATATATATATATATATATATATATATATATATATATATATATATATATATATATATATACATTACTAGCGTCTTGTCTTAAATTAATCAGGGAATACTTGTAAAATATCAAGCTTTTAAATTTGAAAGAAATCATTTCTTCTTTTAGCTAATTATAATTTTTAAATATTGCTATTTAGTTTGTTTGGTTCGATTTATGACTAATTTGGAGGGAAAGTGTATTGTAATCGACTTAACAAGTAAAAACACAAAGAAAAAATAGAAATAACTATATAAAAGTTTTACTTTATTTATAACATTTAATAAATAAAAATCTTAATTAATTTGGCTTAACATTATTGAGATCCATTTACATGTTATAAATTTTCAATTTAAATTGTTTGCTAAGTTTTACTTAAAGCAAAATTCTTGAATTATTTCTTTTTCAGTTTGTAAAATATTTCCATTAATTTCTTAACATAGCCAAACATTGTTATACATTTTCTAATTACTGCATGTAAACAATAATCAAAGATAGCCTGTTAATCAAAATGTGGCTTTGTTCCAAATTATAATACAATATGTAAAGGAATGCTAGAAATATTGAGCCAGAAATAAAGTGACTAATATCCATTGTTTTTTAATGCTTATTATAAGCTTATAGTTACTTATTTTAAATTATTTGAATTTTCATTCATACGTGTACGAAGAATGTTTAAAAATAAAATATAGAATCTATGAAACAAGGAATATAAATAATGATATTGTAATTATGTATAACAAAATTAAAATTTCATTTTGCGAAACAAAAAGATTAAATTTTTTAAGCTACAAAAGTACGTAAATTGTATTTTTGTAGTTTAAAAATGCACAAATATGTAATTTGATATTGAGTTACATTTCTATGCATTTTACACGTGGTTACATTTTGAAGAGTTAATTTCATAAAATCTTATCATTGTCATCTAATTAGCCTAATTAAGAACAATAATGCCATATACATCTATTTAAAAACATTTTTGAAAAAAAATCCCAATCACAAAGGAGAAAACCTTAAAATCTTCAAGATTCCAAACTGCTATTCTGGAAATATCGTGTCTTTATATTTAAAAACTATAAACTATATATTTCTGATTACCCAATAATTTAACCCATATATTTTACATTCACTTTCATCTTCAGATTTCTCAGCATGTCGAAATTCAATACTTTGAATTCGAAACCATTTGGTCTTTTTGTGCATTTCTAAAATGTTAGCAAAAGAATGTAATAACTGAGGTTAAATGCATTCTTAAAAGACTTTTTAAGAAATACTTTAAAATAAGAAAAATTGACTTAAGGGTTTTTATTAATCAAATTTACAACTAAAGGGTTGAAAACATCCTAGTATTACGGAAAGAAACACACAACTCCCAGTTAAAAAATTACTTGAAACTTAGTACTTTTCTCAAATACATTTATAGCCAAAAATGACTTTACATACATATATAAATAAATTAAAATAATGTAAGTGATTTTTCATTTCTTTAAAATTGCAAAATATTAAATGATCTTTATTCAATCAGCTCCAATTTTCAGGGTGATATTTTTTTACTTATTGAAAAAATGTTAGCACACTTTCTCATAAAAAGAAACATTATTGGCCCTAAAAACTTGTATATTATGAATGATTTTAAGAAAATCGCATAAAACTGCTTTGATTTTAATAATATTTATAACATTTGACAATTTTAAAGACAAAATATATGAAGCAAAACTATTGTAAATACTTTTCATATGTTTAAATATTATATATTAGGAATTACTGGTATTATATGCAACTCATCATGATGACAGAAATTAAATAACTTATTTTATTGCATTTTATACATTTAAAAATATTTAATCAATACGCTTAGAGAGAAATGTAATTTGTTAGAGAAATCAGTTTACAAATAGCAATTAGAGAAACAATGTATCTATATTTTTCTCGAATAGCTTTAGCGAAATTCTTTCGCGAATTAAATTTAAAATATGTACTTAAGTCTGGTAAACGCACAATACAATTCAAAATCCATAAATGCGAAATCCTTAACTGTTTCTTTCTTTCTCTCATTCATTACGAATTCAAAATAAAATTAATTACTATACAATTTAAATAGTGGCTTCATATGATTACGCTCTAATTATTTAATTTTTCAGAGTTAGATTTTATTATTATTCTCCACGTAAGCTCTTTTTAGCATTAATTGTAATAATAATTCATCTAAAAATCGATTTCAAATATAGTTTATTTGTGATATTCTCACAAAAGAGCTAATGCTATTCAAAAGTATAATTTGAGTTATTAAAGTTTTTTGTAAGAAATTAGCAATGTAAATATCCAGACATACAATAAAATTTAAAATATCAATCTAAAATATAATTAGAATTTTAGAATTCTATCTCCTTACTGTCAAGATTATTGCTAAGTAAATTTAAAATAGTATAATAAAATCTAAAGCAGATTTTAGAAAATACAAATGAATTCAATTTATTAATAAGCAATTTATCAGTAATATACATGACTATAGATTTGGTATTTTAGCAAATGCATAATATGATCTAAATTTGTGTTCAAATTCAAATAATTTATTGTTTCCAAATTTAAGGAGATAAATTAGCATTTATTCTTATTACATGTTTCTTCATGAGAAAGGCATGTTAACTGTATGTCTTTATTGATATCCACTCCAGAAATTATTTAAGATCTTTTCATTTCATGTAATTTCATTTTTTAGCTATACAAAAGTGGAAAGACAGTAGTGTGTATTATAGGTAGTCTTTTATTATTTTATTTTTTCTAATTATTGATACTTATTTAAAGCCTTGTGAAACGAAAATTATTTAAATTTATTGAAAAAAATGAGAAAACTGAATTATAATTTAAAAGAAATACTTGTGTATAATACACATTGCAGTTGTGAGAAATGGTCTATAGAGATAATGTGAACAAAATGCTAAAAAATGAATATTATCTTGAAATAAAATGTAAACCTTCCAAAATCCTCCAAAATAAATGGTTTTTACTATTTTATGATATTCTGTCTATTTTATGGTTTTATATTTGTTAGAATTTTAAATGCACGTACACATGCATACAAAAATATTACATCAACTCTTATGAGAATTTATGCTTCAGAGTGTAAATTTATAACATTTTCCCAAGAAAGTTTTCTTTTAAATATTTTAATCCATATGATTGTACAAGCTACGTGTAGTATAACTCGCACAAAACTGAAAATGAAAATTGTTTTATTTTAAATCAATAGTGGAAAAGATTGTAAACAAAAGCATGAATTTCCATTCTTCAAAAAATAATCTTCACAAGGAAGAAAAAAGGTCATATCAATAACTGTTTTAAAATATGCTGATACCTTATGCAATATTCAAGCTTACGCAAGACTTGTAACAATAAAACGGGGAAAATACATTTTATGGGGATAAAATGTGCTTTTCTCAGCAAAATAATTTCTTTTTGGTAATTTTGATTGCTTCTTTTCGAAAGCTTTTCATTTCTCTTTTCCTCTGTATATCATACCCATATTTTTCTTTCATATGAAGAGATGGATGACATAATTCGGTGTGAATAAATAAAAGGGAAAGAGTGATTTCACAAGCAATTTGTAAGAATATCACGTTTCAGATTTTCAAAGAAAATTCTTTTTTATAGACAGCATGACATAAAAGGATCTATAAAATAGCATCTAACAGATTTCGGATTGAAGGCGCAGAGAACTTTTTAGGGTAGAAGGTTTACTGTAGTATTCACTTATGTTTGCACTCAGCAAGAGAATCAGATTTCAGGAAGAAAAACATGCGCATATATTACAGTAGTTGGTTTATAAATTCATAATCTCATATTCTGATAATTTTTCTAAGCATTCTGCAGCAACTACTTCATTGTAAGATTGTGTACTACATTTGATAAAGTATTTGAAGAGTTTTTCAAGACATTAATTGCAAAGAATAATGGGGGCTCAAAAAAAGGAAATCTATCTTCTTTACATAATCAATTTTCTAAGAAGTCTGAGATTTAATAATTTGAGAGGAACTACTTTTTTACATTTTGCAATAAAGCTATTGAATTCAAAGTTTATGAAAGAAGAAAACTTTACTCGGCATTAAAATTTATTTTTCAATGCTACATTTACGATTATATCATGTTCATGGTATATTATATAGCCCTTACGGTTATTTTATATCATGTATTATACCTTGAATCTTTTCGGAAATTTCAATTCTTTTTCTACAAGCATTTTGTATATGATATTTCCTTTAACTACTGTAAAAGAAAATAAACAATTTTCTTTAAATCCGTAGAAAAATGTAGAAATAAATACATATGAAGAATTTTGCTTTTAGCATTCCTTGGTGTATTAAGCTTTTAATCCAAAATTCAAGTATACTATCAACTTAGGTTGTCGTGGCTTTTTGGTAGAACTTCACTTATCAAGATGGAAGATCTAGGTTTGATCACATCAGCTGTTGAATAATGAATTAATTTTGTCCGAAATATGTGCCAGTGCTGTAGTGTAATTAATTTGATAAGATAAAATTTTAAAATCTTTCAAAGATGTGTGTAAGAAATTAGTTATTATTATTATTAAATATATTCATATTTGAGGAAATTTAATAACAAAGTTTGCAGTATATGGAATCTTCAATTTTAGTTCTATATTATTTATGTATAAATGGTTTATTTTATGAATCTACTACAGCAGTTATTTTTACATTGCATTCTATGTTAATTTAATTGTTTTTTTACATTATTTTTAATTAGTGGTTAAAGCTCATCGTAAGAATGATAAAAAATAAACTCTACAAATTACAAAAAAGTAAATACATTTCAATACACATTAGTTACTTTTCTTATTATTACAATTACAGCCTTAATAAATTCTTGGAATATTTTATCGTTAAATTTTTGCAGTGGTTTTATGGAGCAAGATTTGTTAACAAAAATATCGTCATGTTGAAAGTCTCTATAACGATAATAATTACTATCCTACTGCCTCATTTTTTGAATTTTCAGCTCTTTGAATGCCATCGAAAAACCAGGAAATTCTTATCATTAAAACCATAAGACCTGCGAACTATCAGATTTTTACCGTCCTGACATCTGAGGGAAATGAATTCAATTTTTAATTTAAAGTTTATGCAAACATGCTTTCCACAAAACAGATCATCATGATTAAATTTTTTCATGCTGATAAAAAATAGCCTTGAGTATGCATTCATTCAGTTTATTGTGAGATAAGAGACGTGGTTTCTCACACATTTCTTTTAAAATGATATTTTCTCTCTTTCTAATGTTACTGTACACAGTATTTATGAAATTTCTACATTTATCTTACATTATAACATGATGTCCTCCAATGAACCTTCTTCTACATTTAATAATTGTTTCTAATACTTGTATTCACTGTGTGTATGTATACATTAAGTTGGGGAATAAGTTCGTAGAGTTTTTACCAAAGACTTTTATTTAAACAAAAAACAATAATTATATCAATAAATTAATCAATTATACATTCGCCGTTGCTGTTTATAATTTCTTCCCACCTCTCGACCAATTTGTTGATGCCATTCCGCCAAAAATCACCTGGTCTGGTGTCAAAGAAGTTGTCGAGCCAGTTTTTAAGGACCTCTTGATGCACTGGGAAATGCTCGAAAAGAATGCCACAGTCAACAAGGAGCTCTATATTGCCCAGTTACACCGCGTGAATGAGGCTATTCGACTGAAAAGATCTGATAGACATGGTCAAACCATACTTCGTCACGACATCACCAGGCCCCATATTGCAAAAGTCGTCAAAGCCGCACTCCAAGAACTCGAATGGGTGGTCTTTCAGTATTCGCCGTATTCTCCGAACCTTGCATCGACCGATTACCATCTTTTCCACTCCATGACAAATCACGTTACCTTCGATAATAAAGAGGTTTTTAAAAACTGGCTCAATAACTTCTTTGACACCAGACCAGGCGATTTTTGGTGGATCGGCATTTACAAATTGGTCGAGAGGTGGGAAGAGGTTGTAAACAGCAACGCGGAAAATATATAATTGATTAATTTATTGATATAATTATTGTTTTTTGTTTAAATAAAAGTCTTTGGTAAAAACGCTACGAACTTATGACCCAACCTAATATACTAATATATGCATGTGTACTACATACATACATACATATATATATATATATATATATATGTATGTATGTATGTATTTATGTATATGTATGTATATATATATATATATATATATATGTATGTATGTATGTATGTATGTATTTATGTATATATATATATATATATATATATATATATATATATATATATATATATATATATATATATATATATATAGCAAGCCAGCCAGATCTGGTGGTCCGTAGCTTCCAAGAGGGAAAAATGTACTTACATTTCAGGGAAAAATTGCAGTTTAGAAAGATAATGTTATTTACTATTTATTCAGTTTTATTTTTCATCACAGCAGGAAGTCAGCAGGAAATTAACCTCATAGGGTTTGAAACACTTGAAAATTCCTTTAGTTACGAAGTTATCAAATAATGAAGTTGAAATTCCTTTCATCCAAGTTCAAATGCAAGTTTGATTAATAGTGCATTTTGAAAAATGTAAATACAATCTCCACAGAAATCAAAAATAATATAATTAGAATCAAAAAAGAAACTGTAAAAATTAAAAAATCGAATTAAATAAAAATCGTAAAAAATTGCAAATGTAGTTGCTTCTTTTACTTTTAAAAATCACACAGGGGAAATGTAGAGAGAAGATTTGATGCCGCACATTTCTTTTCTTTGCACCCAGCTCTTACACATAGAAGAAAATTTTAAAAAGAAAGAAACCCATGCTTCTATTCTTGAAGCGAATGCAGTTGTGGGACGGTGCGCATTGTGGTATAAGAAATTTTATAGTGAGCTCAAATATGTTTCTCAATTGCAGTTAAAATTTATTATAAATGCTGTGAATAAAATTACGAAGCAGCATAGACTATGTTTTAAATTAGATTAATGCGAGGAAAATTCGATGGACCCATGAAATGAGGAAAATTGCATGTATATATATATATATTCACAATATTTTATTTCTTAAAGGATAAAATCTTCGAAATAATAATATCTCACATTATTAAAAACGAAATATTTATTCATTGATTTTTATTATAGTTACCAAATATAATATTGCATTTAGTTATGAATATATTATCGGAGTGCAATTGATCATGTGGGAAAAATATTCCTTTTTAAAAATGAATATTTTTGATGTGATTATTCAATTTAAAATATAAAAAAAATGCATGTAATAAATATCTGTTTCGTTATTGAAATTTGATTCTTGCTGTCCCATAAATATTTATTGCCGGTTGTTTTTGCTTTTGTATAAAATATCAAAATTTGTTATTGTAATTACCTTTAAATAGAAAAAATAAAGTTAAAATAGAAAAGTATGCTTAATATATATTTATCTATCTACATCTTTTATTTAAAAGCAAGCATTTTTTTCAATTATTCGTTAAATTATGAATTTCAAAAATAAGAACATCTTCAACTACAAAAAAATATATGCGGGCTTACATTTATATTTATATTATTTTACGAAGGCCAAAAATACAAGGCATTTTAAGGCTTCGTTTCATATGAATTTAAATAAATCTTTTAACAAAAAATAAATAAAATATCGTCATTTCATTTTAAAAAAATTTCAATTTAATGCATAATATGACATTTGCATAATACTGAAATTGCATCCTCAAGAATGACAAATAGAATAACCTTGCGATGCATTAATTTATGACCAAATGACTAAAACCATAAAAATTATAAATTCATATTATTTTCAATCATCAATTTATTCAGTAGAAAATATGTAACTTCCAGGAGTGAAAATTCAGACACGTACACTAACTGGCACGTTTTTAATCAATGTTTAAAAAATATTCACCCATGCAGCAAGAACCCCGTAAATCATTGAGACTAGCAGATAGAAACACATTCTGTATTTATTGACTAATGATGTCTCATATATTCTTGATGGGAGACGAGTCAAATGATTTGACTATTTATGGTAGATCAGCATTTTCAAACATACATTTCTCATTGTGGCAAAAAACATTTGTCCACTGAAAACCGTATGTACATCTTTATCATTATTGCGCTTGAGTCTTTATTGTATCAAGAATGAAGACTAAAAGAGTCTGTTTACATACATAATACCATCCTATAGGTAAAAGATCAGTATAATGTTTTCTCGAGAAGGTGTGATTGATTTCTGAGAGGACTTTTTATAGGTAGTCGATTGTATTCACATGTTAGCAAGAGAGAAAGCTCGAAAAACTCACATTCCTATAGATGTAAGAATGCGGTCTGTAAGAACCACGCATTCTTACAGATGTGCCTACAGAAGGCAGAAGCTCAACAATCATCTTCCGTTGTTCAACAGTGGTGGGGATAGAACCTGGAACCACTCATTCTGAATAGTTGCTTGATATATTTGGTAACTCATAGAGGACTGAATAACAGCCGAAAGCCGTTGTAAGGCATTTTTAATATCTGCCGAGTAAATTGACTTCTGGGAGAAAGTTTTTAAGATAGTGGGTCGAATTTATATGTCGCAAGGGAGGAAACAAAGAAAACTCCCAGCTTCCAGACACCCTATCTGAAAGGCGTGCATGCAGAAGAGCATCATTCGTTTCCCATTATCCAACAGTTGTTGACCTCGAAACTAGAAGCATTTGCTTTGAAGAACGTTGTCTTCTGTGAGCTCTGCTTAATTTGTTTGTCAAATTTCACTCGCAGTATAGTAAGGGTTGTTACATCTCATTTATCCAATCAAACTATTTGACTGTACTGTTATTCGCCTTTGGTTACTTTATGCAATCACTCAAATTCATTGTTGTTCTGACAAATATCATGATATATGACGGTGATCAGTTGCAATATCTCGGCTCACATGTGTAGCATCTAAAGGATAAACCTAAAGTAAATTGATATGAATTCAGTCAGAGATGCTGCCTTTTTCATCGTCTGCAATTGATGCTGAAAACCGGTTAGACCATGAGCTATCACACAAACAAAATTTATTTTTAAATTTCATTTTGGCTATCAAAGTTGAAATGTCCCAGGTCTTATATCACAATTATCCCTTTTCTGTAAAACATTTACTGGAGTTTTTCTTATTAATTTGTTTGGTTGCATATTTTATTATCCTCTTACAGCCCTACAAATTTTCATAATCTCTCGAATTTTTCCTTATTAAAATCTCAGTGATGTACTGAAGTCACTTAAATGTAATTTTATATTAATTAATTTTTAATAGTATCAATTTAATGATCACTACAGTCTAGAAATTTTTTGATATTAAAAATTATTAATATTACTTATATTTCAATAAATATATTTTAAAATAATATTTTAAAAGAATTTCTAAAAGAAAAAATAAGCTAATTTAAGAAAATTTTAGATGAATAGCATGCAGTCAACTTAATAAACTTTCGTATATATTTTATTAATTTAATACTATATTCTATTTCTAATTTTATTATATTAATATCATATTCTACAAAACTTTATTTTGTTTTTCCTATTCATTGTAGATATTTTTAAAGATAAATACTAATTTAGTTTTTTTCTTTAGTTAATATATAAGACATCATAATTATTGAGCGAAATAAAGATTTTTTGTAAAACCATTTTGTAAGTATTTATTTATTATATTTTCTTGTGAATTCCCCCCCCCATATATTGAATCTTTACGAAGATTTCTAATTCGTTTTTAATTTATTTAGTAACAATTAGGTTTGAAATCTATCATTGAAATTTAGCTAAAAAATGAGAAAACACAATTTTTGGCCTGAAGTTTTTTTTTTTTTTTTTTTGGCCTTTTTTGAATTGAAATACTTTTATATAAGCAAATATTCAGATAATTTTGGTTCTATCTTCCACAGAGATTTTACTCTGTAATTTTATATAAATATTGAAACAAATTGATAAAACAAATAATCGCATCTGTTCAATCAAATTAAACAATTAGGAGTAAAAATATATTTCTGTGTTGATATTTATTCTTTATTACTTTGGAAAAAGAATTTCATCATTAAATAATTTTCTGTTTCATAAAAATATCTGAAAATATGTACATTATTCTATTTCAAAATTGATTCACCGGTTTTATAATAAATATTATAGTCAAGAGGCAATTTTAAATGTATATTTGTAACTATTTTTAAAAGGAATGGAGAAATAATTCTCAAAGATATTAAAATTTTCTAAGCATAATTCTGCTAGTTCACATTATAATTTTTTTTCAGTTCCATTTTTTTGCATGTCTAAAATAATAATATTGTGTAATTTTCTGTTGGAAATTCATTTAACTAAAAAAAAATTCTGCGAAGCAACTACATTCTCTTTAAACTAATTGTGCAGATGTGATAATTCACAGATAATTTTAGAGCACGACTTAACAAAAGATCAATCTTTCACAACAATTGGAAATTCTATCATTTTTAAAGAATGAGTATGTTAATTGTTAAATCAAATAACTTTAATTATTATTAACTTTATGCCATTTTTGTTAATATAAACCAATTTGGTAACAATTTGTATTGATCAACTTTTTTCTTTGAGAGAAAATTTCACACAAGTTTTTTAAAGAATTCATCATTTTTCAGTTAAAAATATAAATTTTTCTTAAATTGAGAATAAGCATCTAAGAAACACAAATTGTAATGCTTTATGCTTTTAATAACAAAGCACAATGAGAATTTATTAATTTTGATAGAGAATTTCATGGAATTGAAAATAATTTAAATATAAACTATTAAATATATAAGTTTTAAGGAAATAGAATTTATTCACCCTAAATTGAGCAAGAACAATCACACTTTTTTTTAGAAAAATAATTACTGATTTAATTAAAAATAAAAAAAAATTGCACCATCACTGAATTATTTGAGGCCAGTTTCTTAAGTTATATAAAATAAATATTATTAACATTAAGTTATAAAATAAAACTTATTAACTTTAAGTTTAAGGAATATTAATTAATTGTAATGTCCTCATCTCCTTCATATTCGTTACTTCAGTTTTCTACTGGGCAGCTTATGATATATTTAAAGTGAAAGTCACTTTTATTAACATTAATTTATATTGTTTATATTTCCTGAAAAATTTCAAATTTTATAAATTTTTATAACTGGTTTATTGATTAAGAGATATAATTCACATTGATTAAACTTCTAAATAAATTTTGTTACGACGAAAATGCTATGAGTGCTATATTTAAAAAAAACATTATTTTCCTCACCTCATAAATTATAACAAAATATCTCACAAAACTAAATAATTTCTAAACACTTTTTAAGAAATCTTCAAAATTAATTCATAATTTTAAGAAATTAATATAGTTTTGCACGATATTTTGTTAGGAGGATTCTAAAATATTTCTTTGTTCGCTTTGTTGATTTATAATCCTAGCATTTATACCCTACAAAT
The DNA here is from genome assembly GCA_037975125.1 of Latrodectus hesperus. Taxonomy (NCBI): domain Eukaryota; kingdom Metazoa; phylum Arthropoda; class Arachnida; order Araneae; family Theridiidae; genus Latrodectus; species Latrodectus hesperus. Next base: position 39,574,374 of record CM075859.1, read on the forward strand.
TGTTAATGAACCAACAAAATATCTTATTCAATAATTACAAAAAATAAATAAATTATTTTCTCCTAAAATAATATGTTATGTAATTATAATTAATTCTTATATCATAAAAACTATTAAATTTATTTTATTATGATTTAATATTTTATTTTTGTGAAAAAATTAACATAGAGTTTTTTCGTATCATTTTACTTTTTACATGAAGGAATCAATAGAATGCACGTAAAATAAAAATTTAAAGACATTACTAGTTATAATTCTGAAATAAAATAGGAATCAACTAATTTTTTTATAGAAATAAACTATAGCATATATTTACTAGAAGCGAATATCTTATTAACCCACAACAATAGAAATAAGCAATGGCTATGAAGTAAACTTTAATTATAAAAATTTAAATGGTATTTCGACGTTTAATAAAAGAGAGTTTTTGTAATAATTGTTGGTTTAATATTTTGATATTTATATAGGTTATTATTTATGTTACAAAAACTATTAGTGTTATGATAGGTGAATCATAATTAACATAAAATGTTCAGATACTTATTTTAGATACTGTGATATGTATAATTTTTAAATCTGGTTTATAAATCACGGTATATACCCATTTTTACCGTAATTTATAAATCAGCTTTTTTCTAGCAGAATGTTTTAGAACAAAATTATTAGCTTTCTTAATCATGTTGAGAAAATCGATATAATTTATCGAATTTAGGGCTTACATCAATCTAATAATATGCGATGTTGGTTGTTTTTTCTACTTGTAACTGTTTATCTGTTACTGCTATTATATGCTGAAAAATATTAAGGAAATAATCTATTAAATTTCTCTTAGGTGAATTTAAATAAAATTTAAAGGTCAAATTAAAATTTAAAATGTATATATATATATATATATATATATATATATATATATATATATCTTAATTTTTTTAAGATCTCAAAGTAAACGTGTCATTTTAAAGGGAATTTGTGCAGCTGAGATATGTTTGCATGCATTTTATTAATAAATGATTGAAGAAAAAATAAAGAGAGTTATATGTAATCGAATCAATAGAGAGCGGAAAAGACGTACCTTAGAAGTGATTAAAATGCCTGTTCTGTAAAGCTAGAAAATTTTTCCGATGCTGTTTACAAGTCACAATTTTACAGCAATTTATAAAAAAATGTGCACCATTATTTCCAGAAGTAGTGTTGTGGCATTTGCGTAAATTTGTAGCACTGTGACGTTTACAAACCCAATTCTGAGCTAGGTATAGGGGAATATGCCGGTGAACACAGTACTTTCGTACAAATATGCCACAAATCACTGGACAAAAATTAAGATTTTATACATTAGGCTGTGATATTCAAGGGAATACTGCCTTTGCAATTTAACTTAGAAGACGCTAATGCGGCTTTTTACCAAAAAATATGTTCGTATTAACACTGTATCGAGTGACTTAAGGAATTTATAGTCAAGATACAAGGTTTCTAAATACTTGTTTTTTTTCTACAAAGTGAGGAATTAAAAATAAATAAATAAATAAAAGGTAGAAAGATCTCTTCTTAGAAAATTGATCTCTTTTATAAAGTTTGATGGAATTTGTAACACAGCATTTCTTGTATAAACAATGGAGGAAAGTTTTAAGATTTGTTCAGAATTTGTAAATACGTTTTGTAAAATAAAATTAATCGATTAGTATTAAATATTAAATACTTTAAATATAATTTTTAGTTAGTAAAGTCATTAGACATTTATGGATCAGTTCCTATTGCCAATATATCATATATAGCAAAATATATATATTTTAAAAACTTATATTTTAAAACCTTCCTAAATTTACATTTTCCAGTGGTTATAATTTGAAGCATAGGATTTCAAAATTTTACACCGTATTCATAAATAGTTATTGTAATGTTTAAAATGTCTTTTTTTTCTAAAGATTCCGAAAAAAAAAACTGTTTGTTTATAAGCACATTTTGTAAAGTTCATTTTCTTTCATAAATATGTGAAAATATTTTTACACTCTTCTTACAAATCTTAATTTATTTTAATATTATGTTTATCAATAATACGAATGTAAATTTTTTGTTGAAACATTTTGTTTGGAAAAAATATAGAAAACCGATAAGCAATTCGCCTCTTTATATCATAGTAAAGTCATGAAATTGCAGATTACTGAATTGTGTCTGTATTTTTTGAGGAAATATTAGTTCAAATAAAATGTATGCATAATATAAAATTTTGGAATATTAATGAAACTATAAAATTTCACAGACTAATATTAAAAGATATGCAATTTTATTTAAGTGGTACGCAAATCAATAATTAAATATTTAGCTATATAGTTGTATTAATTAATCCTTGATATTTTTGATAATTATCTCCAGTTCTAATAAGAGAGTGAAAAAATTGCACAACAAAAATTCTAATTACAATAAAAATTAATTACTTTGAAATCATGGAGCTTAAATATATTTCATCCTATGTAAACTTATTTCAGATAAATCAACACAATATAATCAATAATTTACATCTTCTTATTTATTAAATTAAAAATATTTGGAGAGTAAAATACCTCCTTTCACGACTGATAAGATCATAATACTAAGAATAAAATTTTCTCTTATTCTCGCTACGCCTTGTCAATTAATACTGTATTTTCATTACTCCTAAATTGTCTCCCACCATCCCCGCATTTACAAGGAGTAATGTACATTATGTAATAATAAAATCAGAGCCATGATTTATTGTTCGAAATACACTTGTAGAGGAGTAATCATTAACTCAGCTCAATTATCGGAAAAGGACAGAAGTGCAGGAGATGGAGAATTGACTAAATGTTTATTTGTTAAATTCAGAATTACACTGAAATGCAAATTTGCTTATGTAATTATTTATCCTTAAATTTTTATCTTCAACAGATTTATTGTGATCATTTTCCAGGTATTTCTGTTTGATTAGAAAATTAAATAAATGTAACGAATTTAAACTTTTAAAAACGATTCATTAGAAAAAATTATTTTTCAAATGAAATCATTTTCTCTCCTTATTTATCAATTAATAACTCTCTCTGTCTCTTTCTTTTCTCATTACGTTTATAAGCTTAGAAATCTCCAACATTGTTACTAAACATATTATTTTGTTACAATGTAACTGTGCCAATTTTTAAACAGGAGAATGAAAATTATTAAACAAGTGATTCTCAAATAAAGGCAATATAATTAGAATAAAAGTTTAAAATAGAGCTCACGTATTTCATTTTCAGCTGTAAGGAAATACTGAAAATTTAACACCTAAACTGAAAATTAAAATGTAGTGAACTACAATTAAAATTGATGAAATGTATTAGAAATACTCCATTATTCTAACAAATTTGTTTATTTATTCATCGACATTCAGTATAATATTTGTCTATTCCTTCAGTCTTTTACACTCCGAAAAAACATTTAATAAATACTCGTCAATACAATCCAATAATATCAATTGAAATCTCTTTTTGAGAGAAAACCTATAGAACATATTTCATATATTACTTAGAATTATTTTTTAAACTCCGAAGAAATTTGATCATAAAATTCTCGAATTATAAATATTTTCCCAAGTTTAAGAAAACATTTTCTTAAATTTTGCGTTTATTTTTCTATCTTGTATATAAGTCAGTCCTCGATGAAAAAAATGATGTGCATAAACTATTCAATGTCCACAGTGTTTGGCTAGATTGTGAATATATAGCTCTGATTTCTTTTACCTTCCTAATTTATCTTCATAAAGTTATTCAAAAAGAAAAATGTTTATTTCTTTCTATTCAATTCCATGTAATTTAAAACTTATTAATTTTTATACAAATATTTATTACGAAAAAAAAAATTCACATCATAAATTTTTCATTATAGAATTACTTAATTTTCAATTTTTATTTTGAAAGATAAAAATGAAACACCACATTATGAATTGTTTCATTTTCATTAAATGAACTAGTTATCAAATGCGGTAAAAACATTTTTTTTCAAAGCCTTAGGAATATTTTTGGCATGGTGCAAATCTATTGAAGAACTTAAACGTGTTCGAAAAGGCGTGACATCGAAATAAGTGATGAGTTCAGTCTAGATAAAAGAACTCAAGATCATTTCCACCAGGAACGAGTATAAAGCACCAGACTTCATAAAAAATTCAAGTGTAAGTGTCTAGAGAAAAGGCGAGAATTTCTTTTTCACACCGAGATCACTTTCACGCACGCTTTCACCTTCGAAGAGAGAAAAGTTCATGTAAGGATCAAAAGTTACATTTTCAACGACTTTCTCCATTTAAAAATGTAGTGATAGATTGTACTTTATACAGTATCAATTTTTTATCCATGACTTTATGGATATAAATTTCGGAAACTGGATTCTCTTTATTGCTCTCTTGATAATATAAATAGATTCTTTTTATTAATTTTGTGATATAATATTAATAAAATACATAAATTATACCAAATCAATATAGTGTTTTTGGCTTTTGATGTTAGTCTGGTGTTATCACTTAAGAATAATTGAAATATTGCTTCATAGTTTAAAATAATCCAATTTACAACCACTTTTTTTTAAAATTTTCCCTCCATGCGGATGATTATGAAACCTCAACAAATGGATTCCCATATATTATCAACATGAAATTTTTAGCTGATTAAAATATAAAGTTTGTTCTTTCAGCTCAAACAATCGTATGTTTCTAAATCAGGCAATTGCAAAAATTAACTTTTTCAAGCAATTATTTCACTTAAAACTGTATGTTAGAAAACCCCACACTAAAATTATTCATACAGCTGTTCTTAAAAGCGCAGTTGGAAGTAGATAATTTTTTTATGTGTGTTGTTTTAGCACCTGTTTAAAAGTTCTTAGGCAAATTCAAAAAATATGATATTCACCTTTTAACATAGATTAAAATGTGAAATTAGTAGGCCACTTTTATAAGTTTAATGTTAAGTTTCAAAGAAATTCTAAAAATTGCTTTATTCTGCTAATCTTCCAAAATTTTTAGTACCTTTCTATTACAAGAAGTAATAAAACACGAATAAAGAAAGTATTCGAGAAGGATTATTGTAATCGTATATGCAAAATTGTTTACCATCATAATATCAGCTTGTGTATTTATCTTGTAACTTAAAATTAATTCACAATTAAAATTAAAAAGTTTCTGGATACATTTATGAGACTGATTTTTTAAAAAATCGTATCTACATACACACACACACAACTCTATATTTAGTTTCACTTTTATGAAAATTGTGGCATATATATTAAAAATCACATGGACAGGTTTTTCCAACAATTATTTTTATTATAAAATGATACTGAATTTTCTACTCTATACTAAAAGTAATCATTTGTTAAACTATTTTAAAAGTAGCTGCATTATTTTTATGTATTAAATATACAATTATAAGTAAGTGGTGTAAGGACTATATAATCAATGATTAATTATTAAAATGATAACCTTAAAAAGGCATGTGTGGTAGAATCTAACCAACTAACTTTTGCAAATTCGGGTTTTCTACAAAAGGGCTTTTAATTATATTCAATTTAAAGAACACTATAAAAACTAGCATATACTTGTCATGTGCAATCTATTTGCAAGTAAAATATTTATATTTTGTGTTCATTTGTTTAAAAAATTGAATTATGAATTTTTTTCTACTTGCGTGTCATGCTTTAAATAGCCGTGTAATTCTTATAAAACATACTAAATTGCATAAATTTATCCATAAAACAATTTTTGCGTATGTAATAATTTTGTTTTTTTAGGCATTTTCTATCAAAGTAAGAGGAAAATAATTACTAAAAACAAATTTGAAAGAAAATCGTATCTTTTATAATAGTAGCTTTAATAAATTAGTGCTGCTAATCAAATCTTTAAAAATATCTAAGATACTTTTATTTTGAAATACATTAACTTTTGTTACAGTTGTACATTACGTAGGTCATTAACATTTTAATTTATTTTATTTTACTGATTTCTATTTTTATGCAAGATAAAGTAAAAAGCTTCATTCTTATGCCTTTAATATTAATTTAAAAAACTACCATATAATTATAAAATATTTGCCTGGTTGATATTTCATTCAAATAGTAATCTATTTTCAATTGAAAGTAAATTTCCTCCATTTATTTCAAAGAAAAAATTCATTTTTGTGTTGATGTGTGTTAAACAGTAAAACAAAATAACACTGTTTTTCTACATACAATTAAGAAAGATATTTTATTAATATATGAAGAAAAGTGTTGCATATTTTAAAAAATAAATTCTCATTATTTTCTTTTTTGATTATTTATCAATCTTGAAAAGTAGAAGTTAATAAATTAAATATTGTGTTCCGTATATATTTTCAACACAATCATTGGTGACATTTATTACTTGCAAAATACTTATTTCTAATATTTCATTACTCGTAAAGTCGCTGAGCCCTGGAATCTAGTTTAGATTTAATTGGTAAATAAAGCATGAAAAGAAAGAATTGCATAATAAGCGATAAATAATGGTAATTAAATGATAATTATTATTACTTTATTTTCCAAATTTTCATTAATCTTTTCTAAAAAAGATTAAAATAAAATTCGTTTTGATGGTATGATATTGTGTTGCACATCAAATGAAAAATCTCGATTAAAAAAAACCTTCTGAAATACATTGTAAAAAAATAACCTCAAATATAGAAATAACTCCGTCTGACGTTAAGCACATTATATTTTTTATTATAAGTGTCTTAGAATGACTGTAATTCTAAGCCCCGATATAGAATTGTGCTTGAATATTTCGAAACACAAAATTAAAAGATAACTATCATTATTTTAAATTAAGCTGTTTTCAAAATTTTCTATTAATGTAATAGAACGTGTTTATCAAAAAGATTGTGTTATAGAACCAGTCAAGAATTTTGATATAAGTATATAAGACTGCTGTGATAACCGATAACTATTCCAAAAAATGATACAAAGTGAAGGCTCGAATATTAATCTACAAAGTCGGAAAATAAATGTCATCTTAATAATGTTAAATTACACTGTTTTCAAGGGTGATGAAGTAAAATTTAATTATCAAGACTTAAAATATTTAAAATGATAAATTTATAAGTAAGTAATGGGTCAGGACTTTCTTTGGGTATTTTTTATTATTGTTAAAGAGAATTTATAAAAAAATTTAAATTAACTGATGATAATTTTTGGTGTGGACAAAACCAATTATTTGTTCAACTTAGGTTAATTTCAGCGATAAAACAAACAGCTGGCTTTCATTATTTAGAAATTTTAATACCTAAGTGGGTATAAAAATTCTATCTTTAAGGTCTAGGAAACCTACAAATCACTTATATGCATTGAATAAATGTTGTTTATGTTGATTCATTCAATAAAGAAAATGATATTTTTTTAAAGAGATAATAAAGCTCTCTAAAAAGTAGTGAAGTTTCATATTTTATTAATTAAGTGGATTGTGAAAGCCATGGACGCACACAAATTTCAGCAAAAGAGGGAAAAGGGATTATTTGATGGGGGAGATAAAATAAATAAAGTAATACACATACTACATGTGTCGCTCATCGATAAGAATAGCGTGACTTCATTTTTTATAATATTAAATGAAGGGGGGAAAGCTTTTTGTTAAAAGGGGAACAGGGACTTTTTTTTTTAATATGATATGATTAAATTGAGTACTTATAAATTATGTGATTTCCGATTTGGCTTATAGATTTAAATCTAGACTAAGTAAGTGCCCTGAAAAGCATTTTAGGTAAGAATTATTTTGTCCTAAAAAATTAAGTTTTGAGTATTAAGTTTAACATATATAAACATTTTAATATTTTGCTTTTAATAGATTTAATATCCTGCTTTTAACGGTTTTATAAAAGTTCTTTGAGATAATGATATACGTTTAACATGCATCATTATCACAAGTGACTCTTACAAAAATTTTGTGATTAGTAGATTCTTTTCAGAATTACTTTTAGATATCTTATAACAATATTCTCTTTTAACTTATAAAGCAAATTTTTAAGACTTAATAAGTGAAATTTAAAAGATGGATTCCAATACAAAAAATTCTATTGAATTGTAATACGTGAATAAATCAACGCCTCAAATCCAGAAATAATTGATTATTAAATTTTAAAAAATAATAATTTTATCGATATTTTTACTATAAATATAATGATAACTACAGAATATAAATGGACTTCAACTTTTGAATAGTTGGTAAAAATGCAGAAATAATTCCAAAAATATTTCAAAATGTGAAATAAACTTTAAGAAATACTGTGTGTATATATAATATTCTTTGTTTATTTCATTTATATTTTATGGTATGACATATTTTGGATTAGCAAGAAATACTACCATGAAACATTCATTTATATCCGTAAGGGACGTAACAAATTATCGAGTTTAATTTTATTGCCACGAACTATAAATATACTATTATTTAAAGAATTTTTAAATATTTCTATGCGTTTCTTAGCTTTATAAATGATAACGTATGAAATTATAATTCTGATATTGAAATAAAATGTGTGAAATCTTTTAATAATCTATCTGTTAAGATATAAAATTTAATGCATTGAATATATATTTATGCAAAATTTAAAGCACTTATCAAAATAATGATAAAATTAATAAACAATAAAACATGATTTTTTTCGGTAAATTGTACTCATAACGTAATTTAAATTAAAAGGTAAATCAATTTTTAAACACACATTTTAAAAATAAAATAATTTTAAAACCATTTAATTATAGTTTATGATGAAATATCGAATTTATATTTCGCTTTTTGGGAAAATAATCGTAATCTGGTAGACACATTCTCAATCAGCGTAAATAATAATTTATCCAAATTTGCACAAATTGAATTATAGAAGATAAAGAAAATTTTTCTCAAATGTAAAATAAATTGCTGAAACATGCACTTATATTAAACAATCTAAGTAATGACTGCTTTTAAATTTTATATTCTAAGTTAGAAAAATAATTAGCTAAAAATAACTAACTGTTAAAACATGGAATGAGCATTCCTTACTTTAACAATTTATCTCTACTATTTATTAATGGCTTTAAATGTTCAGAATAATTCCTTAAAATAAGTATGGATAAAGTTTTCTGAATTTATTTTCGAGTCACATTTTTTCTGTAAAAATTTTAAGCTCATACTAAAGGATTATTTTCAAAAATAATCCGCATGCAATTACTTAAAAATTTAAAAATTTAATTTTTCAAAAATAAATTTTTGATATTTATTTAAATGAATCTTTTCTTGGTGACCTATGAGACCAATAAAATGTACATGTAAATAAATAAAAAAAATTGATTTTTATGACTTTTTGACTTTTTTTAATAATTTTTTTAAATTATCAAAATTTTATTTTATTCTATAAGAATACAGCAATATTTTCATTATCATTGTTATTTCATTCAGAAATCTTAGTTTCAAATAACTTTTAATGCAAACTCACCACAAATAGATTTATTACATCCCATTTTACAATGTAATAACTCAGATAGTCTTTACTATCCGTTAAACTGCTAAAACTGCATGAAATGGATAATTCTTCGCTTTGAAATTAATCTGTCTCAATTATTAAACTTGGTTTATTGGAAACTGTAGAATGATGCAGGTAGGTAATTAATAATTATAAAACGGTAAAAATACATTGCATACTTTCCCCTATAACGATATTAATATAATCATGTACAAACTATTAACTAGTTTTAAAACATTGGTTTTGGTCATCTTTGGAAAACTATATATTGGGGCATAGTGACGTGTATTTCTTCTTTTAAATTTAAGATAATGAATGTTATAGAAAAATAACGCTCTAATTAAAAGAAACTTATACTGGCAAATAAGATATTAAAAGAAACTATATTTTTTTTTAAAAAAAGAAGTTTTTGTTTCACTAGCTACATAAAATTAAATAGTTGACGTATCTAATTTACTAACGACTACCATTACCCACATGTACTGGAAAATCTCACCACCAATCTTGTAACGAAACAAGATTTGTTGCTTGAAGTACAATTAAAAATTATGTATCTGTGTGAAAGTATTCCACTTACCTAAAGAGGCATCTTGCGTTGATGAGTTTGCGTGTGCCCACGGAAACCATGGAGTTGGCTTCCGGTTTAAGTGTCCGGTTAGAGGACCTACCGGTAAGAATGCGGGAGGTCTCAGAACAGGTAACTGAGTGTCTAAATAAAGTCTTGTTATAGGAGACTGTGTTTGAATTTGAGAGTCCTCATAAAAGGGTGACCTCCTCTTTGGGTCACTTCGACTTAGGATACTGACAATGGAAAAAGGATTCCGAGCCACGCATGGGGTTGACTGAGGAGACGAAGAAGTCTGTAGTGAACTGTCAGTGGAAGGTGTTGGAGATATCTTGCCTCTTGACAACTCTTTCGACATTGCAATTATTATGAGAGTTTGTTAAATTTTCAATTTCACCACTTTTACAATACTTCCATCACCATCCTTCTCTGTTTGTTTTCGCTTACTTTCGGAAAAAAGGAATTCGAAATAATATTGCAATCATTTAAAGTTTTTCTATTTTTTAAATCGAAGCAATTTCAAGGGCACTTCGGATAAAGAACAACGTTCTACTGGGTTAGTTAGAGACAAAATATTGAACAAAATCGCAAAGCCATCTTTTGGGCAGGTGTACCTTTCCCTCGACCGAAAGACTGACTTGTCAGCGTTCAATAGCTATTGGTCGGATCTTGAAAGTAGCCAGTTGTTGCATTGGAGGAAAGGAGCGTCAACCCGCCCACGGGAGAAAGGGATTGGAAAAGAGTGCTCTGTGACGTCACAGCGCGTGCAGGTAGCAAAAGCTAGCTCCGATTCTTACAAACGCCGGTTCAAGTTGGGGAATCCCAAAACAGCGATTCGTAGCTCTGGCCTCTCATTCAATCATGCATTATGCTTACAACATAGAATTATTCTTTCCCTTAAAGATTAATTTTTTTCCTCTTTACTGTTTGCTTTCCGCTACCTACGAATAGCTATAAAAGGACATGTAACATGCGCTCAATTCTTGGAAGGCGAATTATAAAAATTTCGCTCCCAAACTACAGCGTGCAAGATTAATTAATCCCACAAAGAAAGAACTCTCACTTGAGCAGTTGATTTCAGGGAACTCATAATCGGATTTAATGAATTCGAGGAATTCATATACGCTATAGACACCAGGAAGAAAAAATATTATATTAAGTACTGTGTATACCTAGACTAATTTCAAAGTTTAAGAATTATATTATCAGACATTTTGGTATTATCAGACACATTTGCATTATATAATGAAAGTTTATTCTAGAACATTAAATCTCTACAAATTTTTCCACTGAGACAGAAATGGAACTCATGAATGACTAGTGAATAGGGTAATAGAAACTGAATTGAACAAACTGAAGATGATTAAACCCACAACTCATAGGAAGAATAAAGCTTACTAAAATGCCGACATACGATACAGAAAATTGGATTTTTCTGTTAAATTTAAGCTATACTTTGTCATTAAATAAAACTCTTTCAGGACTAAATGCACTTCATGATATTTTACAATATACAGCATTTAAAAACCTTTCATCTCTCTCTCTCTCTCTCTGTTTTTACATTAATGAAATTGATCTGTTTCCCTAAAAAGTGTGGATTAAATTTGTAATCGTCTAATCTTTAGAACTTCAAAAGAAGAGTATTTTTTAATCCATTAATGACACTTAAAAAAAAAAAAAAAAAAGATAAGAAGATAAAATTTGAAGTAACTGAAAAACTAAAAAGTATACTTAAAAAAAAAGGTGTCCCTCATTTTTTTTCAAATATCAGCAAGTAAATGGACTATTTTTTTGGTCAACATAAAAATAATTATCTGAGAATATTCTTATTTGTAAAATCGTGCCATTCAATAATAATATTTCAAATGAAAGAATTTGTTAATTATCAATTTCTGAATTTTTCGGCTTATTTTGTCATACTACTAACACCTTTTACACATGAGAGTTAATATGACCGTAACTGACAGCTTAAAGGGAATTTCGAAACAATGAAAATATCTATGAGTTCCGGGACTCAAAGTCTGGAAATGTTGAATTGTATATCAGAGTTCAATTTATTCTGCTGCCAACTTGACCATATTTTCTGATGACTCATTATAAAACTCAAGCAAATTATTCAAAAAAATGCGCCAATACGACGAATAAACAGAGAATAATGAATATCGAAACTGTTAACAGTTATTGTAACGCTACATAGCTCCTTAATTGCATTAATTTCACTATACATTAACTAAAAATTATTTTAATAAAAATTTAATTACAAATAATACGAAGACTAATATTTTTCATATTGTAACCAAAAACAATAAGTTTCTAAAGTCGTAAATAAATAATCATTGTTTTGTATTGCAATTATATAACTCAAGTTTTTAAGTGTTTAAATTTATAAATTATTTGTTTATGATACTGGATTTTAGAACTAAAAAAATACATACTTATGATAACAGAAATAATTAATTAAAATTATACATTATTCCAATAGATGATAAAATGCACATTTTATTTCTTGATAAATCGCTTTTTTTAACAAAAAATAAATATTGTAAATTTCAAAATTTCTTCTGAGCCTAGCTCTATTAATTACTCATTACGTTCTCTTCTAATCAACACAAAAATTTATATTTAAACATCAAACTGATATTTAAAAATACGTGTAAAAATATCAATTTTCACAATCGTGTTTTATTTCAAATATTTTATATTTAAATTAAATATATAAAGTAATAGCTAATTTATTGATTTTGTAATAAATATATTGCAAATATTTTAATTTAGAAATGCATTTCATAAAAATTTATTTCAATAATAATCAGCGAAAAAAAATTTACATTTTTAGGATGAATAGCGTTATCAAAAATTAAAATTTTGTTACGGTTTCTTTGCTCAAATGTATTACAACATCATTTGCATAGAAAAATTTTTTAATTAACAGTCTGAATATTTTAATGCAAATTTCCTTGTACTAATTTCTACATTTGTCTTTTATATATTAGTGCTTAGATAATTATTTAAAATAAAGATTGCATGAAACAATAGAAAGGTATGAAAAGTAACATAAAGAGACCTAATTCTATACGATTACAATCTTAAAGTTTTATTTTGATTCTGAAGACTTCAGCACATTGATAAATAATTTATGGTACAAAATCTCTAAGTATAAAATTTCGCAATTATATAAAATTTTATCACAAAACAAATAAATTTATCATCAGAAGAGGACAAATAGCTTAAAATTTCAGCTATAGTATATATATGCGTTTGAAACTAGTCACTTTAAATTTTAGTTACTTGTTTTGTGACACAAGCTTACAAAACATGCACATAAAAAATAAATATTACTACTAATGCAAAATATTTTTAATGATAAAGAATAATATAACATCTAATGTAAATTTTAAAATTAAATTCTTAGCTAAAAAATTTTTGTTAAACAGAAATATTTCTGAGTTATTTTCAGCAAAACCAATTAATTATCTGATTGCTTGTAACTTTTTTACTTAAAAATTCGTTTCTTTATTTTTCTAAAACCCTCTATCAAAAACTCATGAAAAAGGTAATACTTTGTATTCTATAAGGTAATTAAATAATTGTAAAAATATAAAATAATTATTTTTTTCAAAATTTATAGGAAGTACCTGAAGAAATGTATCATGATTCTTTCGTAGCAGTTTTTATATCTACAATTGTGAATTTCTGCTATATATTTTGCTACAGTTTTATTGAAAATTATCAAGATAGATTTACAGATAGATAAAGGTTTTAATTATTTTCAAAGCCATGAAGGAGTTTTCAAAAGCAAAACTGCTTGGATAGTTCACACAAATAAGTAAAATTCAAAGCTAAATAAGACACTTTTATTAAATAATTGAGATAAAAATTACTGAAACATACATTATAATATAATTAATTTTCTTCTGACTCATTATGCTTTTCCTTGTATTTAACTTAAATTATTTTTAAACAAATTCTCATATCACTTTATTATAAAAAAATTCAGTTAAAAAGGGTTGATTCTAAGTGTATTAAGTTTAAAATATTTTGAAGATCATTAATTAAAAAGATAATTTTAAGCTTCAAGATCTATATAAATAGCACAAGTCAGTTTATCCTGATAATAATCCAGTAATCAATAGTAAAATTTTAACAATACATCAAAAAATGTGTTTGAAAAACAAAACATTGAACATTTCCTTAATAGAAAATCTACTTAGAATTTACAAATAGCATAATATATCGACCCGGATACTGCTTTTCAATTATTGACATTAAGGTATGTAAAAATGTGCGTTTACATGAGAGTTTCTGGATTTCTAGTCAGCACACTTAACGCAAAAATTAATATTCCCATTATATTTACATTAGCTACTTGTTTTTATGATCTCCAATGAACGAAGCTTTTTAGACATTTTGAAATTATCTAAACAGTAGATTTAGGAAAGGTTATGCATTGATTCCATCTGATAAATTAGAAGGAAACCATAGTGAGAGAAAAAATCCATCTTTATTGCTTAACCAGAAAGTCAAGCCTGTTAGCTTTTAGTGAAAAATGAATACTTAGTTTCTGTATAATAAATTGCTGTTTGAAAAAATGACGATATTTACTATTTAAATATCTTTATTCCAATCACTATTTGTAATAAAACATTTTAGAAAAACACTGCTACGAAATTAGTTCTCACGTATAGAAAATCAACTAAAACAATGACCAATGAGGTGTGAAACAATTGAAATTTCCTTTGAGTTATAAACTTATTGAATATTAAAATTGGGAATTCATTGACATCGTAATGCGTTTTTCAAATGCGTCGTAAAGTGTTTTCGATCACCTGTGTATCGAAAAGTGCGTTAATGTGCACGCACAAAAACAATTTTTTCCTTTTTTAAGATAATAATTTTTCAAAATCGAAAAAATTGTAAATTTCTATTTAATTTTTTAAAATTGCGATTGAGAATATAAAAAGATGAGTGTATGAAAAGAACTACATGCTTCATTTTTCAAGCAGAGTTCCAGTGTAATGTTAGAGCATTTGTATTAATTATTTTCCGACATAAGCAGCTTAGCCGTGTCTTCAAATCAGCATTAATTACCGCTAAATTTAATCACAAAAACTAATCAAAATTTTGAAGTTTTAAGTTAACCAGAGCCCAATATCTTGATTGTAATTTTCATTGTATTCCGTCATAATTTGCAAAATACATAAACAAAAATCAAATAAAAATGATTCCCAAAATGTGAAAAAAGACTATGATACTTTTCAAGCGAGTTTCTTTTCTTGAAATTAAATGCATAATAATATTATGTGAAAGGAAGTTAACAGTTTGAAACAAATCAAAAATATATTTTGTGTCTTTATTATGATAGACTACTGCTGTATAAGTTAAATCAGCTACAAATAACAAATATGCAATAAACAGTAAATTCCTCTCCACTCGTTATACAGCTGAAATTTCAAAATTTTGAACCAAATTTATAAATCAAATAAGTTTGATCTGTAGAGGAAAAAATAAAATAAATATTAAAGGCATGTTTACAAAGGCATTTTTAGGCATTCCATGTATACGTTGTACGGAATACTCAAGAGAAAATTGGGTACGAAAATTTCACCAGAAAATTTTTTTTTTTGCATTTCTTACATCTTGATTAATCAATAAAAATATCTAGGTTACTTTCACTTTACTTAGTGATTCATAATTTGAAATTTATTTTGGTTCCTCTGTAACTTCGTATATCGTTCATTAGCACTATAGTATATTAGTTTCTCGGTGTGACTAAGTAGGTATCTGAATATTTAATGAGCTGTTCATGAGTTCAACTGGCCAAGGTTCAATTTCTACATCGGGTGTGATTGTTCGTTATGGATTGGAATCCTCTTTGTTATGCAGGTCCCAAATGAATTAGCACTCCCGGGCAAAAAAATAAAGATTAAAGCGGTAAAAAAGCAAACCATATTTCTAAGGAAATGTCACAAATTATCCTAAGTGTTACGTAAATAAATTCTATATCATATTTGTGAGGAGATTCTACTATATAGATATCGAAAATTTAAGCGCTAAATTTGTCCTTCTCTTACTTAAAATATGACATTTACTTTCTGTGTTCTAGTGTTTTGCCGTACTTTCTAATTACTGAATATATAGGCTATCATATAAATTGAATTTAATTTGCATTTATACATTGAAAATTTCGAGCATGTATTATAATTTTTGACATGTTCTCCTTATTATATTACTCCATTTTTTTAATAATTTAACGTTCAAAATTTTGCAAAAAATATCATAAAACTGAAATTTGCACATTTATTAACAAAAAAATATTAATAAATTTGAATTTTAGGATTTACAGTAAGATTAGTTAATAATTGATTGAATTCTTTGATACTTTTTAATTCATTATATAAAAGAGCATTAAATTTTTATATTTCCCAAATAAAATATTTAATTATTGAGAATGATATTAACGATGATGAATCACTATCTTACAAATTTTTATGGCATGCACATTGAGTATAAAATTATGCTAATAAGAACAATTTATTGTATGTTGTTTTGCTTTTTTGTACCACAACGAATATTTTAATAACAGTTAAAATGGTAGCAAATGCAATTTAATTACATTGAGGGACAAAATGTCTTAAGATTTTCATTTAATGTTACTGATTTAACTTTTCTGATTGCGATTATTAATATGCGAAACGTATATCCTACAAAAATTAATGAATACCTTAGGAATTATCATTTGTACTTATATTTTGCATTCTGTGAAGGAATTAAAATGTTGTTAATTATAAAATATTGATATTCAAATTTCATTCCCACACATTCTTTCTTTCAATTGATTTAATGAATAGCAAAAATTCATTAACAAGTGTTTTCTTAAAAATGGAAGTGTAATCATGTGAGAATGAATGTTAAATGAAAAATAAATAACATAACTTTATTATAAAATGATAAGTAAGTAATGGCTTAGGTACTAATTTAAGAATAAATAAAAATTTTTAGTCTACTTTAAAAAGTAAATTCTGTTGCATTTAGAGTAGTTTAAATACATACATTTATACAATCAAATCAAATAATCTAATTGAATTCTTTTAACTCTAGTTATTATCATATTTCACAAAAAATATTTTCTGTCATATAAAATTTATATTTCAACGTGAATTACTATTCATTTTAATAATATTATGTGTTATTGTAAATTTTTATTATCTTATTGTGTGTCTTGAATAACACCCACAAGTATTTTTAAAAAAAATTCTTAAAATATGCTCCGCAATTAAATTAAATTTTGAAACTATATATTATTGCAATCCAAGAAATAAAAACGTAGACAGATATACAATTGTGAAAGCAGTTAATAGCAAACAAGAATGCTCATTATTAGTTACTTATTAAAGTATATTACTGTCAGTTTGTAATTTTTGAAAACAATTTTATTGCAACGATAGACTTAAAATAAAATCAATTTCTTTTGCATAGGTGTAGTTTTAAAATATTTCCCATTTTCCATTATAATTTGTAAACCACGAATTTATCAAGCATTGCTCTTTCCTTAATAGTTTAAGTATAAATAGCAAATTTTTTAAGAAAATAAGAAAAGAACATGAAGTCAGGGAAATTAAAAAGAAATAATGAAACAAAATCGAGAAAAAAATTTTCCCCATGATTCCGTTCTCAAGAGAGATATACGATTTGGACAAATGAAAGATTTTTCGAACGTCTACTCCACATTACTTTTCCGGGGAAGCTTTCATAGATAAAAGATTCCAACTATATATCGCGATGAATGACCATACAGAGAACAGATATACGTCATTTCCCGAAAAATGTTCAATAACAGCAAGAATCGAATGTGAGATCCTCCCCATCATAGAATTAAACACAATTAAGGGAATCACAATTATAAACAAGTCTTTTATTAATATTTCTCCATTCCCACTAAATATTCTGTAAGAAACAAAACACCCCTTAATGTTTACTAGATAAAGAGTGCATTAATTTCTTACTAAGGCAATCGAACAAATTATATCGACGTGATATCGACTTCCCCAGATCAGAGCAAGGAAGAGCAACTGCCTGATTCCTCAGATATGCTTCAAACAACTTTATCTGTGAAATGATTTTAAGCAAACAGACTCAATTAAGAGATAGAAAAACATCTCCTTAAGAGTACCTGAACTAATAAAAACATACAATCATTAATTCTGAATGAGAAATTAGGAAGTCTAAGTGAATGTGTGAATTACCAATTTTTCAGACTTTAGGTTCTCTCCTATTTCTTTATACAATTATCAAATATAACAATCACGTTTTTATTTAAAAAAAAAATATTGATACTTAGAAGTCCATGTTTGAATTTTCAAAGTCACCCTACAAATGCTTTTTCGTAATATATATTATCAAAAATATATGTTAGGATACTTAATAACACAAGAATGAAAGATAAGATATTCCTTTCAGTGCTTTCAAATTCTTTATTTCTTTGAAAAATAAATGGGAACAAAGAAGTCAAAATTAAATTGGATTAAGTTAGCATTACTTTACAAAGTAATTAATATTATTAATTATTCCATGAAATAAAAATACTGTAAAAGAGAAATTAATGTATAATTTCGCGCTATTGATATGCAATATTTTTTGAGTGTTTAATTACATATTTTTATACTATTTTTAATTATTTTTCTCTCAATTATTTAAAGACAAAAAAATATTTTATTTAGAAGATACTTATATTTTTAAAAATGATTAATAAATAAATAATTCATGAAGATCAAAGTAAAATTTTAAGAAAAAATAAAAATATTTCTGACGTAAAACTATTTGTAAATATTGGAAAACAAAAAGTAGGAACTTTAGTTTTGGCTAAAACAATTAAATTTTTTATACGATTAAATATATTTTAATAAACTTTTTAATGAATATCTTTATTAATTATTTTAAACTATTTATAATAAATAAAAAACTGTTAAAAATCTCCTTCAACCATGTGAAAACAAACTTTATAATAATTATAAAGTTTGTTTTATGATTAAAGGAGATTTCTAACAGCAATTTATACACTTCAAAATAAAAATTAAAATATTTATCTTCGGTCGAATAAATAAAATAGCAAATTTTACAAGTATTTTAATTAATTTTTTTCTGCGTTTTCTAATTTATCACGTTTTAAATTCAAAATTTGCCAGAAAATAATAACTATGCAATTTACCCTTTTTTATTAGATCCAGATCTAATTTACTTAAAGCTATCTCTGATATGACATAAAAACATTCTCTTTTGCCTTATATTCTCTAAATATATTTGCCTTATATTCTTTTGCCTTATATACTCGAAAATATTTTAGTAATAACTTTAATAGGCATTTATATGAAATAGTTTAGGACACTAAACTTGAGCAGATGTTGAGATGCAAGTGAAGTAATTCGAAGGAACCATATGTGTATTCCTTAAACATTAATGTAAAGGAAGCAAATTTTTTGCAATAAAAATTTTTCCTTAAATTTAAGCTTTTATTTTTTTTAATTCTTGATAAAAGGCTTTATCTCTAAAATAAAGGTTATGGTTTTGATTGTAATTCTATTCTGACTATTTACACATTTACGCATGAGTCCTAATTTGATTGAGATTTGCAATTTAAAATAAAACCACTTTACGAGCATCCATGCACAAAGTGAGACTGCATGTCGCTCAACGATCATTTTTTTACATACGTGGGCTAATTAGACTAGTACCTACGGTTTAAAGTGGATTCCGAATTACTACAAACATTCAAGCTCAAAGTGCGATTCAAACTACAAACTGCTCAACTGAAGGCTAAAGTGCCGAATGGCTAATTCGGCAACCAGCTTGGCTCCCGAAGTGAGAGTTTTACTCATAAGCTTTTGGACTTAAAGCCAGAAAACTGCACCAAATAAAGAAATTTTAAAAAGTATAAATTATACTCTATTACTTGTATTATACTATCTTTAACTTTTATTCTTTTATATACCTTTTTTTACTTTTATACTTTATAAACTTTTTTTAAAATTTCCTTCTTATTTTTAAGGCTATATGTATTTTGAATTTATTGCTTAATTTGTTACAAAAACTGTATAACTGCATTTTTGTGGTATTATTTTAAGTAAACGATTTAAGATAACATACAGCTTATGTAGAACGATATGATAACTAGGCTTATAAATCCATGTTTCCATTTCAGTTTGCAAATAATATAAGACATTAATTGCTTTCAAATATAACTATTACATTTGTAAAAATAATTACAATAATAAGCTTATCGTATGATATATAGGTATAAAATCATATTTTTAGAATGAGAGATTTAGTTTCTTATCTATTTTATATGTATACAGATCATGTGAAAAAAGATAAATAAATGTTACGTTTCGACTTTCTGCATATACTTGTGACAGAACAGGTATTTGGGAGTTTTGCAAGTTTTTTCTTGTTATTCGAAAAAGATATGCGAATGTTGATCATTATCTACGAATATTCCTTCCTGTAAACAAAACATTGAGCATATTATGAGAAAAACATCAGCTTTCAGCAGTTATCTTGTCTACTGTACAATGTTAATGTAACTTCAATAAAATTAAGTGATTATGAGAATTATCATTAATTTCTAAGCTAATTCTATTCTTATGTATTTTTTATAAAATTTTTAATTTTTATATTTAGGTATCATTTTTGCAAAAAATAATCTTGATATAATCTTTATTTTGAAAGAACTATTTTAATTTATTACATTTTAACATAAAAAATTGAAGCACAAAAATTAAGAAGAATTAAATAATATAATAATAGAATTAAATAATTAAATAATCATGAAGTATTAAATAATATAAGTCAAGTTGTATGATGAACAAATAAGTAGCTTGATTTAACATTGTCAGCATTCCAAAAATTTATGTTTTGATTTTCTTTATCATTGAGTTGAATTTAAACACCAAGAAAAATGTAAGAGTAGTGATTGATACTTGCTGCTAGTGATTGTGTCTAAAATGATTTTTTAAATATTTTCTGATCAGTATTGCAGAGCTTTCCAATTCTATAAATACTTGAGGATGTGAGCACCAGTATACTTCCTTGTACTTAGCCCAGTTAAAAAAAGTTCCTGGATAGTTATCTCTGTAATTTAGAAGCAGAGGCCAACAGAGAAGATTCTCTATACGTGATCTGCCGCACCAAGAGATATCATTTTACTTGGAGGACATTTCAGTCACTCTCTACTTAGTGTACCCCAGCAGCATTTAGTGAACACGATGAATTTTTAGTTAAGTCACTGTTCGAACTGACTTCCTTCCGACAATGGGTATAACGCCCTAATCAACCAGGCCTCCGTGGCTTATGAATGTGTGATTAACATTCACATTCTTGCTTTCATTCTCCCAGAGAACCATGCAAATGCAAAAAATAATAAATAAATAAAAATAAAAAGCATAATATTATATATTTTTGCAAAAACGGTTTAAACTATTAATTGCGAATAAACGAAAAAAAACTAAAGTAGTATTTTATGATTTCAGAAATCAGATTATTGATTTCTTAAAGACGTTTTATTCATAGTATAAAACACAAAATAATTTAAGGATTTTCATTACTAATATATATTTCTCAAGATTTCCAAAATAGCTTACTGTTTTATTAATCATCAACATTTTTAATTTGTAAACTCAAAACATGAATAACCTGAATAAAATTATCCATTTCATTTATACAGCCATTTATACAGTAACCATGGATGCAAAATTCTCTGTGTATCATAAATTCTTTACACTTCCATCTCATCGCAGAGGTTTTTATTTAAATCTTCCACCCCCAACTAGTTCTTCCCATTTTTTGGCTCCCAAAGAAATGATAAAATCCCTCTGAAAAGAAGTCGATTTGTGGAAGGAGGGGAAGATCCTTTGTAGGTACTTCTAAGTGCCTACTCTCTAATGCCCAACCCAACAAACCCCGTAGCTGGCGAATTACTGGCTTTTGATTCCAGAGGGTTGAATAGAGTTCCATTGTCCGCCATGGCCCCATTAGCCTCTCTGAGGTGAATTCATCCCATCTCCTACCTAAACGTTGCTCTCCATCCCCGTATAGATAGCAGAAAGCACTCCATTCGTCTCTTTCATCATTTATACGATTAGGCGGCGATACTAATTATTGACGTTACTCCTTGAATGGCGGTTGCTTCTATAGACTTTTCAGATCATCTCCTGCCGAAGCTAAATAACGCTTTTTACCCTTCATTTTGGGGCGCTTTATGAAGTAACCGCGAAAGGTTGGTCTGGCATTTATTTTCCCTTTTGTGACGCAGTTGGAACTGTTTGGGAAGAGATCGCGCATTTGAATGAAGATGACTCTATAGAGAGCAAGAGTGCTTTTCACTACTGATAGATGCAATCACTCTAGATTTATTTTTCTCCAACTATAGAGAAACTATGTGATGGCTTAAGTAGTTTTAGTATCGATTAAAACGCCGGTCAAAATGGTGATCTTTATGTTATCAAATCTACATTGGTACAAAGAGCTTGAGAGGCAATTACGAAAGATGATATAAGAGTTTTTCGATTATGATTTGCTATTAAATAAACATATATGGAAACGTAAAAAATACCAATTTAAATTTCAATTTAAAAATTGATAAATACCATTTTATTAAAATTTATTGCTTCTAAAAATATTTGGTTGAAATCCCATGAAATTCAAATAAAGGTAACTACCAGGAAAAAGGAAAGATTTCCTTTCAGGAGATAGTAGCTCAATGTTACAATTACTGTTGATTAATTCAATTTAGACCTTTCAATTGTCAAATTGGAAATTATAAAATACAGATAAATATATAAACTGATAAAAATAAATCAAAATCAGATAATTTTCTGTCTAATAGGAAATTTCCCTGAATTTTTCTTTTTCAAATCCTAAAGTATTCCGATATTTATATATATACAAAAGAAGCTAATCTCGGATGATATCATTTATTTGTCATCAAAATAAGCTATCATATATAAATGGAGGATACATTCTTTATTCTCCAGTTTTGTTGATTTAAAAATGTTCACAATTTATAGTTTTTCTTTGAATGTATCTGGGGTTTCGTTTGATGTATTTTGATAATACATCAACCAAGCATCCTTCATACGCAAACTTGTTGCTCAATATTATCATCAATAAAATTGAAATGTAAAAGTTAGTATAGTTACATTTTTAAAGATTCATGAAATCTGATTATTTTTACAAAAATTGGTTTACAGTGACTTGTGGAAGCACCCTGCTCTTCAGAAAGGAAGATTTTGGGTTCGAGCTCAAGCATCTTAATCTCACCGTGACATGGGTGTCACGTTTCTTCTTGCATATCGGTCAGGGTAAATACATGAAAGATCTCTGGGAGGCCTTTCTTGTTATACACGAATGCTTCCTATTATCTATGAAAATATCATTATCTCTTATTGCTGGTGGGCACTCTGCAATGAATAGCTAATTGTCTTACAAGAACTTTCTCCTATTAAGCCATCTTCTTAGTGGTATTCAAGTTTTCACAAACATAAAATTTACCATTGATATGTGATACAATCTCAACCAATCTCAGCCACTGCTGAACAACTGGAGATGAATATTTCTTTAATGCTTTCCACATATACATCTGTCCAGGTGGCTGCTTGAAACTTTCCCGGTTTTTTCCCTAAAAGGCATAGGGACGTTTCTCACTATCTATGAAAAATATATCTTAAAAAGCAGCATGGGTCTTAGGTGATCCGCTAAGTGTCATAAAAAAAGGTTGTAACAAATACCGGACATTGGAAATTGTCTTTTTCTTCTAAACGTGTTCAATATTCAATGCAAGTACCTTTATTTTATGAACTGTTGCCAGAAAAACACATGATAAATTAAACATTTGATAAATTTGCAATCAGTAACTATTAAATATTCTTCCTACAGAGCAATCCCTTCAAAATATCTATAAAAAATAGATATATACAAAACGTAATCGAAAAATGCAACTTCATAGCAAAAATTTATCTAAGTAATAGAATCTAAGGAGTTTTGTTGATTTTGTTTCACATTAATTTAATTTAGCCCACATTGAAAAGAAGAGAATATTTTTATTAAGAAAATGTATGAAAAAAGAAATAGACACTAAAGCTGAAATTTCCTTTATCTCCAAACACATAATATAATATAAATATAATAAAAAATATTTAAAAGTTAAAAAAAAATCAGATTTCATTAAAGATAAAGAAAAGAAATGGTTTCTAAAAATTCTGAGTTGAAAATTTTGAAGTGTCACATGAATATTATACAAAATATGATATTAAAAATATTTAATTCTTAATTACATAACTGATGAGAAGAAAGAATTAGTGATTATGGTTATTTTAATTATGAACATAAATTACATGAATATTGTGAAACTTTAGCTTTCAGAGAATTTATCTCCTAAAAAGACCAGTTTATTAGTGAATTGTACAATAAGTAAAATTTAACGAAAGAACATTGAAATGTTTAACACATTAAAGATGATTTATTTATCAAATTTTAAAATAAACTAAGAATAAAAATAATTTCAATGGTAAGTATGATTATATATATATATATGTGTATATATATTTATGTGTATATATATTTATATATTATATATATATATATATATATATATATATATATATATATATATATATATATATATATATATATATATATATATATATATATATATATATTATAAATTAAATTAAAAGGCCAACCATTTAAAAAGTTTAGTTATTTTAAAACAAATATATGAAAATAAGGCAACTGTAATTGTGATAAAATTATTCCAACTAATATGTAATGTAAAAGTTGAATTTATTTAATGTGTTGAATATTTCTATTATGATTTTTCTTATTATTTTATTTTCATCGATTGAAAAATTTGATATTGCAATTTTCTTTGTATTAGTTTTTTATGATTAATTTATGTAAAAAATGAGATTTATACAGAAAAGTACGTTTCAGAAACGTTTTTTTTAATAAATAGTCTAATATTGTTTCTTTTATTTGTTGCTCTACTCCCTACATGGCGCAGCTTGTCTTTTTTGGACCTTGCGCCAGAAAACCCAACCAATCAAGTACTCCCTACATATGGGTTTGAAATAAATTCACAATCAATAAAATTTAATGCCCTAGCAGCAAAACTTTATGTAATATTAATGTATATATACATATATATATATATCTATTAATATTACATAAAGTTATATATATATATATATATATATATATATATATATATATATATAATATTTATCGTAACTTCAATATACATTTAGTAACTTGTTCAATTTAAAACCAATATGAAAAAGAAAAATCTGAATCAATACATTCAGAAAAATAATTTGCTTCTCATGTTTCCGCGTGATTACTACTTTTTCATTCGATAATATTGAAATATAGAATGAAGGTTAAACATTACGACATACAGACATTACATGATATTCAGGTATATCCCCTGATATTATTTTACAATTTTCCAGCTTCTATTCTATAAAATTGTCGTAAATTCTTGTATTTTTATTTATATAAAATATTAGTTAAGAAAAATATATAAAGGGTTAAAAATTAAATTTAGATGAGAAAAATTGATGATAGATATATATTCTCGAGTGTATTTCTATTTCCTTAGTAAAGGAAATCGGTTTGTTGGGGGATCATATTGTGTTACAAAGAACACCATATTAAAGACACTGAATTAAAAAAAAATAAAAATTGCTAATAAAAATAATTACAATTAAATAGTATACATTCTATATATATCATTCAGCATTGATGACACAGCAAATTCTGAATTAAATTAAAATCCAAGTTTCCCACAGATGTTAGTTAACAAACTTCTTGTAATAATTATCTGGGAATATAATTTAAGTATCTTTGGATCTTTATGCTAGTGACAAATATTTTTACCAAATACTACGTTGTTCTTCTTTTACAAACCATGATAGAATATTTTTAACTAACTGCGAGTGAGCTCCACATCATTGGAAACATTACACTGTAGAAAAACGAACATTGAAGCGAGTAAACACAGCTGTGTTAATTTAGGAATTTACAATATACCTCACATTTCTGTCAATTTGATCCAGATAAGAAATGATTTCTTTCAACTCTATATATTATATATATAGTAGTGAAGAAAATGCATAGCTGATACGATATGTATCACTAGAGAGTGTGTAAAAACCATACTCAGTATTATCTATTTAATTATGTCTATCTCTAAAATTCATATAGAAATAAAATACAAGTTCTTATTACATTTTGGTGCGTCATTGTGTTATCGCAAAAAATAAAATCATTCTCCATAAAATCGCAAAATTTTTCTTAAACATACATCTTAAGAAAATTTAGTAAAATTTTAATCACATAAGAAGTAAAAACTTCAAATATATAGAAAAAATAACTTCCTGCAGTAATTTTTAGTTTAAAAGCGATAAACATTTTAACCATGTGCATTGAGTCTTTCTTTATCTGATTTTAAAAATAAACCATAAAATGTTTTTGAAAATGAACGATAATCACTAATAAAAAATAGAAGAGCAAGAAAAATAAAGAAAACCATTGCATGACAGCCATGAATAGGTATAAAAATGAATGATAACGTATGTGACAAAATATAGAACAGATAAAAAGGCACTAAAATTTTGGGGGATTTAACTCTAAAACAATAAAACACATAAAAGGATGTTTCCAGAAAGCAATTAGGTTACAAATAGATAGGAAAAGATAAATTATTTGATAACATTGCAAAATATTTTATCACCTGTGCGTGACCCATATACAAAGAGCTACAAACCTATTTTGCATAGATCCGATGAAGTTAATTATGAGATTTGTGGATGCTCTTTGTTTTCTAAAGAAAGATAATCTACACAACCCAGGCAATAAAAGGAGACCTTAATTTCGCTATAATGCATCTTTCAAATATATCCCAGCATGCTTGATTGGATTTAGATCAAGAGAGCGTGCTGGCCACGACATATGGTGTATTTCTAAAGTTTTAGGCATATTTTTCACAAAATAGATGTCTGAGATTTAGTCTTATTATGAATTACAGAAAGAAGTAACGTAAGGGTGCAATCTGTGGTATATTAGAATTTAATATATTGTCTGAATATCTTATAGTTTTTATAATACTTTTTAATTAAAAAATTAATAATTTGTTTTCCGATTATACTCCGTGTTATAATCGTATTTTATATTATGTGTGTGTGTTCTTATTTTTAAATTCAAAAAAGTCATAATATAATTCAAGCTCCCCCAATTAAAACATGCAATTTTTTACTAACAGATATAAATTCAAACTTTCACAGCATTATAGAAGAAATTTACTCTAATTAACGCAAATATTCTTCTTTTGAAATCAAGGATCACATACGTTGTAAAAACAATATAACGCATCTAGTTGCTTATCTGAGAAATCAGTATAAAAAAACACTGTGGATAAATTGTTTCACAGAAACACAGTAAAGAGTATAGAATATCAGAATCACTTATTCATCTTATGCTCCGTTTACAGTTTTACGCATCCAGTTTCTCTCACCTAATTTTATTCATCAATTTAGTCCCGAATTTATTTTCTTGGCAAACCTAAAAAAAGTCCCATAAAAACCTCATAATGTTTCTCCCTCAGCCTGAGAAAGAAAAACAGTAATTTTCAGGTCCCTTCCTTACGTTATTTATCGTTG
This sequence comes from Latrodectus hesperus, assembly GCA_037975125.1. Lineage (NCBI taxonomy): Eukaryota > Metazoa > Arthropoda > Arachnida > Araneae > Theridiidae > Latrodectus > Latrodectus hesperus. Next base: position 39,602,135 of record CM075859.1, read on the forward strand.
TAAATGGCATGCTATCCGTAAAAGTTTTCGGTAACAAATAACAATTTAGATGGTAGAAAGAAAGTAAAAACAGCTAACAGAAGAAAAAGTGAGAGAGGAAGAAGAAGAGAGAGTCGCAAAAACCGCACTTCTTTAGAGGGCGCCAAACCCAATCAAAGGCCTTCCATCATTCAACAAATTCTATTACGAGAGGTAAGGTGACGGAACAGGGCCATTTTGCGCTGCACGACGACTCTCCAGTTAGCTCTGGTTTATCCTTATATTACTCCCGCCGATTTACGGTCCTATTTGTCGCTACTGGTGTCCACTTACGGACATCGGAGGCTTGTTTCACAACTCAAGCCAGCTCCTCCCCATTAGCCACTATTAGGAAAATGGGGGGAGTAATGGCGGGCGGTCGCCCCGACAGATTAGCCATTAGCGGGACCCGACGCCCTTGATGGAGGGGTTGCTGCGGCTTTAAATGGACTTTGATGGAGACGCCGATGAGGGGAAACACTAATGGAATTATTAGAAAACATCGCAGACAATCCTCTATTCTATCACCGGCCCCACACAAAGAAATCAAAGAGACACGTTTTGATTTATTCCTCCTCCTCTACCCTCAGAACTAAAAACCTTCCTCACTCTCACTGATATGCGCTCTCTTTTTGTTCGGTTCCTTCCTATTCTTTTAGTCTCCCCTGGTTAGGATTCTTGAATTAAATCGCGATTGCCTTTCGCTCTCAGGTTTTGCCTTAATCAATATTTCCTAAAGGGTTTTTATTTTCTCTTCCCCTCCCTCTTTGGTGGTTGGTGATGGGGGCGAGGGAAGTGTTATTTGTTTTATATGTAACCTGCTGATTTAATGAAGCGTAGGAACTACATAATTTGTAAGCTGATTTCATTAAAGGATTCTGAAGAAGCTTTAAAAGGTATGATATTTCTTAATGCACAAAGAATATTTTACTTTTGAAAGCGCCAAATTGAAATTAAACAAGAGAGTTGACACTACTTTCTATTTATTTTATTCAAAATTAATCTAGATTTTTCATTTTCAAGGGATGAAACTTAATGGTGAATATAATTAATTTACTTTTTTCGATTAAAGGTTAACTTTCAAAATGATATGTCTCGTTAATTATATTGCTTTCAAACAACATAAGTCAAATTCTTTCATTAGATAATCGATAATTAACTTTTTGCTGAGGATTGCTGCATAAATGTTATAAGTGAAAATTAATTAAAAAAATTTGTTTTTCCTTTCCTAATTCAATTTTGAACCATTTATGCAATTGTTGATGCAATAAGTAGTTTTTTTTCACATTGCTTTAATCGCAATTAATTGTATTTAATAGTATTAATTAGGATATAGTATTTTGGTGCTGCAAAGTCAATCAAAAACATTAAGTTAACGAATTAAGGATTTAAACCACTAAGATTTAATTAGGTTACTACAATTATTAAATAAACTATTTCAGAAAAGTATAAATTTTACGTTTTTAATTGTATACTTTATTTTATAGTTGTTGATAGTAAATATGAAACGAGCTTTATTTTCGAATTTCATTTAAGTGTTTTAAAGTTTAAATGAAATCCAAAAATTTGCTCTGAAATTTTAAATAATTGTTAACTCCATACAAATACAATTAAATCTGTACTTGTTGAAATGGTTGTACTTTAAAAAAAAATCATCTTCATTTCATCAAAAAACTCACTAAGCAAAGATAAAGTTGGACGACATCACTTGTGAAACGGTTTTTCCACCGCTGTTAAAATATTTGTTGTAAAGCAGTTTTACAGGGATAAAAGTAAAAGCTTTAAATGTTTTACTTTTTTACTTTTTTTCCTCTGTCTCTCCCCTCTGATTGGGTAATTTAATCATTTTTGTCGTTTTTGAATATCAGCTTTAAGTATAAACATTTCATTGCTTACATTTATATGTTTAAAAATATAAATAATAAATTCAATAAGATTTCTTTATAATAATTTTTTTAATATGATTTCTTCATATTTATGAATAAATTCATTCCATTTTAGAATATAAATATATTCCTTACCATAAATAATTGATTAAACAATTATTTAAATGTGAATCTAAACTTAAATCTTTGGTGTAATTTGAACCTGAATTCAAATCTCTCTTCTGACACTCACAAAAATTTCCAAATCCTTCATGTAATTCCCTTAAAATATGAAACAATGCTTCCCCTTAATATTAAAAGCTTTCAAATAGCACATGTTTTGAAAATTGTACTGTAAAAATAAATATAAATATATACGTACATAGTTTTCAATGGTAGTACAAGAACTTATTGAAAATATATAGTTGGAATTTACAATGAAAACTAAATGTGGTTACAAATCTGTTTGATTTTGAACAAAAATTCAAGTTCATGATCGAAAACATTGTTAATAATGTATTATCATTTTTATTGATACCAAAACAAGAGAACAGTTGAGAAAAATTTATTTCTCGTAAAAATTCTGTTCTATTTAATTCTGGGGAAATTGTACAGAACTTCTCGAATAAAAATTAGCGCAATTCATTTATATTTTAAAAGAGTAGTAACTATTGAAAAAGTCAAAATTATGTTCAGCCACAATAATGTTAACTAAAACATTCATAATAAGGATTTTTATTGGATGCCTATAAAGAAATAATTGCTTAATATTGCATGTTAAAATATTTAACGACATAATGATGCAAACTTTGAAAGATGAGACAAACAAAAAAAAATATTATAATTCGAAATTTTGGCATTCAAATTTTTTATATTTTTTAACTGAGATGCTCAATTTTGCAAAAAATGAAATTTTAGTTTACTCTTTGTTAATAAATGCGAATTCCCTATAAAACAATTTTGCAATATTTTAGAATTATAAATAACTTTCCATTTTGTCGACTTAAAGGTAAAAAGAGTTTTTAATGTTGCTTTTGTTATTTAAATGTTGATATTAAATTGAGACATTTTAATTACAATTTTTATTCATTATGCAATATATTATAATGAAATAGGATAGAACACATTTTATTAAAAATATTCAATAAAGGAAGGAAATAATGAAAATCCCTTTAGCATAAACTTTCTGTTTATCATCATCAAATAATTTTAAAAAAAAATTAAAGACTTTATTGCGTGACATTAAAATTACTTCCACAGGGGGAAATGCAAATAGCAAAATGACATTTATTGAACAAATACATTATATTAAATATAACTTAAAACTAAATTATCAAAAAATTTGGAAGCATATATTTGAGAAATCAGTACCCAGAAAAATTATCTCAAGCAACAATAGCATCAATTATAGCCCATGATATGGAGTCAGACAGAGACTGGATACCATGTACATTTACAGTTGCCCATGAACCTTCAGCACGATACCACTGTTCGCCAACTGCAGTGATTGGCTTACGATGATGAGCCAGTCACTCGGCAACTTTTGACCAGACGTTTACTATTGGTGAGAAATCTAGAGATTGTGCAGGTCAAGGAGGCAGCCAAACATTTTCTACATCAAGGAATACTTGTATAATACCGATAATATTCGGCCATATATTATTCATCTGAAACTTAGCATTTCCCAGGATTCTAATAAAGAAAACAGACATAAACTTTAGCACAGCAGAAATATTACGGGAAGATAAGAAATATAAAGATATAGAATGTACAAGGTAAAACATGCTGCCAAATTCAGATGGGACCATTATAATGCAATGAGCGCAAATATCAATTAAAATTATAATATTATGTCATTCCTTCTTCTAGGTTCATTGTTGATCACACCTTTGAAGGTGTTCCAATCTGTGATGCTGCGTTAAAGGTAGCTAAAGCTATGGTCACCGAGCTGGCAATCCATGCTACTGAAAACGTCATCGAACTGTTCATAAAAACACTTGCTGTTTAACTCTATTTTTTTTTTTACATAAGGCTCCTGAGTTGAATGGTCTATTTATCTGTGCAGGTAAAATATCTGTCTTTTCTTCCATTAATGATACCCGGCTTGTGAGATTCGAATATTTTGAACAGCTTCAAATACTACTAAGAATATTCTTTAACATATGTCAGAACATATTTAAATGTAACAGTATATTCATCAAAGCAATCATTTATTATTGAGCATTTTTAAGTAATCCTTAATGTTATGATTTTGGTTTTCTCAAAAAGTAGATTTCTCGGGGAACAAGTGCTTATAAACGCGAAAATCATATTTATCATATGAAGTAAATTTATCACCATATGATCATTTTAATTTTTAGATTTGATATATGATCTGTTTATCTCAATACAATATATCAGTTTTCAAATTTATAAGTTTCAAAAATTTGTAAAACTAAGGAATTGATTGTAATTTATATTACTATGTGGTTTAATTTATAATTATTAATTAAAATTACTGAAATTTATAATACTCAGATTTGAAAAATTTTACGTTTTTCACATTTAATTTGAAGTATTTTTGCTGCGATAAATTAGTTCAGATATTATTTCAATCTGTAAAATTAAAAGTTCGAGCAAATTGAGTCAACTTAATATTTAATTCATAAATTCAATCAAAGTAATAGGATATATAAAATTATATGCTCTATTTAAAATACATGATAATTTAGTGAGAAAGTAAATACGAAATATTTTGTTGTGATTTATTACATTACGTTACAAGCTTCAAACATATTTTATCGCAGATGATTAGTATGAAATTTAGAAAAGTTTTATAGAAACAATTTTAGTCAAATTCAATATTAGGTACATTAAAACCCAAGTTAAAGCAAAATTTTGAAATATAATTATTCACGCGCACATTGAAATTTTAAATTATTAAATTTTAAATAAGATCTATTTAATTATAAAATTTATTACAGTCATTTGTTAATTTTAATTTTTTGTTACTGTAATTTGAACGTAATCTTTTGCATATGTATAGTAAAACGTTATTTTTATCGCTTGAGAGAAATTCGAATAAAATTAACATTAAAAAATTAAGTATCTAAATTCAAACTAATTAAAAAAAGTTATTCTTTTGTACTAATAACTCTATTAAATAAATTTTTATATTTCATTTCTCTCTATTTGAAATCAATTGGTATTACAAAAAGCTTATAATGCAGATTTTTGAGTTATTCTTTATGTTCATGTAATTATAACTGTATAATTTCAAACATAGTTAGTTTCAGAAATTAAATTCTAATAGCTTTGAATTTTATATTTTATTCACTCTAATAACAGATATTATTTCATGACCTAAAATTCAAAATTAAAATTAACATTAAAAGCTTAAAAAAACAAACAATCAAAAGTCAAAACAATTCAAAAAATAAATTTATTCTTTCTTGCTAATAACTCTTTTAAATAATTGCTATTTTGTCTCTTTGTATTTGAAATCATTTATATTGCAAAAGATTTTAAATACAAAGTCATTAAAAAAGATTATAAGATGTATATATATACAATTACATATTTTTTAAATTACTCTATTTTCATATAACTATACTAGCATAATTTCAATCCTATTTAGTTTCTGGAATTAAATTCAAATATTTTTGAATTTCATATCTTATTCACTGTAGTAATTCAATAATCAACATTGATTTGAAATGAGATTTCGAAGATATTAACGAAGTAAACAATCTCGACATTATATAAAATTCTTTTAATTTAAGTATGGAGTTTATATGACGAAACTCTCTTGCATCTAATGCAACAGGATGAAAATGGAAGACAGGTACATATATTTGAGAAAACTTTTGTATTTAAAATACATGAAAGTTATTATGATGTGGCTACCCGAGATAGGACACTTTCGCGAGAGGATGTGTCAATCAGCTCTTGGTATGGGACACAATGTAGTTTCTGTGTTATCTCCAACAAACTCAGGAAAATGTTTTGGGAAGCTGTCAATGATATCGCAGATACAGTGTCTAAAGAATATCTGCTTCATTTATTCGATTTCTGAAATAGGGTTCTATGTATTGAAATCCAGCTCAAATAGGTAAGACTATTGTTAATTTATTGCAATTCTTGGTCACTGAATAAATGACTTTCTTCTCTATTTCTCATTTTTTAGTTTATTTTCAATTCAAGCGGTGGAGATAGAGTATAAAATGATGTATATGTGTGAACTATTTTTAAAAAGACTATTGAAAAGCTTAGAAATAAATTGATTAGTCTATATGAATCATCCTATTTTGGCTTAATTTTCATAGGTTTTTTTCCTTATTTTTGATAATTTTCCTTAGTTTATTTTTTGAATTTCTCAATTTATATTTGAAAAAAAAATAACATTTCTAATGCAACACACGAACAGCTTTATCATTTTTATTTATAATAAGTTATTCGCTTTAAATTTAATTCTATATTATTTCTCAACACCTTTTTCGATATTCTATATGTGTGGTTTCATTTGAGCCGATAAATTGTAACTTATTTTTAGTCTATGGAATCACGTATAACATTTAATGTAATTCGTCACTGTTATTAAAGACTAGAATTGATATCCCCATCTCAGCCAAAGATCTATGCATTTTAATCTGGAATTTGTGTGCTTTTACTGATGTAGAAGTGAGATTTGGAGATAATTTCTGCTCAGCTTTAAAGCAATTTATATAGTAATTTAACATTATTATTTTTTTACTTTAAGTTAGAACACATTAAATGATGTCTTACATATAGATCAGCTAAAAACAAATTGAATAAGGTATGGAATTCTTGAAATTTTTTCCTTTTAATTATGAAGCTTTAAATATTGATATCGAGACTTCTTTCATCCTCATTTTAACGCATTTCCGATTGACCGCATAATAGGAAAGGCGAAAACGCATTCGTTGTCGTAATAACTAAGCATTTTTAATTTCCAACGCATAAAACTTATCGTAGATATTGTTTGCTTATTAGGATTTACTTTATCCACTGCAGTTTGTACACTCTGTCAAAAAGTATTGGGACACAATATAAGTTCATGAAATTTAATCATAATATGTAACTTAAATACACAAATGAAACAAAAAAAGACATATATGACGTTTTGTTAAATCCAGATCACAGTGACTGAAACAAAACTCAAATACTAATGTAATTATTGTTATAATTTAAAGAAAAATAAGTCAAGACAAATAATGAGCTCTAAAAAGTATTGGGACACTGCTCAATAAATAAAAAAACAGCAAAACATTTATTGTTAATATCTTGTTGGACCACCTTTGTACTTTATGACCTCTAACAATCGATTTGGCATGGATTTGACCAGTTTTGCATAAAACGACCCGTCGATTTTGGCCTACTCTTCAACCAGATGTTTTCTTAACTCCTGCTTGTTAGAAATGTGGTGTTCATTGAGTTTTTGCTGCAAATAATCCCATACATGTTCTATGGGATTAAGGTCTGGACTCTGTGCAGGAGTTTTAATCACACCAGGAAGTGGTAAAGGGCCCATAACTTGCAAATAGGAGCAGTATGTTTTGGGTAGTTATCCTGGTACAAATTAAAATGGCTTGCTATTCCCAACTTTCTCACACTTTGCTTTAAATTTCGCTTGAGAATGTCAAGATAGACATATTTATTCATTATACCACCTATGAAAACTAAGTTTCCAACACCAGAGCTTGCCATGCAGCCCCAGACTAATTGGTTGATGCCTCCATACTTAACAATAGGCAGCAAATTTTTGACATGCAATTCCGTATTAGGTGTCCGCCAGACTTTTTGCTTCCCATCTGATCCGAAAATGTTATATTTGCTTTCGTCTACGAAAATTACATTTTCTAAAAATTCTGGTGGTTGCTATACATACATTTTAGCAAATGCCAATCTATCCTGTCGGTTTGCTTTGGAAATGCAGGGCTTTCTTCGAGGTACTCTGCTATTATACCTATGTTTTCTTAAAACATTTCTGACAGTTTCAGGATTTACAGATTACCCGAACATACTTTTACATCTCAGAGTCATTTTTACTGCGCTGGTTCATGGATTAATGAGAACTTGTCTCACAATCCACCTTTCTTCACGTTCAGTAAATATTCTAGGACTCCCTGATCTCTGCTTTTTTTTCAACGCTATTTGTTTTCGTGAACCTGTGATTAATGTTAAAAACTGTAGACTTACTCAGCTCCAAGATTTGTCCTATACAGCGAATTGATTTTTCATTTTTCCAATGGCTTATTACCAGATTTCGCACAACCATCGAAATCTCTTTGTTTTTCGCCATTTCTCTACGTGTAACCGATTTTATTGACAACTTATGTTAAAAAGTATTGTCTAAAAAAGTGTTAGCAAATTAAATTTTATTTTGTGTGACATATTTATTGTTTTACTTGTTCATTTCAAAAGTGTCCCAATACTTTTTTGACCCTTGTTTGCCTTTAAACTATATTTAAAACTATATCAAATTATAAAGCTAAAATATTAGCAAAATTTTAATTATATAGTGTATATCAAATGTTAAAGCACCTCTTCATTACTTTTGCTTTTTTTTAATGTGATAAATATTTTTATAAATAGCTTTACATGTTACGCATCCCAAGTGTCCCAATACTTTTCTGACTGACTGTTTATATTTCCCACTATCCATGGAATGTACTCCTGTACGGAAATGCAGTGGAGGGGGGAACTCTCATAAAATATTTCAGTCACTGAACAATAAGCTACGCAATGTCAATTTGTAAGGATTTAAGAGCTATCAGATGCGTGTTTGATAAACATGCCTTATATGAATATATTTATGGCACAAAAAAATTGTATACGAAAAATACATATTATTTATGCAAAAATTACATGCTTTAACTATTATTTATGTATATTAACTATCCTTACTATTTAATTACTATTTCTATCTTTCATTTTGGTACTATAAATAAAAAGTTTCAATGTAATACCACAAGTAAAACATTTTATATTCTGATAAAAATTATTTTGTTAGAATTAATTTTTTTTACAATGTGATTAGAATGTTTATGCATATTTATTTCAATAGGAGAATTATATTTCTCTAATAAATAACAATTGCTATCTGGATTTGATATTGTATGGAAAAATTTAAAATTAAAATATATTTCTCATTTTCTGCAAGCAAATGAAACTTTCTTTGAATAAATTACAGTTTAGTGAGAAGCAGTGCCATTGCATAATGCAGAAAAATTAAAATAATCACTTTCTAATGTTAAAAACTCCAAGTTACTGATTCCAGTTTTAACATAAAACTGTTTTTTCATAAAGACATTAATATTAGTCATTATACATATATTACATCAATAGCACATTTTGTTCTATTTGGGTCATGAGATTATGAAATTAATCAATTGCTCATCCATCATAATAAAGAGTAAGTTATTTCAATTCAAATCTATTAAAATAATGCATTGGAAACTTACTTACATAATATTTTTCACCTTAACCGACTTTTTAATTTTCTCAAAAATCTTATCAGGGGCTCAAGAACTTCAGAAAACATCTTTCAATGGAAAAATCTTCCTTGAAGGCCGGATGAGTCGGACGTTTCCAATGCCTTCTCACGTCAGCAATTATTCGTTAAGGACTCCACAAGGAAGTACCAAGGTTTTGTTCGGGATATTCCTTAGGTCATATTTGTGGGAAACATTGATTGATGTTGATATGTTGAGCGTAGCAGCTGTTTTTTTTATCTTGCATAAATACTAGTGATTTTAGTAATGTCAAATTTGCAGTTTTGAATCAGGGACACGCTATTTTGGAATAATGTTACAGATCCCCACTCCGTTCCTGACTGCTTTCCCGTAAATTAAAAAATCAGTCTTAAATAAACATCTAATTTTTACGTTAGATTAATCAATTTCAAAAATATTCTATGCAGCTGGTCAACTTTTCACACACAGAACAACTATGTTGACTAACGCGAAATACGCTTTTTCCATCCACAGCATATTATGAAACCAATAATGCTGTTTTATCAACTTTCAAAATATTGAATCGGTTAAATTGTGATCAATATAAAGTCACCAAAGTTTCATTTATTTGTTATTTCCCACTTGTATTGTATTGTTTCACAGTAAATTTTTTTGTTCTCTCAACAATTCCTCGCTTCATTTCAGTCTTCTCTGAAACATGTTGAATATTTATCAAATGTATTAATCACTAAGCACATGTTCTCATGGATATTAATCAATAAGCACATGTTCTCATGTGTATTAATCACTAAGATATATTGCACACTCTATTTGACTGTATGACCAGCACTAATGTCAGCTGAGGGATATCCATTTCTAGAATGCGATTCCAAAGAACAATTCATTTTAAATTTTGCAATTCGGTCAACATAGCACGTCATTGATCCTTTACTATCTTGTATACTGCACGTATCGCAATATGCTCGCATTTTGAAACTTTCTGAATTTTCGTGTAATCGAGTTTAACTTGGAGGGTTTTCCTTATAAATGGTAGTACTTTCATGCTTATAGGTTTGACTACCACCGTTTTATTAAAAACCCTCTGCTGTTTTGCAAAAAGTGATATCAAAAATTCATAACAAAATATTTTAATCGCTAACACAGATATATGTGATCATTATTATTTAATCGTTAGGCAAAATCTGGTTTCATTTCTATAAGCTCTCAAAATCATATTTTTTATTTTTATTCATTTTCAAAATGTTTAAAAATGCTTCCTCATTAATTTATTAAAATTTATATACTTCATACACGCAAATATATATATATATATATATATATATATATATATATATATATATATATATATATATATATATATATATATATATATATATATATATATATATATATATATATATATATATATATATATATATATATATATATATATATATATATATATATATATATACATATATATATATATACATATATATACATATATATATATATATATATATATTAATACACAAATACTTAAACATACAAACATTCACATTTATATGCACATATGTATCGGTAAACTTGTTTTTGTGGATATTAAAATATTTAGTGTAACTTTTTAAATCATATATATATATTTTTTTTTATTAATTACAATTTATAACTTCATTTTTTAAATGATTTAAATGATGAAATGATTTAAATTATTAATTAACTATTTTATAGTTAATTAATAATTTAAGAATTCATTAACTTAGGAATAATTATTACTTCAGAAATTTATTAATTGATTATTTTAATTAATATTTTTATTTATTTATTATTTAATGATCATTAATTAATTTTATATATTCGCTACACGCATTGATCTCGATGCAAAATTTTTCTATGATAAAAATGATAATAAAAACGAAGCTATATATTTTATAATTGTTATAATAATTCTGTCTTTTAAAATTACTCGAAAATGTATTAATTAAATTTACTCCTTTGATAAATGGAAATTCGAATAAATATTTATTCGCTTTGCGTAATATGGCTTTACTAGTTATAATATGGCATTACTAGTTATATGCATACTATGGCTCTTTCTAGGAAATTACAGCAGCTGCTTCGGCTTATTTAATTATTGTTTGCTGTTATTAAAATTAATTTTCTGTCACATAATCCTTATTCCAGTCCCAATACAGTGTAGGCAATCTTAATAATAGAGAATCAAAAGAAAAACTATAAATTAAGCTCCCTTTTAGACTAAATAATGTGATGTAATTATACAATTTCAAAGCATTTTTTTCTTTTAAGGTGAGGCAACAGTTCTATTTTTAGCAGAAAAGTATGGAATGAATTTGATTGAAATCTTTCAAATTGAGAAGTGTTTCTCAACCCGTTAATAATCATGCTTTCGAGCTGATTTTTCAATTAAAAAGAGACTACTTTTAAGGCCTATCAATGCAAGACTTTTCCTATTAGGAGAAACCTCACCAGACCGAATGCATGGATGTTGACTCAATTACTTCTGTAGAATTACGCCATTACGCAATTTATAACTTTAGCTTCCAAATTATACAGTTTCTGAAGAAGAAAATTTAAAAAAATCAATAATTTTAACTTCAGTGAATTGGTTTTTGAATGAGTGCTTTCTCTCTCTGTGTCATATAAATACATTCATATGTACAGTAGCGAATAAGTGAATTATATTCAATAATACTAAATACACTCATTAATTATTCATACATGGGCTGATTTCCATTGCCTGCGGTAGAAAATCATTCCACACCTATGGATTAGATTACAAACCCATGAAACGAAGTCAATGTGGGGAAGTATATACGCGTGTAATCGTACTTACGCAAACACTCTCCGCCACTCGAAACTTAACAGCTTTCTGCCTATTTCTGAAATTTATCACCATCACAATATGGGCCTTATTCAGAACATTAACTTTTGCGTTTTATCCATTTTCCATAAAATCCATTTTTTGAATTATATACTGCATGAAATTTTGATCCAAAATTCCATTGTTTTTGAAATGTTTATAATTTTCTAAAGAATCACAGAAACCACTTCAAAAAAATAATGATAGAAAGATATTAAAATTTAAATACTTTCAAATGTTATTAATACGATAAATTTCAGATTTATATTGATTCATATAAAAATTTATTGCATTTAATACACGTTCATTAAGTAAAAATGTCTTGCTTAAGAGATAACAGTCAAATTAATATTAATCTCTTTTCTTTAATCTGTGTTCTTTTAAAAATAATGTATGATAATAAAATATAGGTAGGCGCGTGCCCCTAAATTTAGTACAATAGCTTCTAGTATTTGACTAGAATTTAAAAAAATATATTGGTTTAGTTATTATTAATATTACCAAACTATTACATTTCAAAATTTCTATAGATATTTTAATGTAGAAATGAAAAAATATTTAGCATTTACGGTAACTTACTTGATATAGAATGTGATATAAATTTGCATTTGTGCATGATCAATTTTATCAGTACTTTAAATATTTAAAGAATAATTTTAAAAATTCCATGGTTGATAATTTGTTTCTGAGTGGGATAAATCAGAAAACATTAGGACAATAATGCCATATTAACCAGACTTTTTCAGAGCTAAGCCATTTTATATACTTTTTGTTAATACTTCAAACAAAAACTGCAAATTATCAGTTTCACTAGAGATAATCAACATAGTTATTTTTTGTATGAACATAGCTTACTTATTTAAGCATAGTGATTAAAGTTATTTTAAATTAAGACTTTAAAATTCAGTTAAAAAATTATGGGTAATAAAGTGCTTTCATCACTATATTTAAGCAAATGAAAACCGGTTATATGGAAGCCTAAATAATCTTCATATCAAAATTAAAGTATACAAGTCCTATGCTTTATTAGGGAAAAATTAATTGGTATTTAAAGGAATAGAACTGTGAGTGATTTAATAAACATCAACGAGTAAAAAAAACTTTAAATAAATAAATAAACTAACAGTTTGCGAATAATATTTGCTATTTATATATCATAAAATATTCGAACGAAGAAAATCAAATACGAATACTTCTAAGCCTTTGAGAAAATTTTTATCTTTTCATTTTTTATATTTTTTGTTTACTTTGCTATCAGGTAACACAATGGACAGTCAGTAATCGTCAGCAATGAAATACTAAGGGTATAATCGTGGACATTTTCAACATAATCTAAAAAAAATACAACATTGGTCTACATCAATGCCATCCAACAACATAGAGTACATACATAATTATCTATAAAAAATTTCATAATATGTAATCATCTCATTCATTCTATTTTAACTTATTTACATATCCTCTTAAAATATTCATTTTACTAGAGGAAGCTATTTATATGGTAAATTATCTACAACTTTCTATTTTACTTCTGAAAACATTGTTTTGTAAAACTTCTAAGATTTTGTTTGATTTTTAAATAAATCTTTAACAAAATGCTAAATATTCGCTGATTAAATAACGCGTAGTTTAATATTTTAGTTAAAATTTAGACATTTCTGTTTTAATGTTTCCATTGTACTTTTATTATATGAGGACATTTGGTCTCCTCGCTATGTTGTTGTATCTTGTATTATTACTTTAGTCATTATATTTAAAAAAACAGCTTTAAAAAATTATAATTTTAAATCTCTAAGGCTATATTAAATTTCAAAACTCACATTATTTAACAATTTTGAACCTAATACCTTAATATAAATAAAAATTAACGTAATAATAACAGCAAAAAATGTCTAATAATTTGAAATAAGAGTATGTGTTGATTAAAAAATAAAGTTTGGCTAATACTAATTCCACTTATTTAAATTCATTCAATTTAACGTATTCAAAGTCATGATAATCCATTATTTTTGGATCATAAAAATGAAATATTCTTAATTAATTCTCTTTAGTGACTCAATTAACCTATGAATTAATGTGAAAAAAATTATAAAATAGTTTACATTAATATTTTTTGCTTTTATAAGTGACTGTTACGTAGTAAATTATTTAATATAATTAGCAAAATATTCTTAAGAGAAAATACTAAATCAATGAAATGTCAACATTACTAGTTATACAAATGAAAGGCATTTAAAAAAGCTTACAAATTAACTTATTTCATACATTTTTGGTTGTAATTTTGTTTAAAATGTTCTTAAATTTCAAATGCAATTTTCTACATTTTTAATTTTATAAATGAGTTTGATATTTTTAATCGTGCAACTCATTTACATTTTTTTCCAGATCATTAAAGGCATTGATCAGAAGTTATTAGACTAGATAATTTACTCAACGATTGCATACCATGCCTATAGATTAAATCAATAGATATATGCATATCGTGTCTGTGGACTATAGACTAGATGTATAGACATATAGTGTTATTTCATAACCTCTTGAACCTCCAAATGGTTAGGAAATAACACTTTAAAGCTTACCACTGCTTGAATTATAAGGTTCATTAAATACCCACAACGCATTGGCAAACTTTTTATAGGAAAGTCACGGCTTTTCATTGTTAAGACATCTTTATTCAAGGGGTAGCCACGAAAAAACTACGGGCAGGAAATATTTTTTTTTTACTTTGTTATCTGAATAACCAGAAACATGAATTGAATGTCTTAGATGTTGTTACAGCTCTGAACATGAGCTGAATGTCCTAGATGTTGTTATAGCTCTGAACAGGAACTAAATGTCCTAAATGTTATTATAGCTCTGAACATGAACTGAATGTCCTAGATATTGTTATAGCTCTGAACATGATCTGAATGTTCTAGATGTTGTTATAGCTCTGAACATGAACTGAATGTCCTAGATGTTGTTTTAGCTCTTTTTGAAATATCCGTTTTTAATTGCATTCTGCACTTACACATATTAGCTTAACGCAGCCTAATGTTTTCAAATAGTAGTGTAAAAATAAATGAAAAATGTGTTAGCATAGAAACTGGACAGTATCTCTCTGCTTTGTTCCAGACAAATGTACACTCTGCAGTACAAATTACTCGAAAACAACGCATTTAGTGACCGTCAGTGATATTATGTTTATATGCTATGAGAGTGAAAAATTTGTAAAAGGAAGGAGTTGTTAAATAAGACTCGCTTCGTAATAAATTTCAAATCCAATTAGCTAAAGAACAATCAACTTAATCTGAGAAACGTAAACTGCTTGGATCCAAATCATTCTCAGATTAAGTAGATATTAATCCACTGTGTGATAACGTGTACCAAGATAGCCTTTCTTTATTTAAAAGCCATAAACTTTCACAAAATATATATCAAATGCATGGTATCATATTCAAATTATATTCTGATCGTTAAAAATAGACGGAGTGGTGTTTGAATTTTTTTAAAGTACCATGAGACTATGAAGTGATTAAAAATTTAAGGTATAAATTTTTGGAAACTTTAATCTCACTTTGAGATTTCCGCACTGACACTCAAGAAACTTTTAGCTCTTAAGTTTAAAAATATGTTTATATATTGAGGTTTAATGGAAAAATGTATTGTAACATCCTTTCTTTCTTTTCTAAATTTCTAAATTTGTTTGGGAGAATTTTAAAAGATTTTAGGAAATTAAGACAATAAACATAAATATGGAATGAAGTTTTTGGAATAATATGGGACCCGTTTTTTTTAATTTTTTTTTATCTAAGAATGTTTTTTCTTAGGATCTGATATGGATGAAGTACTGTACTTTTTAATCTATAATTTTTTGTCACTAAAATGGAAATTATTCGAATTACAGAAGAATAACAAAGATTTTTTACTTTTAGTTTTATTAACTCTTCCTTTTAAGGGATTTTTTAATTTCCTGATTTTGTTTCTAATTCAAGATTTTGATTGCTTAAATGATTAAGATTTTATAATTAATTTAATTCACATTATTAATTAATAAAATTTTGATTAAAATATTCATACTGATTGCCATAAATAAAATGAAACAGATCCAGGCTTGCTAGTGGCCCTGATTTTTTTATTTACTACCTAATTCCCTATATCTTAATTTAATTTTTATTAATTTCATAAAATAATAATCATGAAAATTGTTATAAAAATCGATTTTTTATTAGAAGATACCGGAAGAGAAATAAATCTCTATAACCTGTTATTTCCAAAATTAAACAGCCTTTATCACTTGTATTGAGACATTTTTATTTTAATTTTGAACTCTATATTTTTGCACATTTCAATAAGTTTTACTTGTGTTTTTTTCCCATTTCTTCTCTTATAATTATAAAGATGTTATAACATTAATGAATTATATTATATTTTCATGTAAACTTTTTGCTTTTAATGAGCTTAAATCAGTTTATTGTTTTTATTTAAATTGTATTTTCTCCAAAATTACACTCATTATGGATAAACCATAATGAAATAAAGAACCAAAAATCGAAGACGAAAATCAGAAATTTAACAATATTTAGGCGTTATTACTTCTTGTGCAAATGTTTGATGACATTGCTTGCTTGATGTGTAAGATGTCTACCATTTCAAAAGAGATATTTTGAATACAAATTTTAGAGATTATCCAGAAAGTTACCTAAGCAAAAAAAAGCTTAGTTTTATAATAAAAATTACCTGTTGAACCAGCGATAATAGTAAAAATTTTGCCACTTATAGAATTCGTAAAGCAAGTAAATTTTGAAATGTATCATGTTATGGAGAAATCATATCTATTATTTACTGAGACAGATTAGATTTATTTTATAAATAGATTTAAAGTAGTGCTGAAGTTAATTAAAATATAGTCTAATTAAAGTTAGTTAAATGTTTATAAAAAGTTTAATTGAATGGTAAAAAAAACTTTTATGTCATTAAGTGTACAAGAACAACTAAATATCAAAAATATTTGCTTAGTTCGACTTCATTTTTTTCTGCTAAATCCTTAACATTTGTGCATGATATGAAATGAGCAGGAAATTAACTATGATGTTTGAAATAAATATCAAATTGGCTCATTGTCAAATCAAAAAAAAAAAAAATTAAAAATAGCGATATATTTAATGGTGTCTTAAAATAATATCCTATAAATCATTTGGTTATAAAAAGATATTTTGTTTGAATTTTATAAAATTTTTCTGTTGAGTTTGAAAAATTGATTTTCAACTTCGATTAGCGGAATTCAATTTACGGTATGATCTCTCTCTAGAATAGTAACGTTATCAAAATGGTATACTGTGTGGTGATGAATTAACATAATTTAAATATACAATTCACTATAAAAGTTATAGTACTAAGAAATCTAGATTAAAATATTAAAAAATGTAGCAGTTTTAAAAAATAGTTTTAAATACATAACATATTTTTTATACTTTATTAATGAGGACAATTATAGAATATTGAATGAAATTTATTGCCTTACATTTAAATGGTTAAATGATAAACGAACATTATCTCTTTCTAAATTTGGATGATAAAATTTAAATTTTAGTTTAAAAAAATGTGGCATTGAATTAAAAAGTCTAGAATAGTTATGTAACTCAGATTTCCTAGTTGACATTATTAACCCTTTAAATACGTTAAGCATGAAATTTTAAGGTAAAGCACCACTGATTACAAATGCTTAAAATCACATTTGCTTATTGTATATTAGAATTATTAATATGAATAAAAATCCAGGAATTGTGTTTACTTCTATTATTAAGAACCTCATTTTTCTCACTTCAAAGCAATGCATCTTCAAAAGATTAATTTCATAATTCTGAGTTTTATGATTTTTTTTCAAATTCTTCAAAATTAAAACCGTCTTATTTGCTTGGCTACTTCTTTTTGCAATTTTACATGAAAACACACTTGAGATGAATAAATAAGTATATCATCCTACAAAATGATGAAAACTCCCTCTATAAGTTTAAAGTAATTTAATAAATTTTAAACATTGCATTGTGTTAAGAACTATTTTCCATTGTTAACTGTTATAGCACTAAAATACTCCAATTTCTTTGGATAGCCATGCACACGAGAATATAATTGTTTTCATTTATGAAAATTCTATAATTAATATCAATAAATAAAGTAAGAACCATTTACGCAACAAAAATCTGCAACCAGGTTTTTCTCACAGCTATTTCAATAATTAAATAAAATAATGAAAACTAGTTAAATCAAAACAATGTTACAATTCAAATTTGTTTGTGTTTTATCATTTTAGGTAATATTGTATGCTATTTATTTATATCACAATTCACCAACACATTAATAAAAGTTACCGAGAAGGGATCAGTATTAATTAAACGCCCTCTAATACGATAGATTTTTTTGTCTGTCTATGAAAGATAATGATATTCGTTAGACATGTAAATTTTACGCAAAAAATGTAATTTAAAGCCTGTTTTATTTATAATTTGTGTATAAATTATTATTAATCTTTACACACCTTGGGATTAATACGTCAATACATATTTTCCCTAGTAAGATACATGTATATGGTTTTCTAATATCAACTCATACATAAACCATATTATAAGTATGTATCTTTGTAAGTATATTCGTCTTTTAAGAATCTGTGAGTTTTCATTAAATACAACTGAAGAAACATTAAGATGATTTTAGTTACAGTCATTCAATCAATTTTGAGAATAAAAGGAAAACCATTGGCATTGCTATTTATGTATAGTTAATTATATAGTTCATTATCTGCATTACTATTTTTATTCATGTAGTTAGTATAAAATTAAAGAAAATTTAATTTTTCAAATCTATCATTAAGGATTAGTGTTATAATTTTTTTAAATAATCTATGTAAATTTTTTTAATTAATATATAAATAAATTTTTTAAATTATTGCTGCCAGAAGTTTTAAGTAACAAGTAACAGTATTTCTTCTTTAATCTGATATAAAACCGAAGATAAGTAAAACTTATACATAGTAATATAAATCAAAATGAAAAATTATATATATATATATATATATATATATATATATATATATATATATATATATATATATATATATATATATATATATATATATATATATATATATATATATATATACAATTACAATTCAATCACACAAGAGGATTTTAGATATGATTATTGATTTAAAAGTTATTTTATTAAATATATAAACTATTAATTGATAAAAAAAAAGTGTCAATTAAAAACTTGTTAAAATATTTCTTTTTATTTTAGCAGAAAATGTATTATTTTTACATGCTATGGAACAAGCTGATGCGTATAATTATGTTGCATAAAAAGGAAATCCAAAAATTTCATTATATGAAAAGCAAAATTTTAATTCAAAAAATCAACAACACTATTAGAATATTTAATATTTCTGTATAATATTTGTGCCAATAATTGCAGCCTTCATCGTTGAAATTTGACCGAATTAACAACTATCGAAATGCAGTTAAATTAAATTTTCACCTTCTTAGTCATTAAGAATTGTTCTAATTTTCTTGCTTCAAAGCCTTCTAAAATGAAATATTTCTCAACGAATTACTGCGATCGCATTATTGGAGTATCACATAAATCATTTCGCATCACTCTCAAACTCCATTTCTCAAACAAATAAATAAATTCCCCTCCTCTGCGATCCAGATCATTGGCAAGGTATCTGATCCTTTTTACCATTGTTTACCCACTCTGATGTCAAATTTATTTATTACTTTCGATCAAATGCTCCTCCAAAAGAGTCCACGTATAATGAATTTTGCAGAAGCGTGTGCAATCAGGCGGAGCATTTAAAATCCTAACGCTGGCCTAATGCAAATGAATTCCATTTTTAGGGAAGGCGCCTCTTTCACATTGTAAATTCCGAGGCGCAAAGTAAAAGCAAAGAAAGAGAAGAAGACCTATTTATCTTTCTATCCGCATCTTGGACAGGACCAGCAGAAGAATTCTGGAGGAATTTTCAGGTATTCTGAACTCGAAAAGCTAGCAGCACTCCAGCTTTCCCAGGAGAGAATGCCTTTCCTATTCCTTCTTCTTGGAGGTGCGCGCTCCTTCCGCCCCCCGCCCGGTGCGCCTCCTCCCCCGCCGCTCGCTCTTGTTATCGGGAGTGCGGCTTTTCGGAGTGACGCGTCCCATCTTTCTCGTATGAGATTGCTTTTTCCGCCTAAATGCTTCGAAATGCGAAACGCTACTTTAAGAAGCTGCCAATGTCCGAGTCTCCGGCTGTAGCTCGGGAGGACGTAAAAAGCTTCCCCATTATACAGTTACCCTATCCGGGAGTGGGAAAAGGAGGCATTCCCATCAGGGCCGGAGATCCGGCGCAGATTAGGAAATTTCACGCCACATCAGTTCGGCGGCCCGCTCTCCTGGGATCGCCGCCCTATTCAGACGGTACGGGATTACACGTGGATGAGGATAACACGCCCCAAATTCCGGCTGACATGTTTGGAGACGCATTACGGGGATGCCGCCTCATTGAAAATGCCCATCTTTTCACTTCAATCACTTCGAGGCCGAAGGGTTTTTACACTCTCCTCTTCCTTCAACACACGCGGTAATTGAGTTCGCTCCGCTAGCCTGATCGCCTCCTCACTTGACGACAACTTCGCGCCCGTCTCCTCCTTTGTCTGCTCCCCTTTAATTATATCACCCAAACCTCAACACTTTTCTTTAGCTCACCAGTAATTGAAACTCCTCCGAAGAAAAAAAAAGCATCACTTTGAATGAAGTGACCATCTAAAAAGAAAGCAATTTTCTTTGAAAAATTGCTCCTCTCAAAAAACGTTTCTTCATATTTTCTTACAGAAAAATTTCCCTGATACGTTCAATTTATATTTGAACTCTGATTTGATAACTATAGAAAAATTTGCAATTTCCCTACTGTAAACAATATTCTTTTTTTTTTACTTATAAAAAATACGCAAGCAATAATTCTTGTTTATAGTCAACATGTATATCAACTTAGGATTTTGTTCATGAAATAAATAAAAAATTTTATAAGATATCAATGCTTAGTCAATTATTTAATATATTTTAAAATATAATTATATTCACAATTTCTATGAAAATATATTTCAAGAAAAACAAATGTTAAATATATTAAATACGATGAAAGACACATACTTAATATTTTATGAGTTTTTTCCTGCTTGATTTTATTCACGTTATTCATTATA
Organism: Latrodectus hesperus; assembly: GCA_037975125.1. Lineage (NCBI taxonomy): Eukaryota > Metazoa > Arthropoda > Arachnida > Araneae > Theridiidae > Latrodectus > Latrodectus hesperus. The sequence continues at coordinate 39,623,568 of CM075859.1, forward strand.
AAAAGGAAGAATATTAATTAATTCCAATTAATATGTTAGAGAGTCAATTATAGTTTTTTTTTACCCCTACACAGTATTCACTGTTAGCGCCGATGGCGGAGAGGTTAGCGTCTTGAAGCCGTAGATCACGGATTCGAATCCTGGTTCGGGCATAGATGTTCCCTTCTCTCTCACTTTCTTTCTTTATCTTTTCACTTTAGGGGCAAAGATGGCACACCCACTTGCTGCCCCACTGTATAAAATACCTGTAACTTCCTTCCTGTAGCGCTGAATAGGCATATCTTATGGGCAGCTGGAAATTTGAAAAAATATTGCACTGTTGGTTAATGACACAAGATCACATGGAATAATTTATTTCATACTCATTTTTCAAGTCAAAACTTTAGAATTTATTTTTTAAATGTTTAAAAACTTAAAAAGAAATTGACGTTTATGTAAAATGCAATTTCGCCTAAATTTTCTTTAAAGGAAAACACTTTCATTTAACATATTGAAACTTACTGATTTAATTTAATGAAAAAAAATAGCATTATTAATATTTATTAAATAAAATTATATTAGAAATAAAATATTTCAACATAATTCATCATGACATTTATACTAATCTATATCTTTTATTGTTTGGTTTGATTGATGTGATACCAAATTATTTTTTATCATTTACACCTGTTCTTACAGGAATTTTTTTAAAACAAGAAATTCTGAGAAGAAAACGAATTTTTTGAACATCGAAGAAAAATGTAAGAGAAGTTAAAAAAATTTTTTATGAAAAGTAATTCATAAAAGACTTTAACAAGAAGCAAAATTTTTATTAAAATTTTGAAAGGTCTTTTTGCATTAGATTCTTTTTAAAAAAATCAAGAAGAGTGTTGTAATATTTAGTATAAGGATTTCCAATTTCGATATTTTTTTAAAGTGTTAAAATGTGATTTTCGTTTTTGATACATTTTATAAAATCAATGAAAACCAAGGAATATTTAGTTAGATAATTTCAAATTGTTAAGCTGCTTATAATTTTCGTTATTTCATAAAAAAATAATAAAGAAAAAATAAAGAAAATTAAAAAAAAACATAAAAAGATAACAACTATGAACCATAAATCACATTTCTTTACATAATACTCTGTAAATGCAAAGCAAAATACATTATAAGAGATGATAAAAACCATGAAAGAGATTTCATTTCCTTAAACCTCCTCAGAAGGTAACCTTATCAAATTCATAACAATTTTTTTTAATTAATATTAAAAAGTTATATAATCACTTCGTCCCTTAGCACTATTAATTTTTTTTCATAATGCACAGCTATATTTTAGAATTTAATCACATTTAGTACTACAAGGGGTGAAAGTCATGACCCCTTGTAGTGGGGTATCCATTTTTACAGTGGGGTACCCAATGGATGTGTCATCTTTGCCACGAAAGAAAAATGATAAAGAAACACCAATGCCCTATCCGGGATTCAAACCAGGGACCTATTGCTTTTAAGTTAGACACGCTACCCACTCCACCATCGATAGACATGAGCTTTTTAAAACTACTAAAAATTTACATTATGCAGCATTTATTAAAGCAACTAGATATATGAGAGGTAAACAAATAAATTCTATTATTTTAATTTTTTTACTTTTTTTTATACAAAAGTCTACACAGATACCTGTTATGGCTCTGAGACCAACAATTTTTGTAACATTTTTGGCTGTAGAAAATGTTTTCATTTGTATTAATATTTTATCTGCCATTGATACTTATAAGTATTACTTCATTTTAACTTATTCGTAGCCTTAGTTATTACCGTATATTTGTGGTTGAAAATAGAAACATTTGGATCAGAAGAACGTATAATAACGTGCATTTCGCTTTGTTAACAAAGAATAACTGACAATATTAATTTTAAATACGTTTTTATATCGAACGGTTTTTAATGTTTTTGTACTGAAAATTTTATTTGGTAGATATAAAGATTCAAAAAATTAAAATAAAATATTTTATATCTTCTATTTAAAAACGGATTAAATTAATGATGCATATAGCTTGTTGATATGCAGAACATCCAAATCTTTGTTTTAATGCAAAATTCGAATATTATCAAAGCAATTTATACATTTTTTCCCCTGAAATTACATCGTATTTTAAATTTTGATTATTTTTCTAAACTGAAAAAAAAAATTTTAACTACATATAATTTAAGGGAGAATTTTCTAGCCACTTGAAAATTTTTATTTACTTTGATGATACATTATTTAAATTTATTCATAATACAATTTTTATTTACAACAGAACTTATAATAATATTTATAATAAAAAACTATATCTGACAGAAATCCAAGGAAATACTTTGTTATGTTTTTATTTATTTGATTCTTTGAAACAGTATGACCAGTTTTTTAAATCAATATTTGATAGAATTATATTTTTATCCAGTTATTTGAATACACGGTAAAAATTTAAATATTGGTGGTATTCAATTTGAAATACAGAATAAATACTTAAAATTATAAGAATTATTAATGCGAGATTATAAAAAAGGCAAAATTTCTGTTAAATATTTTATTTAAAAAATTTACATTTTTGTGTCAGAGTTTTTCATTTCAAAATTTTTTTTAACTAACAAAACTGCTCAGCAAATTCAGTAAAAGAATTTTTATTTCAAAATCAGCTTTTACGAATTGTTTAGGGGAAATTACAAAAATCAAAAAGATATGCTTAGGAGAAAAGAAATCTTATAAGTCAAATTTAGAAGAGTTCATGAGAAAAAAAATACATTTTTACTAAGTAAATTTTACTCTTGGAATCATTTTAAAATTTTAGAAAGGTGGCAAATAAAGAGGTGTGAAAAGAGGAAATAAAAGCTAAAAAATGATGTTGACAGTGAAAATATCAAAGACATTTGTTTTCTTTTTTTATCTTTTTTATATTAAAAAAAAACATTTTTAAAGGTAATACCAAAGAACTTACTGAGAATAAATTTAAATATTTTCAAAGTGACCATCTTAAACTTTTATGCATGGATTAAAAAGTTTAGTAAAGTTACGTAAAATCTTGCAATAACCGCGGTAATTTTTACTTATTTTATTCCCTTTGGAAGAAAAACATCTTGAGAAAAACCAAAATTTTGTTTAGTAGCTATGCATATTTTCAGTTACCAAATTTGTTATGGAAAAGAAGCTTTGAGAATGAGATGAAAATGAATGTGAAATTGCTTTTTCTCTTATTTTAATGAAACTCCAAAAGTTTATTTAAAAGCAGTTTTCAACCTTATTATTCTGCTAAACTTGTGCTAATTTTTAATTGAAAATATATTGGGTTGGCAACTAAATTCCAACCGTTTTTAATAATGCCTGTTAAAAAGTTATTTTTTTCAATAAACATTTACAAGTAATTAATCAAGAATGTATTCTTTGTTTTTTACAACGTTTTTCTAGCATTCAACAAGTTTTTGAATACCCTGTTGGTAGAAATAAACGGAACAAGTTCAGTATCCCCATACACTTGGCGACCACAGCGAATTTTTTTGTCGCCATGTCGCCAAGCTAGGCGTGCGTTTATAAACACGGGAGATTTCCCGAAGTTCGATCGAAAAATAAGCATTTCAGAAAATTTAAAAAGGGAAATAAATATAAATAACGGACTTACTTAATATGAAGTTAAGCTGACATGCAGATTGGTATATTTATTTCGACATTTTATTCGTTTGTCACCAGTGTCACATTTCAGTAAAAATAATTATCTAATTTTACAAAAAAAAGCATGCAAAAATATTTTTCTAAATATATACACTTTATAAAATTTAAAAAAAAGCATGCAAAAACTTATTTTTCAAATATATGCATTTTTTTTAAATTTAAAAAAAACATGAATAAAATATTTTTTAAATATATACACATTTTAAGTAAATAAAAATAAAACACGAATACAATAAAAAAATACATGTAAGCAATAGAATTTAAATAAAATAATTACACCTTCTCCAAATCAAATTTCCGTAAAAAATTAATTAATATTTGCGAATCCTAAATTAATTAATAATTTGGAATCCTGAGCAATAATCCATCATTATTATCTTTAAGTTTTGCTAAAATAATTTGTCGATATTTTTCAACAACATTTTGAACATGAGACATTTTAAATTAAAACAATAAATAAAGTAACTAAAACAATAAAAAGATGATAATAAATTAAGAAAACGAAATAAGGAAAAAAGAATATTTTACGGTTTTAAATATATAAAATAAAATATATCATTTAATAAAAAATATATATTAAAATTAAACCAAATAAAAGTAATATAAAAGAAATAGTAAATAATAATAATATAAAAGAAATAGTAAAAAAGAAAAATTTACGTTGTTTGGACACTGGCGACAACGAAATACAACAGCGGGAAATCCACTGATTGCAGCAGCAACAGTAAACGAAATTAAAATAACTACCAATTAAAACGTAGAACAAATAGCAAAGAAAGTTCTGGAAAGTTCTCGAAGTGAAACTAAAAAAAGCTATTGCCACTAAAAAAAAAGCACATATATAACTTAAAAATTATTTAAAACACGAGAAAAACGGAATCTGGCAACGAAAAAATAATAATAGTAACAAAAACTAAATTTGACAACACTACAATAAAAACAAAAGCTGAAATCGGCAACACTACAATGTAAACAACGGTTACCAGATTTGGCGAGGAATCAGTGTATGGGGATACTGAACTTGTTCTAAATAAACTGTTTGAAACTCGAAAACGTCATCTAATTCTCATTTGGCATCCAATCTCTCATTTTGGCATCAGTATTAAGAAAATTCCCCATAAACATTTGAAAGAGGTGAAAATCCATTGATTCTAAATCTGGAGAGTATACTGGGTGTAGCAGCACTTCCCAATCATAAGTTTGAATGGCTTATTTGGTCATATTGGCGATACGAGGGTGGGCGTTGTCGTGCAGCATAAGAACAGCATGCTGGCGATTAGATCTTTCATCTTGAATAGTCGTGTTGAGTCGTTTTATTAGTTGCACATAGAGTACCGCGTTCATTGTGTTTGGTTCCTTCAAGCAATTCAAAATAGAGAATCCCTTTCCAGTCCACCATACGCACAACATCGTTTTACGCGGATGTTTCGCGCCTGGATCGTTTGTTTGCTGGGGTTAAGCTATTAATTACGCTGCTTCAAATTCATGTAAAGTCACAATTTTTCATCGCCAGTAACGATTCAGTGAAGAAATCGTTCCTTATGTCCCTGGGTTATACAGAGATGAGCAAACAAACCAGTGGAGATTGTGGCTAGTAGATTTTTGTTGGTGACACTTAAAATGTGAGGCACCCATGCTCCAAATTTCTGAATTTTGCCTATTGAGTGAATATGCTTCTCTACATTAGTGTGGGAGAAATCCATTATTTCTGCCAGTTAGCGTTTTGTTTGACGCGGATTTTCATGCAAAAGCTGATTCAATCGCTCTTCATCAAACACAACTGAGTGACCAGAACGAACTCTGTCTTTGAGGTCAAAACTTCTTTTTGAAACATTATTTGTGTGCTAAACTATATATCTTCATATTTTCACGTTTAAACTAAAAGTTTGATCACAAAAGTGTTTTTTTTTTTTTGCTTATTTTGTTATTCTATAAATAAAAATATATAATACATTCTGTTTCTATTTACATTGCATTAATTTAGTTTTTGTCTTTACAGTTCATAATTAGGTTAGAATTTAAAATATGTTTTGATATTAAAAACTTAAGAGAGAGATATGTTTGATATTCTGAAATACTTTTATGTGTTAAGCTGTAGAACTACATGTTTTCACATTTAAACTGAAATCTCAGCTTAAACTTGGAAACATTAAATTCAGAAGAGATGCATTTTTATTTATTCTTTGATTTTATGTTTATTTTGGAATACCGTATGCACACACAAAAATACAAATCATTAAATTACTTTGATTCATTATATTAAATTAAGTTTTTACTTTCCAGTTCACATAATTACATTAAAACTTAAATTATATTTTGTAATTCTTTGCATTTTTATGTGTTAAACAGCAAAATTTTACATTTTTGTGTTTAAAATGAAATTTTAGTCAAATTTTTTTTAAATTTTTTATTCTTTGATTTTTTGTTTATTTCAGTATGCCATATAGAAAGAATATAAATGCCTGTTTTATTTCTGTTTTCACTGCATTCATTTTTTTAGCATTTGTTTTTTTTATTTCATAACTAGACGAGATCCATAAAATCTAGATAACCATTTTTCTCTTGTAAAACATAAATAAAAATAAGCATACAGAAATTTAAGTGCAAATTATAAATTTATTGAACCAGTTTTGAAATGACTTAAATTTAGCATAGCGAAGCGATTTGTTCATTTAACTAATTTATGTAATCAAATATTCATTTTAATTAATTAATCAAACTGTTCCAAGTATTTCAAAGAAAATTTAAAAAGTAATCGCAATATTTTACAAAAAAAAAAAACTTTGACATTTCATTTACATTTTGAATATTTACCACAATGTTTAAAATAATGAAACTTAGGTCGTTTCATGTAATTCTCAAAAATCATTGAATTAAATACAAGAGGAAAATCATCTAAGATATATATTTTTAAGATATAAATATGTATACAGAAAGGATGATATATTTGTAATATAGAAGATAACTTTTCTCTTTGCTCACAGAATTAATGCTTAACGCATATGTAAATTAAGTGTATGTTTTCTGTTTTAGAAAACATACACTTAATTTACATTTAGTTTAAAGAAGAAAATCTATATGTAGATTTTCTGCCTTACTAAACGCAATTGAAAATTACCAAAGATATTGATAATCAAAAATTATATTTGCTTTGTAAGAACGATATATATATATATATATATATATATATATATATATATATATATATATATATATATATATATATATATATATATATTGCATTTCTTTTAAAATACTTCAAAACACAGCGCATTCTTTTAGTGATAGTTTATCATAACATTCTCATAACTTTTTTACCAATTGTAAATAGAATGTTTCTACGATTTCCCAATCAAGGATATTTCTTTCATATAAATGTCTTTAAAAACTTATAAAACAAATATATTACATACTTTAAAAAATATTTTAGCTATTGTTTTAGTTATAAAAATTCAAACTATTACAACATTTTCAACGATAATTATGTTTTAAAATTTTCTATAACTCTAAGAATCATTTTAATATTTAATTTTAAGTATTCATTAACGCGCGATTAAGATTTTTAAATTTTTTAAAGCTATTGTAAGGTAAGTCAAAAACATTACAGCACAACCTCAATTACTTAATTCTTGATTTTCTACTAAATACACTGCTGGCCACCGTAAATACAGCACTCTGAAGGAAGCATGCAAATAACATGAAATTTACAACATGCATTAGCGGCGGTGAGATATACAAATGATTAGAATTTCAGCGCAGAAGCACATCACGCACGCCTGTGGCGCCATTTAAAAGCGCTAGTTAAGGCTTGGAAATTTCGATGATTTCAAGTTCGGCACAGTTGTGTATTTCTTATGATTTTTCAAAAAAAAAAAAAAAAAAAAAAAACGATCACTTATGTCTTGTAGAAAACAGCGATCGTTTTTTAATCAAATATTCGAGTTCGGCAGAAGAAAAATAGTGAACTACCGAGATTGTGGATTATCTTTCAGGGAAATCGGTAGTCGTGTAGGACAAAACCAAACAACTGTAATGCTAATATGTGATTGTTGGATGCAGGAGGGTACGGCAGACCGACGCGTTCGATCGCATCCACCTTAGTGCACCACTTCACGTGATGACAGGCAAATTGTGCGCATGGCAGTGATGAATCACTCAGTCACATTACGAACCACAGCACATCGCATTCAGTCTGTAACGTATCATCCAGTGTCTGCGTGTACCATTCGACGCCGTTTACAGCAGAGTGTTCTGTCCGTAAGACTTCCATTGCTTCGGCTATCCTTGACGCAGAACCACAAACGTAAAGTAAACACCAACAGTGATCCCTGTACCTAACCCTGAAAGGGTTTTGCCAGAAAAGAACCACAGACGTCTCCACCGCCAATGGTGTGATAAAAGAAGGATATAGATGGCAGAATGGAATGGAATTGTCTTTACTCACGAGTCACGCTTCTGTCAGCAACACCACGATGGTCACATTCTTGTCTGGAGACACCCTGGAGAGAGGATGCTCAACAGCTGCATTATGCACTGCCACCCTGATCTTGCACCGGGTATTATGGCATGGGGAGGTATTGAATATCACTCTCGCACTACTCTTGTACGCATTGCCGGTACTTTAAACAGCCAGCACTACATCTCCGAGGTGTTGCAGCCAGTTGCCCTTCCTTACCTTCAGGGCTTGCCCACAGCCATATTTCAACAGGATAATGAGCGACCACACGTGGCACGCATTGTTCAAGAATTCTTCGTCAATCACTAGATTGAATTGCTTGCCTGGCTAACTCACTCTCCGGATCTTTCACCGATAGAAAACCTGTGATCCATGGTTTACTCAACAATTGACCCAGATTACATCCCCAGCTGCCACATCAGATCAACTTTGGCAACGTGTGGAAGCTGCTTGGTCTGCTGTACCTCAAGAACACATTCAAATTCTCTTTGTATCAATGCCGAGACATGTAGTAACGTTGATCTCCAAAATTGGTGGCTACTCTGGCTACTGATTTTGGCGCAGGAACCACACTTCACAGATGTCTATAAATTTAATCATTTGATACTTAGTCAACATATTATCTACAAAATAAATTTTGTTGTTATATCTCTTTTCTTTCTTGGTGTTGCAATTTGGGCGGCCAGCAGTGTATAAGAAAGAAATTTATAATTAAATATTTCAAAAATTTCTCAAAAAATTTTTAATTCCCCTTTGAAGCTACGAATCTGAATTTTAACCCCTGAAGTGTCCTTTTAAAGCCAAATAATTTACAGTAAGAGGCAGCCATAGCATAATGAAGAAAATCTCATTCTTCTAGCCTGGTGTTAGCAGGCTTGCTATCTAACTTAACCAAGACCATTGTGCTGATAGGACATATACAATTTAAAAGCTCTATAGAGTTCTGTGTCCTACTGTTGGTGTGGAGAGTACCAGTTCAGATTACGACCATGTCGCTTCTCAGTGGTTCAAAATTTTGAAGTATATTGTTATATTTAGCGGCTATATGGATCGCAGAAATAGATAGTTGGAAATAAATTGAAATTACGGGATTAATGTTTTAATTTACGGGAACTTAATGTATTTAATTTACGGGAACTTAATGTAGCTTCCAGAATTTCAGTAATGAACAACAGAAGCAGAAAATTAAGAATGTTATTAATAAAATTAATAATATTGTTTAATGTCTTAAAAATCATTCTGAAAGAGTTTCATATACAAAATCATATTTTTTGTATAAAAATATTACCCAATGAAAAATATCCATAGGGAAAAATGTAAACACAAAATTAATAGGGGATAAATAATTTTGCAACAAGAGCAGCAAATATCTTCTATGAAAATTGAATCTGTGTATTAGAAATAAATATTCTCCAAAAAAGTAATATCTCAAATTATGCTGAATACCAAAGCTTAGAAATGTCTGAAGTACAAAATTAGACTAATTGCTGTTAATATGCGTATTTCAAAGTAAACTGAATGAACTGAAAAAATATTAGAGGATGCATTTCATTGGTGGCTTAAAATAAGGTGGTTTTCTATTAAAGGTACAAACTAAATGTTCCTTTCAATTTTTTTATTTAAATAATAATTATTAACTGTATTTCCAAGTTCTTTCAATTAATTGCGAAGCAATTAATTATCTGGAACTTCCCATTCTTGACATCTATTTCAAAACCTGTCTAATATAATTATATCGAACAGTATCAGAAAACAAGCTTGTGACTCCTTAAAAATATATTCTAGGGAAGAAGCAATACAATGTAACAGAAAAAATCTTGACTCTTAACCGTATATCGATACTTTTTAAAAGCTTGGTTCCACTTACAAAACGCAAAATATTTATAAAATGGCTTTCAAAATATCTGATATTTTGAATTCCATTTATAAATCCATTCAAGTTTAAAAGTTCGAAGTGTTATTATTTATATCATTTAAAATATATTCGCACTAAAACATTTTTCAGAGTGTACTCTCAATAGTTTCCTGAAATGTGGATATCATTTTCCTTTGAATCGTTCAGTTGAAATGTTAGAGCAATTAAAGGTATAGTGATCATGAAAGCCGTGAAAGATTGAGTCTGCATACTGACGCAAAAATTGTTGATATACTTAAAATGCTTTGATAATTTTATCCTTGAGTACTTTTCAATCCGCTTACAGCGTTATACTAATGTATATTTTTCTCCCTTTAAGTTTACCATTGTATTTCTTTTAATTAATGTATAAAGCGACTGGGAAAAAAGAAAATGACTTACATTTTTGTAATCCTTATTTATATAAAGTATTTGAAAAATATTTTATGTTAGGTAAACTTGTACTTGACTAAATTTTAAATGGAAATTAAAGTTATTAAGAAATATAAATTCTAACATTTTACACTGTTTCAAGTTCCTTATAAGAATATTTATCTTAAAATTTTCTCACATACATCAGTATAAAGTCTTAAAAAATATTCCTGAATTCAGGAAATTTCTAAAGATCACATCTATTAACGGCTTCAAATTACTCTTCATGCACCAGTTAATGTTTTTTGTCCCTTTTTTTTAAAAAAAAATAGGTAGTCAACTTCAGGAATATTTAATGTAAATGTTTCAGCCATTTTATTTTTGCTTGTATTTTACATTATTTATCATCATTATAAACTATCAGTTAACAGTTATTAATTTATGTGTTTTAATGACCATTTAATATAAACAGAGTTTAATAAATATAAAATACCAGAGAACATGGAGTTTTCTGTTTTTTCGTCCTCTTGTGGTTAACTAAAATTATCTCTAATAACATCTGAAACCTCAATAAAATCTTGAAACGATATATATATATATATATATATATATATATATATATATATATATATATATATATATATATATATATATATATATATAATATAAGAAAAGACATATATAAATATAAAGTAATAAATGCAATACTAAAAATGTATATAATATTGGAACTACAATGCATAATAGGAAATCTAGCCAGCGCAAAAGCAGCTAAAGAAAGATTTGCCTATATAAATAAGATAAATCATGAAGAAAAGTAAAATCAGAAATATAAAAATGGAAAGATACTAAAGTATATGAAGCAAAAAACAAGAAGGCATAGGGACCACGTCTTCATCAGGAGGGAGATGGTCAGCTATGCAAAAATGAACACTCTTTTCTGACAAGCTCGAAGGACAGATGTCTAAAAATCTTCGAGCAATTTCCCCGAAGAGTGTTCGTATTAAAAGAACTTAGTTAAATATTAGACTAAATATATATGTAGAAAAGAAAAATATATATGCAGAAAAATAAAAATACTCACTATAGATGAAAATACTCACAATAGAAAAAAAAAATTCATACAGTAAAAGATACATACAGTAGAAAATACAAATGCCAGTAAATCAAATTGAATTTATATATGATAATAGTAGGAAGTTGCCAAAAGTAAATTTGAAATTAGAATGAAGAAATATTGCCAGAAGTAATTAAATTCAAAAAGTTAAAGTGGTTTAGAAAGTTAAAGTGTATTACAAAGGGCTTAAGTTTTAGTTATGTATAAAATAAAGTGTATATATGTAGGTATTTTCAGAATTCTTGTAAGAACTTCAGTGCTTGGGTGGCCCTTCTGTAGTTATAAAAACTACGCATTACTTCAATCTTACAAGCGATTCCCTACTTCCTACATATTTTAAAATAAAATTAATTGGAATATTGTTATTTTTTAGGTGAGCTATTAGGCATTTAATTTGATTTTTAGTATATTCATAATTGTTACAGATTATATAAATGCGATTAAGCTCATTAATTATAATGTTTCTGTATATTTTTAAAGAAATATTGGAGTTCCAAGAAATTAACTTATTAACATGAAAATTAAACTGATTAGTTTCGTCGAAAATGTCTATATATGTAGTGGAATTATCAATAGTGATAAATAAATCCAGAAATTCTGTTTTAGTTTCACATAAATTAGTTTTAATTAGAGAAAGTTCTTCAGGGTAAATAGTTTTAGAAATATCTTCAAATTTTAAATTGTTGAAAATAATGAAATCATCTATGTATCGAAAAGCAAAAGGATATTGATAAAAAAAATATCTTATATATTTTTCTTTTCTACATATATATTTAGTCTAATATTTAACTAAGTTCTTTTAATACGAACACTCTTCGGGGGAATTGCTCGAAGATTTTTAGACATCTGTCCTTCGAGCTTGTCAGAAAAGAGTGTTCATTTTTGCATAGCTGACCATCTCCCTCCTGATGAAGACGTGGTCCCTATGCCTTCTTGTCTTTTGCTTCATATACTTTAGTATCTTTCCATTTTTATATTTCTGATTTTACTTTTTTTATGTTTTATCTTATATATATATATATATATATATATATATATATATATATATATATATATATATATATATATATATATATATATAACAGCACACATCCAAACTTTCATGTTATAAATATCATCGTATCTTTCAGTGATAGATTATAAATAAAGTTTTAAAAATGATATTAAATTTAAATTTTATATAAGATTTTACAACATCAAATGGACAAATATTATCTGTGCTTGCAAATATTACACAAGAAATATCTTAAATTATGTTGCATAATAATTCAAAAGTTGCTGATATATTTAAAATGTTGTGGTAGTTTTATTCTAGCATACTTTTAATCCGTGTATATTATTAAAGTAAAACATATTTTTTATTTAAATTTTCTTTTATATTTCTTTTATTTAATAAAACTTGGAAGGGGTCACTTAAATTTAAGTAATCTTATAAATAAGAATAAGAAGCTATTTAAGATTTCAACTGATTCAAATGGAAGGGATGGATAAAAAGCCTTGCTTTATCTGTGGGAAAACAAGACAATTAACAATTTAATTCTCAGAGTTAAATAAGACTTCATTCTTTCCTTTTTAATCTATACATACTGAATATTTTTGATTTTACTCTAGTTTAAACTAATCTATCTGAGTTATTTAAATTATTTTATTCCATTGAGAATAAAAACAAATACTCTAAAAATTCAAAAAAACATTCTAATTTGTACGTTTTTAAAGCTGAAACTATGTTGAGTGTCTTAGATATTTTACTAATAATGGAAAAATAGTCTGAAACATGCCACTGAAAATAGAAATTCCAGCAACTGTAGTTGTAAATTTGCACACGAGACAGAGAGGATGGTCGATCTCCAAAGAAAAATCTACGTATTAACTGGTGTATTATTGTATTTAATATGCAAGCTATATAAATCACAATACCAGTTACAAATCTTTATTCTTATATCTTTCTTAGACTTGCTTTTTATCGAAACTTGTAAAAACAAGACTGTGACATTGATTGAATAAATAGAATCAAAAGCTTTCTGCATTTTATCTAAATAATATGTATATTAATGAAGTCTGTACCTTTAAAGTCAAAATTTTTTTAATTTAACGAGATATTTTAAAGAGTTTATTCTATTAACTAATTTGTTGATTGTTTTATTGCATAAACTTGTTTTTTTCTTTAGGTATCGAAACGTTAATAAATAGCATTATGTTTATTTACTAAATGAAACCATTTTAAATCGTTAAATTTTTTATTATATCTTTCTAATTGGTTGAATTGATGATTTTATCGACTAATCTGTTGATTGCTTGATTTTCTTAACTTAATTCTTTAAAAAAGGAAATGTAAATAAATAATATAATGTCAATTTAAGAACATGGAATCATTGCTGTTGTTCCAGAAAAGATCTTATTTTCAATATAACGAGTGCCCAATACATGCAACTATCTGGTTAATTTTCCTATTACCTAGGTAGTTTTAAAAGTGAAAAGCAATTTTTCTCGCTTTAGCAGCAGCCAATATTTATTCAGTACGTATTAAAATGATAGTTCCACCAATAAAAACGAAAGTTGCATGATTACGTAAACTCTATTTATTGCGTACAAAATACAACTTAATGAGTTGCTCTAGTTGTTACCATGATAAAACAATACGCAAATGGTAAGAACCATACGAAGAACAAAAATTATGTAAGCAACTGTTTCAACAGAACAAAATATTAAATAAATATTCTTTTAGTCAGATGATTTTTTTTCCAGTGTTTTTCAAAAAAAGCATATATATTCTATTTGACATGGATTCTATAAGTTTTTTAAGAGATATATCTTGAGTTTGTACGTTTGGAGGATAATTTATGTTATCAAATACTTAAAACATTTATAGTTTTCCGCCTACATACACTGCTTTTATTTGTATGTTCCAAATATTTTTTACAATATTCTGGTTCTGGTCGGGGCTAACAGATTGTGTATCGTTAATTTGAACACGAATATCTAGAAAACCCTTAAAAGTGTATTTTGTAAAATGCAAAAGAGCATTTTTAACTAGGAATATTAAGAACATGCTCCCAATATAATCAGGTTGGGGAAGAAAATATTTTTCATAGCGTCCTAAAGTATGTTGGAAAGCATTTTAGCATCCACCATGTAAATTACTTTCCTGGAGGACTTTTCATAGATAGTGGGACATATTCACCTGTTGCAAAGAAAAAACTCGCATACATCCTCCCTGATAAAACTGCAATTAGAAGGCAAAAGCTCAACACCCATCAACCAATATTTAACAGTATCTATGATAGAACCAAGATCTTTTGGATCTAAAGTATTCTGTCTTACTAATATGACATTAAGCCCTAATTAATGATTGTTGCATCCTTAAAGCGATTGTATACAGTTGCTCTATCAGCCAATTCGCAAAATCTACGAACATAGCACCAGCTAGTTTCTTCCAAAATATATCTCTCATTACGCATCCATCTAGGGACACACAATCCTGGTTTAATTTTTTTTTCATCGTTGAATATCACTCGATGCCAATCTATTTTTTAGGGCATCATTTCCTGTGAAATTTTCAATAGCTTTTCTTAGTGATTTTTGTCAAATTTGGAGGCACTCTCTTCTTCTAGTAAACTAATTTGAGGAACATTTTTTATAAGTCCAAAAATTTCGGTATTGAAGGATTTTATGGTCTGACCGAAATAGGAAAACTTGTACACTACTGGCCATTAAAATTGTTACACCTGGAAAGCGGCACACTACACATGTGAAATTTGTATGACAGGTAGAACTTGCTGTGATATGCAAATGATTAGATTTTCAGCACATTCATACAAAGCAGGTGACAGTAGCGACATCTACAATGTGAATAAAAATAGAGATTTGACAGCAGTTTTCTCATGCTCAATTTCCGTTTCAACGTTGTTTTCGGCAAAAAAAGTTGTTGTAATGCCTCGTGTAAGAAGAAGAAATGCCTATCAGCACGTCTCTGATTTTGATCGAGGAAGGACTATAGTCTACCGGGATTGCGTTTTATCGTACCGCAATATTGCTGCTCGCGTCGGTCGAGACCCCATGACTGTTAGCAGAATATGGAATCGATGGGTTCAGGACAATCATACGGAACGTCATGCAGGATCTCAGCAGAGACATCACTAACAGCAGAGAAGACAGACATCTTATCCGCATGGTCACAAGGGATCGTACAGCCACGTGACGAACCCTGAGTCGAGAAATGGAGTCATTTGCAAGGCAACAAGTTTCTGCTCGAACAGTTCGACGACGTTTGCAGCAGCATGGATTGTCTGCACGGCGACCATGGCTTCGGCTACCATTGACGCTGCGTCACAGACAGGAGCGCCTTCAATGGTGTGATCAGCGACGAACCTGGCCACGGTGACATCACGTCATCTTTACAGATGAATCTCGGTTCTGTATACAGGACCATGATGGCAGCATCCGTGTTTGGAGGCATCGTGGAGAACGCACATTGCCAGCTTGCATTGGACATCGCCATACTGGCCCATCTGCTGGAGTCATGGTATGGGGTGCCATTGGATACACGTCTCGATCACCTCTTGTTCGCATTACCGGTACTTTGAACAGCAACCGTTACATTTCCGATGATTTTAGGCCCGTGGCTCTACCCTATCTTCGAGGCCTCCCAAATGCTTTTTTTCAACAGGATTAATGCACGACCACATGTTGCCCGTACTGTTCTGAACTCCCTTGATACAGAACAGGTTCGACTGCTACCCTGGCCAGCACGTTCTCCTGATCTGTCACCAATTGAGAACGGGTGGTTAATGGTTGCCGAGTGATTGGCGCGCCATCACTCACCATCCATTACTGTCGATGAACTGTGGTATAGTGTTGAAGCTGCATGGACTGAGATCCCCGTACATGCCATACAATCTCTGTTTGACTCCATGCCTAGGCGGATAAATGCTGTTATTGAAGCCAGAGGTGGCTGCTCTGGGTACTGATTTCTCAAGATCTATACATCCTAATTTCCTGTAAATCTAATCACTTGTTCTTTCCACTATAATGTATGTGTCCAATAAATATCGTTCTGTATTTGCATTCTTTCTTGGTGTAGCAATTTTAATGGCCAGTAGTGTATTTTCTCAGATCATATCTCCTTTACGATACTCCTTTTTTTATCGAGTCTAATTTTTGATAGTTACAGAAATTGTCTTTTGCTGCAATCAGCATTTCTGAAGTAATACTGAAAAAATGCATTTGAGTTGTAAACATTGTTTACAATATTATGTAATGTGCTTAAAAGTTTAGCTATTTCTCTATTCAATTTTTTACTGTTTAAGCAGTGTAAGACTACAACAAGACTCATTTTAATTGATACCAAAGAGATATTTAAATCTGCTCCAAAGTATTTTCACGGCAACCAGCAAAATTTCATTATAAAATTAAGCTGATATCTGCAAATTTTATAAAATTAAACGTTTTAATGCAATGATTTATAAATGTGGATCCAGGTGCGCGTCTCTTCAAAACCATCTGAAAGTAAAATGTTTTTCATAAAATGTGCATGAATCTTTTTTCACCAAATTTTTCGTAAATAGTTCTGATGGTTATTGTATATTCGTTTCTACCAAAATTCCTATTCTCACTAATCATTTCGAAATGCGTTGTACGTGCGTATTTATGATGCATGCAAGTACGTATGTATGTATGAATGTATTTATTTATTAATTATTGAATTTTAAAATTGACATATCAGGAATCGATGCAAATAACAAAATGATATTTATTAGACAAATATTGTACTGGAAATAACAAGTGATGAAATTTTGAAGAGAGTTAAAGTATATATCTTGAGAAATCCTTATCCATAATAATCCCCCTGCCCAACAATAATAGTACTTAAGTACCTAGGCATTGAGTCACACAGAGATTGGATGACATGTGCAGGAGTATTTGGACATACATCATCATCATAATGTCACAATTTATGAATTGTTACCACTGATCTATTGCGCTTGGCAATCTTGATCACACATTTTCTATATGTATGGAATATAGAAAACAGACTCGCCAGGGAAGCAACTGAAAATTTTTGCATCATGAAAGGCCTATACATTACCAGAAATATGAGGACGTTCTTTATTTCATTGAAATGTTGCGTAACGCAACATTTTAATAAAATAAACATTTCATTACAATGAACAAAATTAAATTTTAAAGCTACGTAACACAGTACAAATGTAACGGCCACTTGAAAGTACTGAACAAGTTGGTTCCGACCTCTTGGCCCCACTGAACATAGTTTCATCCATGCGAGGAAAAGGTGACCGTGACATGTATTTAGTGGATGCCCCACACCATCACTCAAGGTAATGGCCCAACATGACTATGTTGAATACACGTTCGCAATGTTTAATTTATATGATGCCGTCAAACACAGAAACTACCCTCAGAATATTGCAAACAGAACCAATGTATATATAAAAATACGACTATGTCTGAAAACACTGTGGTCACTAAACTGACAACCCTTGTTGCTGCAAACGTTGTCTAACTGTTCTTGCAGAGACTTGTATTTCAAATTAACTCATTTCATAATTCATGGCTCATAAAATGATTTTAAGATAAATTTAAACTAAGCGAAAATATTTCTGTCTTAAAACCTGTTATTGATAGCATCTCGTTGAAATTTTTTACTAACCAAAAATGTTCGAATGCAATATGTGTATGAAAAATCTGCAGTACAACTTCTCATTTCAACACGTTGTAGGTGTTTAATGAACTACTTGTGTAGCAATTGTAACGGCAAAAAAAAAATATATATATATACATACATACATACTATATATATATATATATATATATATATATATATATATATATATATATATATATATATATATATATATATATATATATATATATATATATATTGTTTGCCATTACAATTGGGATATGTTTCTGTTGAATTTTTCTACTGAATTTTATTTCTTTTTTTATATTTATATGAAGACTGAAGATCATTACTACTGTTTAAAAGTAATTTTATTTTTCACTTTATAAAATTCATTATGATTCAGTAAATATCACAACATACAAATCGGAACTTCTTGAAATGTACTTAGTACAGGATATGCGTCCATGTCAAGATTCATTGTGAATGATGGCAAGAGAAAGTAAATTTTCATTTTTAATTGAAAAATGTAAAAAAATGTAGATAATTAGGATACCACTTATTTAGTTTCACTATTATCTCACATGGCTTATTTTTGGAGGGAAAATGAAATAGACAATTTTTTCCATGATGATAGACAACGCTGTCTATATTCAATATGATATCATCACTTTGATCAGATTCATTTTGCCTGGATGTGTTTTCAATGACTCTTCTTCAACAATTTTATGAAATCAACGAAAATTTCATCTATTCTCATGTTTGGTTAATTGCATATGAGATATTTTTAAATATGTGCTATACCCACCTTGAATATTTTAATTTAAAGAAAATCACTTATAAAAGTTCAATTTCGTAAAAATATATGTTAAATATTATTAAATTCTAAAATTTGTACAGCATTTTTCAAGGTAAAAAAGTGTTTATAAAATCACTTTTAAGGAGTTTCTAAAGCACTTTTTAACAGAGCACGAGATTTTAGATCAAAAGTAAGAACGTTCTTTAATTTTAGTGAAATACCTGTTAAACATGATGTTAATTTAATGCACTTAGATTTGTGTGGGATTAAGCTTTGATAAATGTTCCTTGTAAAGCGTTGTTCTTTTTTTGATTACTCTTTTGATTAATTTCCTTTAAAGTGTTAACTTAAACGATTCATTACCGTCTTCAAAAACACAAAATTAAGCTTTTAATATAAAAATTCATTTTAAGTATAATTTTTTTTACTTAGTCCATTATTCTAAGTTAAATTTTTAAACTAAAAGTAGCAAAGTTTAAATATATATTTATTTTGGAGAATGTATAAATGTGAGAATGTTACACTGGCACATATGGAGCTGTATTTTTTCTAGTTTTCTTAACTGACTGTAGGAAAGGGGTAATCTCATACACTTTCTATTTCATGTGTTTAAAGTATTTAAAAATTCCAAGAGTACAACTTAGATCCTCAAATGGGTATGAAAGGTGAAGTGCATTATTTAAAACCAAATGAAAAAAATTACGCATGAGAAAAAGAGACTTTCGACACTTTTGCAACACATGTTTAACTTTCCATAAAATAAATATTTCTCTTATATTTTTTCAAAATTTTCAATTTTCAATATAATAATTAATTTTTTTTATATTTTTACTTCTTTTCTCTCATTTTTATTTTTATCACCTCACTACAAAATGAGTACCATTATCATGAAACAAATATTTTGAAAATAAATATCAAACAAATATTTAACTCAAGTATTTTTTGCAAAATACTTCCCTTCCTTCAGAAATTTGTAATAAATTATAGATTTTCATTTAATTTAAGGCTACATAAGGTTTCTTTTAGTTTAAATCTAGAAATAGAGATAATGGATTTAAATTTTAATTCATTTTCATTTATTTAAAATTTAAATTCCTTATCTCTCTATATTTTTTATATTCATTTCATCCAACATCTCTTACTTAAGTAATAAAGCGGTATCTTTAGTTAACTGAATATATTTTTATGACATGATTTCCAAAATCTATTATGAAATTCTTAATAATCTTAAATTTGAAAGTTAAGTGAGTATAATTATTGATTTTCTCCTATTTGTAAAATATCTAACGAATAAATAGATTTTATGTATAGGAAGCTACCAATCATTACAACAATTTTAAACTTTAGTCCCTACACTCTATAAAAATAAATAAAAACAATTTTGGTTCAAGGAACAGCCTCAAAAGAAAGAAGTCAAACAGTGCGCCAGAAATCCCTTCGTAAAAGAGGTGAACAGAAAGATTCAGAATCTTTGAGTCAGACTTCTCCATTATCTGGGAAAGAAGAGAGAAGTGAAAGCCATAATAAAGATGAGCAAAATAAAGGAAGAAGATGCGGTGGGTTGGAGAAATACCTTCATTGCTCGAACGTAGGAAAATCTGGAACGCGAGGGGGGGGGAGGGATAAACAGCATTATATTAGTTTCCCTCTGCGAGAAAAATCCCTCCTATTCACTTTAGGGGGAGAATCAATGCTTGGATGTCAGATCTCGGGTTACTTGAACTGTGGTCGAAAAAGAAAGCAGTCCAGCGATTGAGGAGCAGAAGCACAAGTTAAAGTCGAAAAGGAGCCCATTGATAATAGCAGAATTGTTGGTCTTTTGTACTGGAATTAAGACCCCTTTAAACGAAGCACACGACCATTGTATAAGAAGCTTAGTGCTGCCAGATTTGTCCAATGATTTCCCTAGCGGCTTTCACCCTCTTCCCAAAAATGGTCTACAATTAAGTAGTTAAAATCATCAGCGGCTACGAGAGTGTCTACTTTCATCGAAGTGAAGCCACTCATCGCTAATAGCTCTTGGCTCAAGCGATGGGGAGATTAACCACGACGTCATCCCAAATTAATAGACACAATCAGCTCAGTGCCCGCCTCATCTCTGTTTTAAACTTAGATTAATATTGTCATTATAGGACTGCCTGTGATATTTGATTTCTTTGTTATCGGCTTTAAACTCAATCTCTTTTTGTTTTATCATGCGAAGTATAAAAAGATTATTTTGAATCGGACGTTTCTTTGCGCTTTAAAAATAAATATGCGGGGACTCCCTTTTGTGTATAAAATGACGAAGAAGTTCTGATTTCAATTTTATTTGGAGGGTAAAATAATTTTTAGCCTTTTTTTTTATTTATATAAATTCAATTAAGTTTTTATTCTTTCATAGAAAAATATGAGACATTTATTTAATAGAAAAGCAGATTGAGGTAAAAATAAACCCGCTCGAATAAAATAATGTCTCTAGTTTTCAATAAAAAAGATTTATGCTTATGAAGGACTGATAACATAGAAAAAGTCAATGAAAATAGTAACATATTACTTTGTTATATATATTCAGGTTTAATCTTTTTCAATTATTTGTAAACACTTTTATTAAACGTCAGAATAATAAAACTGGATTATCTGTTGAAATGTAGGAAAGTAATAAGTTAGATTTAAGAAGTATTATTAAGATTTCAGAATTACAGCATCTCCATGACCTAGTGCTAAGTCCAAGCTCTTCAAAGCTGAAGGACATGAGTTCGATCCCAGCATCTAATGACTGGTGTTGAGCTTCTGCTTCCTGCGTGCAAATCTATCGAATTTGGTGGTTGGAAGTTTTCTCATTTCCTTTCTTACGATATATAATTGTTATCCCCTGTCTACAAAAGATATACCGTTATGCAACACGGGGTGGATGATCAAATAACTTATAATGGTCTTCGAATATTTGCCAATTTTTACCATGGAGTCAAAAGTAGTTACATTCTTATTTTCCTGTCGTCAGTTATATTATATAACAATTTTATTTTCTTCGTTAATAGAATATCATAAAAACTATCAAATTATTCTGCAGAAAACCTGAAAAAGTAAATGTTTATTTAAAGCAATGAATAGCAATTGAAAATTTCTTGATAATCTTCTCTTTCAAAGCCATTTTCAAGTAAGTTGAACAAATATGTATATTTAAGTCCCGTGTGTGTGTTATTTGGTTCTTATTTTATATATAAATAAATGTTCAATATGACTGAAATATTTTTCTAGATATTTCAGATGAATTTTCATTTAAAAGGCAAGTAAAATCTTTCTAAGTCATTTAAGTATAATACAATATAATGAAGGAAAGTTTAATACAATATCGAATAAAGCACAAAAATAATAGAAAATGAAGGGAATAAATCTTGGTAAATTAATTTAAACACAGATTGATTTTAATCTTACAGCTTTAAGCACAAATCTGATTGCCATAATTTTTCAGTAAGGGGAGACTAAACAAGCCCAAAATTTCATTAAATAATTTTTAACCCGTATTTACATTCGATGATTAATTGCATTTTTATGAAACTTAATTTTCTGGTGTAAGTAAATTTTTAATATAAAAGAGTACGATGAACAATAAGGAGATTCTGTTTGAAATTTTAATCATTTCCACAACTATTGGAAAATATATAAATTACTGGCTGAAAGTACCCCTTTCAGAGTGCTCCGTTTAAATCATTTTTATATCTGATTCAATGAATTTATTGTTTGTATCTGACTTATCGCATGCTTGTTTAATTTATATTTTATCATTGCGAAATGTGTACCGAAATTTTGGGGACCCCCCCCTAAATATGAAATGAAAAGGTGAACATGAAATTAATGTAATGGAAGCAAAAGCAGAGCATACATTAGATGTTTTTCATGTACGGCGTAATGAAATAAACAAAAACTCAAATAATTAAAAAAAAATAATCATTTTTGAGTGAAGTTTCAGCTTAAACGTGTGAATGTACGTGGCTTTGCAGTTTAACGTGCATATGTGTACACATTAAAAAGTAATATGTAAACATTTCATCACGAAAGGAAGTCTCATGTATAGATAGGCTAAAAATAAATACAATGAGGTATAGAATGCTTCAAAACTCACTTCAGTTACAAAAACATTCAAAATTAAAATTGGGATTTTTTTTCATCCACGTTCTATCACGTTTCCGAGCAGTGACATATTGAGAAAGGCAAAAATGAATACGTTGAAAACTTTATCGAAATCATTAATTTTTTTTTTAAAACACACTGTTAGAATGTAAAAAAGAGGTAATCCATTGCTGTAAATATTGTTTTTCTATTCCCGGAGGAACGCTTGAATTACAATTTACAAAAAAGAAAAAGAACAAATACTTCTTTCTTGAAGTGAAAAGAGTCCCAGAGAAGAATGTTATCTCGTTTAAATTAATTAAATGTTCATAAAAGCAACTTTAGGGGAAGTTCAAATCATTGTCAATTATAACAAAATTTAATTACAAACACTATATTCAAAATTTTGAAAAGAAACTTAGTTTCTAAGTTACCCAGATACTGACATCTTGATATAAGTTTAACTGCATCCGTGCATCAAACCCCCTTTAATTCAGCCCCGGATAAAATTTCGTTGAACAAACTGAATAAGAATTTCATTTTTTAGATACCGAAATAGGAATAGGCGTAATTTTAACCACCCCATTACAACATTGATAAAATCCAAGCGAACATATTTTTTCTACAAACTCAAATTTAAATAGTGAAAAATTTAAGTGTAATGAGAGAGAGAGAGACAGAAGTGGAACAAACAAATTTTCAAAGGAATTAGAATAAACAAAGATTTGTTTTTGTTCAATCTAATGAGAATAATATTACCATCAAATTATTCTACAGCTATTATGAATTTATACTAGTGATAAAATATAAAAAAAGGAGTTGCTTTTTATATGATGCTTACATAGTTTTTAAAAAAATGTATTAATACTTAGCACATATTAATTAAAAACTTTTTTAATCTAACTAAATCCTTATGTTTCAAGAAAAAAACCTATTTTTATTCGTTTTCTCTTATTTGTGAATATTTTTTCTTATACCCAAGAGCTCAATAAAATGCATTTTTTTTTGGGCCAAACGTATGTAAGTTTCTTATAATATAGCCTATCACGCCCATTCATCACGTATTAGTCATTTATGATAAATAATTCCCTCTAGCCGCAAAATCCGTCCGTTGCCTCAATATCCTTTAATTATTTTAAGCGATGTGTATAATAGGATGAATCACTTTATCTCATAATACAGTTTTCCCTTCACAACTTAAATGCATCTAATATTGTGTAATGTATTCACAACGAAAATAAAATTATGTTCTTATCCTTTAAACAAGGAGTTTTGTTTCCCAAGATGCATATCAAACATTAAAAATTTATATTTACCAAAACAGTTCTAAGATACTTTTTTTTCTGATTTTTTTTAATATTATACTGTCCTACACTGTCCAGAATATAATTTTTTTGCAATATTAGCATGAAAACTAAATCGCCTATCTTTTGATTCGTCAAATAAAAGTGGGTGCTATTTACTCAAAAATGAATATTTTTTATCTGGGGACTTTATTTTTTTTTTGTTCCTTCAAGTGATATTATTGAATTTAAAAAATAATACTGTACATCTGGCAATCCAATAATTGCATAGCAATCACCAAGTTTTTGAGATAAAAAAAAAGCCATTTGAAATCAATATGAATGATAAGACAAAGTTTCTTAAAAGATTATTAAATAAGTTTCGCTAGCATTGTTACCTATAGATCAAAATAATTAAAAGCTTTTACAAATAAGTTGTTGAAAAATGAATGTAACACTGAACTGTTTTGGAAATTACTGATCAGATGAAGTTCTATTACTATCGGTTATAATTATTTTCAGATTTGAAAATCTTCATGAAGCAAAGAATTAAAGTATCGCAGATTGTTTAGGCAAAAGAATTAACAGCATAGTTATGTTTAGGCAATAAATTAATAACATAGACATGTTTAGGCAATATAATTAACAACGTAGTTATTTGATGTGGTTATTTTCTATTTGATGATGAATTGTTGTTTTAAATGAAGTTATTCTAAAGCTGTCAAAATGGTATACTGCAGAAAATTGAATCCCTTCATAGATGTCACAAAGATACTTTTTGCACTCACAAACAAATGAATTATGAAGCTCACTATCATATTTTCTCTCTTTGTTTTAGAAAATTGTTACCTTGTTTTACCATTTAGAACTTGGCAAGTAAATTATTGGGTTTCTCATTGAGCACAGAAATATGCCAAAAGGTATCTTGACACTGTATTATACATATTGTTACAAGGAAATTCCTTTAATTTCAAACTTTCCGTAATTTGAGTATTCATTCATTTTTAATATTTTATCTGCATATCATTTTCATCACTTTGTATAATATGTTGGATTTACAATTAATACAAATGATTTAAAATACAAAACTTGCAAGAAAGGGAGCACTATATTTTTTATTCTTTTGCTGTATTTTTTCTTTCGAAGTTAAAACTTTCTTATGAATTTAGGTAAAAGGTGCATTTAAAGAAATGTATATTTCAAATAAGAACATATTTATAGTTCTTTGTCATGAGAAAGCGTTGCAAAATAAGTTTTATATTAATTTTATGGGAAAATATACCAGTATCAATTTTAACATAGATAAATTTACTGTTTTAAACAGGAAATTTATGTATGTATATATATATATATATATATATATATATATATATATATATATATATATATATATATATATATATATATATATATATATATATACAGTATTGTCCACTAAAGTCCCTTGCCACCTCTTAACTTCGGAACGGCTGCTACTATATTTATAAAAGTGGCGTTTAGGTATAGTAAAGTAGCCATGCGCTACTGAATGAAACAGACTACTGCGCAACCTGGTAGAAAACTGCGGAGTTAGCATTCTTATCTCGAAAACGGAACGAGATTGAGAGAAAAAGTGATTTACAAAGTTGCAGAGCATCCTCAATTTAGTATGAAAAAATACCTTGTAGGCATTAATGTGAAGAATACAACGGTTAAAACGCGCATTTGTTGTTTCGTGCTGTGACAAAACGATCTAAGAAAGAAAAAAAAAACAAATAGTTATAACAATATACTTTATTTAAAATGTTCAAACTTCTCTCCCATCGTCAGCTGCAATGCACATTTGGACCTTCGCTTGAACATCACGTTGCATACGTTGGAGCAAACAGCGTGACACGTTGGTACACGTGACCGTAATGCATCGCTTAAGGTCCTGCAATTTTTGTGGAGGGGTCGCATACACCTGCTGTTTCAAGTATCCTCACAGGAAAAGTCCAGTGGAGTCCAGTGGAAAAGTCCAGTGGAGAACGTGGAGGCCACTCTTCAAAACTGCCATACTCTAGTATTTGGTTGCCAAATTGCAGGTTCTGTTTCACTGGAGAGGTTTTGTGAGCAGGCGCGCTGTCATGTTGAAACCATAGATTCTTAAGATTAAGCAAAGGCAGGTTCTCCACAAAATCGGGTATTGCCTTTGGAAGCAATTGTAAATATCGTGCACCCGTTAACGTGCAATTGTAAAATATTGGACCTATCAGCTTTTTATTGTAAATTGCGCACCAAACCTTAATAGCATATTGCATTTGATGTCGAACGTCGACGAAACATTTAAGATTTTACAACGCCTAGTAATGTGTGCTTTGTCTATTGCACATGCCATTGCACACGTACAATGTGCCATGTCACAGCACGAAACAACAAATGCGCGTTTTTATCGCTGTTTTCTTCACTTAATGCCTACAAGGTATTTTTTCGTACTGAATCGAGGATGCACTACAACTTTGTAAATCACTTTTTTTTATCTATCTCGTTCCGTTTTCGAGATACGAATGCTAACTCCACAGTTTTCCACCAGGTGGTGCGGTAGGTGCTTTCATTCAGTAGCGCATGGCTACTTTGCTATACCTAGACACTACTGTGTGTATATATATATATATATATATATATATATATATATATATATATATATATATATATATATATATATATATATATATATATATATATATGTTGTTACTAATGACACTTGGACAAGCCAAGCTCGCTATGCCTTTTGTCTATGCGAATTTAAGTCAATAAGGAGCGTCTTTCGTCTTAATCAGAGCACCATGAAGGTGAAATTACGACTTTGCTCTACACACATGCCATAGGTACCCGTTTATAGGGTAGGCAATCATTCACACCTCATTCATACAAGGAAAGGACAAAGACAGGATAAATAGAGAGAGAAAGTAAATCCATGCCCGAACCGGGATTCGAACCGAGGACCTCCTTATCCGCAGTTAGGCACGCTGACCACTAGACAAATTGGGCGGCATATATATAAAGTAACTTTTCTACAACTCGCAAGCCATTGGAATATAGAAATTATATAATCGTTTTTCTATATTAACTTAAATATTTTTTTTCAATACCATTCTCAATGGTTATTGTATGTGTGTGTGGGGTGTATTACTTTCTCTCTCTGAATAAAAATTATGACTTCCTATGAATGATCGCAAAACATTGATTACAAGATTTTGCTTAAATAAAGGAAAACATTGATTGTGTTAAGAATAACAACTATAAATTTTAAACACGTTGGAAAAATTCAGTGGATATCTATTAAAATTTCTTAATTCTTGATAATTTTATGCCACAGATGCTAATGACGGATAATGCACTCCAATATGATCTTAAATATATATAAATCTCATTAACTGATGTAAAAAATATTCGTTAAACAATAAAAGATAAGACGCTGGCTATCAGCAGTTTTTTTATTTGTCAAAACTGGTGCAAATTAAACTGTGTGAATATTTGATGTGAAAAATTGCTTACACTGCTAAGAAAAAGCTGAAGGAGCACATGTTTTTAATGTAATTAATTAAAAATTTAGACCGATAGCTAACATAGAAAAAAACATTCATAATTTAAATCATAGCAAAATATAGAAGATTTCTTATTGAAATCAGTGTCTATGATTTAAGAAATCCGAGAACTAATATTAATGCAACAAACTTAATTTCGTAGAAGTTTCTTGCGCAATTCAGTGGTACAGTTTTGTTCTCAGAATAGGTAACTCTCGAAAATGTCATAATAATACAGTGTACTAGAACCCATAGCTTAAATATTATCAAGACTTGTGAATACGAGCTAACACAGAAAAGTGAAACGAGAGCTGTTAGAGTTACAAAAAATGTCATATTGTGTGAAATTCACACAATATGACATTTTTTGGCTGTGAATTTCAAGTAACTAAGAATGTAAAACAATGATTAGAACAAGACGGACCATTTGACCGTGCAAAAATAATTGCGGATATATCTTGTTAACACCTTATCCTGGCAGAACAAGCCAAGCAGTTCAGTTGTAAAAATAAATTTTGTTTGGCAACAAGATTAATGACGAGTTTAAAATCAAACAATCAAAATAAGCTTTAACAAGCTCGTCATTATGTTTTTAAGGTTGACGGTGTGTATTCTGTTGACCTCAAGACACCTTTCAGATCGAAAAAAATTTTACGGACCAGGTGAACAATGAAAATGTGATTGAACTGTTTATTGTTGTGACTTTGATAACCGAAAGCGATAGCTCATGTTACTTATGTAACCTAATTCAACTAGAACCTTGAATTTTAAGATAGTTATTAAGCATTACAAACCTTCATTCTCCTATCGGAAATCGAATCAACATCCTGTGGAACCAAAGATTATATCCCTGAACATTGATCTACTGGCTCACCCTCATAATTTTAAATGTTTAATGCGGCAGTCATTAATCTACGCTGTCTGTAAGCAAACAAAATCTCTCGTAAATATTATTAAATAGAATACCTGTTTACATGACCAAATGATTGGACACTATATATATGATAATATTGTACCCGAAAGCTGTTTTAAGACATTTGAACAACCCCCTTATCAGGTACAATATTTATATATCGCAAGTTTGAAAACCCATAAAATTTTTAGGCATCCATCTTAACAGATGTGCATACCGAAATAGAAATGTAACACCCGTTTCCCATTGCTTAATAATGGCTGGAATAGAACATGGTGTCTTCTACACCGAAGAGAGCTATCCTACCATTAGACCACGATCAGCTTTTAGTAGAAAGATCAAAATATATATTTTTTTAATTGAGATTAAATGGGAACAGCTTTTTTCCCTTTATTCATATACTTTTCAAGGTATTCTCACCTAAATAGCGCATGGTATATTCACAATCTTAGACACCATATGTATGGGTAATAAAAACTGTAAAGTAAGTTGAGTGTAAAAGCCTATCCCTTTACTTAACATACTACTTCAAGAAGAATTAATAATTTTAAAATATATATCTGTCATCATTTACTTATTTCAACAAAAAAGGATTGCATTTTCAAAATTAATATCTTAAATCGTATTAAATACTATGAGATATGATGCACCATCAAATTGTGTTCTAATTAACTGCTGAAGTGCAAAGCTTTTAATGCTAAAAGAAATGCTATAATTTCTAAAGTATTACATGTCAAAAAATTCATTTAAAATTAGTGATAAAAAATCCAAAGTTTTATTCAATTAAAATAATGCATACTTGGGATATAACTCATGCGTCTTAACTTTTCTGATTAGAAAGTGCTATGGCTTTTTATTTAATGTACACAAAAATTATTGAATTTTGAGTACTTTTTAAATGTGGCTCAAAGGTCACATTTAAATATCAATGTAGGCTCTATTAAATATCAAAGTAGACCCAATTCAAAAAGCTTTTGACAACAGATTTAGTGGCTTTAGTAATGAGGCGCCATCTATATTATTTTATCAGAAATGAAATCACTATTTAATTTCTTTTCTCACTATCTTATTGCCATCAGTTACAAATAATTTCAAAACAGGATTAATTAAATATAAGAGTAAAAAGTGATCCAATACATGAAGCACAATATATTCTCTTAATTTATTTCACGAAAACAAAATATCTCAGCATTTATTTAGGTCAGATAAATTATCATCTACTTAATTTGAGTAGAAATTACATTCTGCAATGACAATCCCAGTCGTATGCAATCACTTCTTTATATTCCATATTATCAGAATTTTCTCTTAGAGTGATAATATTACCCTTTAAACTAAATTGCTTAAGAATAAAACTACCATTTTTTAGTTAAAATTTTGCTTTGATGTTTACTTTAAGAGTACTTATAATTTAGTTCATTTATTTTTTAATTCATTATATTTAATTCATTATATAAATTATATTTCATTTAATTCATGAATCATTATGAATGAATTAAACTAGATCAATTATGAAATTTAATTCTGTGAAGCATCACATCATTGAAGATATGAAAGACGAGTATATACGTATTGATATATTAAGTGCGAGTTTTCTATTTGATAAAATTTTTAAAATTTATATATATATTCCCCCACAAACTTTTATTAAAAATCCTTTACTGTTTTTCCTCTTTGAAATTCATCTTCCTCAGATAATGATGTAAAAGTAATCGAGAACTGAAGCGGACAAAAAATTTTCATGATTCAAATTGGATAAAATTCAACATTTTACTTTACATTCAAATGTAAAGAAACACAATTGAAAAGAATTTAAATTTCAATCTAAGAAGTTAAAGAAATTTGATATCAAAACAAAAAACTTGACACTTTCATTTTAACTACAATTTTTTCTAATGAAGGCATATAAATTTAAATGTAATGGAAAATTTATCCAGTATTTATTTCTTATAAATATTCAGAGGAGAAATATAATGGAAGAAAGTAAAATTTATATTACTGAAACACTTTCAATATTTGATTATTCTTATTAATAAAATTACAGCTAATGACAAACTTGAGTACAGGTGTTTTTTTTTTTTTTTTTTAAATTGCAGTTGATTCAGCTTAAAATGTAAGAAAAAAATAATATCAAAAAATATTGAATCTGATCCACAGTTTTTTTTAATTGATTTGGTCAGTATGATGTATTTATTGGAACAAATCATATATATGTATGTAGAGTTTTAAAATAAAAATATATTCTCATGTAAATCACAAAAGAAAGATAGGAACAAGATGCGAAAAATTTTTGCTAAAAAAACAGTCTCATCTAAAAATACCTACTGCCTTAAAATAAATGCAAATATTTGTTCCAACATGTTTAATCTGAGTCAATCAAAACGTTTAACATTTTCTCAATATACCCAAATTTACCTTCTTCCCAAAATAAGTAGAAGGTCTCTCTTTTCTTACGAAAAATAAAATACAAACCATTTAGTTATGTAAACAATTCCGTGAGATAATTTTGGGGGATTTAGTCAGGGCTAAATGAATGACAATGACAAACTGATAAGTGAATGACCATGCAACACGCAAAATCAGAAAAAACTTTTAAATTACAATTTGAATATTATTCTGATTATCATTAAACTTTTTATTTATTTATTTATTTTTGACTAAGGCAATTTTCTTACCTTCACTTTTGTTTTATAACATCATTCTGATATAAAGCAAATTTTTGATAATAACATTTAAACTTAATAATGTTATTAATCTAATTTTCCTTAAATTATTCGGCATTTAAACTTAAAGCATCTTGGCAACCATATTCCTTCATTAATAATTCAAAACAATTTTTCGTTAAAATTTGTCATTTTAAATGAGTAAATTGTATATTTACGCCTCAAGAAACTCAATTTTAAACAAAAATCAATTGAAAACTAAAATTAACGAGAAAAGGTTGGCTAAAAGTAACGAGAAAATATCGAGCAATGGGGTTTTAATGTAATAAAAGTTTACTAAGCAGTAATTGATGAATCAAATTGAATTTGTTTTCTTCAGTTAACTTCAAATCATTCATTTGCATATTATAAAACATAAAGAAATAAATGATAAAATGATATTAATAACAATGTAAAATTATTATTGTACCCTTACACTAAATTACTTTTTCTATTACATGAAGTACAGACATAAACATCAAGAATATAACCACTATAGACGTCTTTTATTTATATATCAACAGATGTCCATCGGCTAATCTTCATTAATATGTCTAATTTTCTTTTATACACAATTACCAGAATCAGTTTCTTTTCTAACATTTAATGAATGCTCAATTGACATATTTGATTTATTCACTTCATCTTCTGAAATGGTAGATCTGCCATTGTCATTTTTTCCATGTTTCTGGTAGTGTGAGATGTTTCTTTCATGATTTCTAATAATTTTTCTGTTTACTTATAACTTCTTTCCGATTTTATACTTGTTAATGTAATCTAATACTTGCATACTTTTTCGCCCACGAATACGTTTTATATTGGTTTAAGGGCACTTCATCTTCCTGAATCCAACATTTTTGCTATATTCATCTTTTTTCCATAACAGCACAACTTTTTACTTAATTTTAATGCGTCATTTTTTTTTTAATTTTTACACCCCGTGAATTTTTCAACAGTCACTTTCTGCCGGATTTTGCTACTTTTACAAAATCTAACATCAATTTTTTCTCAATGCAGAATGCTCTTCTTCTTCTTCTTAAAATTGAGTTTGTATGTCATTGGGCACCTCTGCTTTTATTAGCATTTTGTACCATTAACTCCAAACCCAATGTTTCCTAGTTCCAGTTGCTCGGGTCACCCACTTTACTAATAAAGTCCTATAACCCTTTAATGGAGTCTAGGTGTAACTCTCTAGTATGGATGAAGCCTAAAGAAGTTAATTTAGGGAGGGCAAGAGCCTCATATTCGTAAATGACATGCTCTGCCGTTTCCTCTTGCATATGACATTTCCAGCAGATAAGGTCTTGCTGAAACAGTTCCATCTGGTCAGAAATTCAGTCATGCTAGGAATAGCTTCCCGACTTTCACCAGAAGAAGATGGTTTAGAGGTAATTTCTACCTCAAGTGAAGGATACATTGCTGCCCCTTTACAAGATTGCCTCTGAGTTCCCTTGTCTTTTTCAGTAAGGTCTACTTTAGAGGCTTCACCTGCAAATGCAGAAAGGTTTGTTACTTCTTGTGTCTTTTCAGCCACAAGATAACAATTAAAAAGCTCAGGTAATATAAGTCCACCCAGCATTGCCTGAGTTACTGGGCAAGGCAAATTACTCTAGAAGTTCGCCAAGCAACTAGAGGCTCCGTTAAGACACCAATACCGCGGTGCCAATTAGCCCTAGGCACGGAACGCATAACACCAGGGTTTACGGGAGCTGGTTCGCGGCCTCTGATTCTATATTCAAGGCTATCCTGTCATTCCTACAGGACATTCGGCTATCCACCACCTGCCGACGCGCCTGGTGGCTGTGCTCAAGCCCCAGGAAGGTACACATACCCCCTGGTTCCAGGAGAATGCTCTTTCTTTAGCAGAAAGGCACTTCAAATATAAGAACATGGGACTAGTTCCTGTAAGATTTTGATAACATATTGAGTAAACTTTTTCATGAGAATGATAACTTTCTAGAATGAGGCCTCTGAGTACTATTTTCCTCTAGAAATTGCATTTAGAATATCATATAATCAGGTCCAACAGATTCTTTTTTTAGTTTTCTCTTATTTCTTTTTTGTAACACCCCTAATACCAAATTTTCTGAATTATCCTGAGGTGTTACACGTGTGTCAAGTAGAGAATATATAAATTTACTCAGTCACAACTTTCAGCCTGCTTTAAATTTTATTGGACTGCCCATCTTGTAATGAAATAAGTTTATTTTCTGGAACAAAATTCATCGTACTTATTTCTTAGCAATGTCTTGCAGAAATTCTTCTTAAAAAGTAAGTGTTTTCTGCAATAATAATTATGTTAGATTTCTACCAAGAACCAACATATTAAATGTTGCAAGAGATATCCACAAAATTTCAAGGTTATTCAAGTTGTTCCTATTTTGAAACATTTATCTTCTCTTTCATAAATGTCTTTGAATTTTCCTCTTAGTAATATCTGTACTGTAAATGTTCTTTCTTTAGGTTTGTCAAATAAATTCTTGATTTAATGTACAACTGAATATCTTTCTGCTGATGTAGTAGCAATAAATAACATTCCTGTTCAGTTTGATTCTTATCAGTTTTTGTTAATTGTGGATCCAGGCTGAAATATTCCTAGAGTGCAAAAAATGATAGTAGAATGACAAATAGACAATATTTTTTTTCATCAAATACATATTTTGAAGATTTGGATGAATTGCCATTTAAAGTAAGCCACGCGTCTTCTCGAAATTGATGCCGTTTTGTACATTTTGATACTCGATTGATAAATATGATTGCAAATCTTTCCTAAATTCTCTGCAATGAAACTAACGACGATTCATAAAGTACTACCAAAACCACCTCAAAGAAATCTTCATTTAAATTCTGAAGAAATGTTTCATAAGCACATTTTTGAACGAGCACTTTTATTATCTCCCTTCACATTTGAGAACTTCTGTCTTCGCATATATGGAATAAATCGCATAAATAAAATAAATGAATACAAGTTAAAATGTAGCGTAATTTACTAAGATATTTACTTATAAAATAAGTATATGTGTGCAACTTTATTTTGGGGAAATTTTCAAGGGATTGTCTTATAAAAAATTATACCGAGCTTCTTGTTATAAGCACACGAAGTAATAACTTTCCACGTGTAGCACTGATAACAGCAGATTGATGAATTTGCGAGATTTCAGCAGAATCATATTATTTATTCATAACTAAAAAAATAATAAAAGAAAATTATTTATCCTATTTTTTAGTATATCTCCACAAGAATTTTAGTTTTATTTAGTACTATATATACAGGGTGATTATAAAAAAACTTTGCCAACATCTGCACTTCTAGCGTCCATTCTATTTAACCGATCAAGATGATACTTCAAATATAGTTCTTTTGAGATATGCGCTCGAGATTCTGTGAATGGCAACACAGTGGCCCTCGCGGTTACAGTTATAGTGACA
Organism: Latrodectus hesperus; assembly: GCA_037975125.1. NCBI lineage: Eukaryota > Metazoa > Arthropoda > Arachnida > Araneae > Theridiidae > Latrodectus > Latrodectus hesperus. The sequence goes on from CM075859.1 coordinate 39,658,495, forward strand.
GAAACTCGAAATTTTCGAATGGCAACGCCTACTTTTTACCATCGCAAAATGTTCAGCACATGCGAAAACCCTAAATAGCGTTGAAACGGTACCGATATGTCCGAAAACCGACGTGTTATACACATACAAACAGTTCTTCAAGGCGCACGGAGGAATAATGCATACGACAGAGACAAGACACTGCTCAATGATGAGAACACATAGAGAAAAAAATCTTTATTAATTTCAAACATTTTCCACATGAGTGCCATCACAGGCAATTACGCATTGCATGCGGGAGACGGTGGACAATGTCGCTGCACGCAACATGGCACGAAGGATGTTTCCAATCTCACGCCGTATAGAATCCTTTAAGTCCGACAATGTTTGAGGATTGCACAGATAAACTCTAGATTTGAGATAGCCCCAAAACCAGAAATCCATAGGCGTCAGATCTGGGGATCGCGCAGGCCACGGAAAAGGATAATAGCGTGAGATGATGCGATCACCAAAATGCTGATCCAGGAGCCTTTTAACTGACCTCGCTATATGTGGAGGTGCGCCATCTTGCATCCAAACAATGTCATTGAGTGCATTCAACCGACGCAACTCCGGTAAGACATAATTTTTCAGCATGGCTGCATACCGAGGGCCCGTTACAGAACATGTTGCAGGGCCAGTCGGGGTCGTTTCCTCAAAGAAGAACGGGCCCAGAACAAATGTAGCTGTAATGCCGCACCACGCAGTCACTTTGGCGTCAAATAATGGTACTGGCGCCACAGCATGAGGATTCGTCTCTCCCCAGTGCACACAATTCTTTGTGTTAATGCTGCCATTTAAGGTGAAATGCGCCTCGTCCGTCCATAGTATGCGAAGTGGCCAGTCGTTATCCGCATCATATCGTAACAAAAATGCATTTGCGAAGTCCAGACGTTGCTGTGGGTCACCCGGCTCCAACATCTGGACGCGCTGGAACCCATAGTGAAGTACCGAGCGCAAGAGCTTGCGGACCGTTGAGTTCGGAATATCCAACACGCGCGCTATGCCTCTTGCGGTTTCTGTGTGTCCTGCAGTCACTGTATGGTGCACTTCCATGACAACGTCCTCAGAAACAGTTGGCCGTCCGGAGCGCTGTTTGTCACAGGTGCAGCCTGTATCTTCAAATTTCCGCACTAAATCACGCAGAGCTTGCAGAGTACATGGGCCGCGTCGTTGTCGATGATTGCGGCGATACACACGCAAGGCTTCCGCAGCGTTCATCCCATTTTGGTAATAGAGTTTGATCAATTCACCGCGAACTTTCCTAGGAAGACTCATATCGTCGGCATGTGCGAGTTCCCGAATGACGACTTCGCATACCCGCTTGGTATTTTATAGGTTTCCTACGCTGAATATCTGGCGACCGGCGTTCTGTGATTGGTTTCTTGACTCTGTCACATGCAAATTTATTGCGTGCGCCCAGATCGTGTTTTATTGGCCGGTTTTCAGAACTCTTTTTTGTGTTTGCAGAACACGTCCGTTTTTAGACATATCGGTACCGTTTCAACGCTATTTAGGGTTTTCGCATGTGCTGAACATTTTGCGATGGTAAAAAGTAGACGTTGCCATTCCAAAATTTCGAGTTTCTGTCACTATAACTGTAACCGCGAGGGCCACTGTGTTGCCATTCACAGAATCTCGAGCGCATATCTCAAAGGAATTATATTTGAAATATCATCTTGATCGGTTAAATAGAATGGACGCTAGAAGTGCAGATGTTGGCAAAGTTTTTTTATAATCACCCTGTATATATATATATATATATATATATATATATATATATATATATATATATATATATATATATATATATATATATATATATATATATATATATAAAACCTTTTTTGGACTAATTCATTGCTGAAATTAAGATAGTCACATTGAATAATCAAGATCCATATATTCTGATATTACATTTTCTGACAAAGAAATTAGAAAGTAAAAGTTACTCTTACAGGTGCTCTTTTTGTCGGCTGCAAGTCTGAACTTGTAATTGAAAGGCTGGAAAAATATTTTTCATTAAACCACTTCACATTTAAATGTTTTATTTCCCCTTATTGTCTCTAAATGGCACCCCAAGGTTAAATTAATTTAATACGTCAATCCCTTTATAATTTTGAATCAAGATCGAATTACGACATCAACATCTGGGCATGTTCCATTGTCTGGAAGCAGAGGGATACCAGCACAGAGGTACATTAGACTTTTCAAAACTTTTAACATGCATAAGTCCACTCAGCATACAGTCTTCAACTGAAATATACTGGCTTTTGAAGATTAAATCGATGTCTTTTTCTCCTAAGCCTCCGACACAAGCACCGGAGTGATTCTTCTACAAACTAACAACAATATGTAACTCACTGAAAAATTATATTATTTTTGCCATTTCACAAAAAAAACCTAAAAAATAAGCAATTACATATAAAAGATGTCTGTATATAAGTTTCTTACAATTTAACTATCTATCTGTATTTAAATAAATATAGGAAGAAAATATTTATTTCCCATTCCTACAGAGAATCAATCATAATTGTTGCCAGTATTTTCCTTCAAAACTCTAAAAATTAAAATAGTTAAGTTATGCAACTCCCCCTAAAAATCGAAATCAAAGAAAATAATGGAATTCCACAGCAACAGGATAACTTACCATCACATATCAGCAGGAGGAATATTTCACTTTCCCCTTCATGATAAATTTTTATTCTCCTTAATTTTAAGATGCTTCTTACAGAGTAATACAAACAAAAATTTCTTACCCCGAAAGTTGTTTTATTGCATTTCAATATATTCTCCTGTGGTATTGCAACATTTTTCATTCAAATAAACCAATTATCAAAACAAGTATGTTAGTCTAAAAGTGACATAGCATAAATATGGTATTTGTATCCTTGAATGATTTTTGCAGGGTTATTAATGCCAAGCATTTACCAAGCATTTCATTTGCTATGAGTAGAAATAGAGTATAATTATTAGGTGCTAAATCCAAAGAGAGGAGACAGCTCAATTTTTTACATGCTTCAAATACACTATTGTTATCAAGGAATGTAGAATCAGAATGACGGTAGAGTTTGAAATGTTTCCTTATTTCTGTGCAACTATTTCCGGCAAACAAAATACCATTAGCTGTTCTATGATACAAAGTAATATTTCCAATATATTTGGATGTACCAAACAATAGATGATATCATTTTTGAAATCACTTTCTTCACAAACAACTTTTGTAAGTCTAGAGTCAACTGGCAACACTCAAACAATCGATCATTATTTAAGTTCGAGTTCATAGAAATAAATGCAGTTTTCCTTATACGTTACAATGTCATAATATGTTTTTAAGACAGATACTCATATTTTAGATAAATCTAAAAAAAAATGAATTGCACCATGTTATTCGAGCTTCTGTTTCGTTTCAGCTCGAGATGAACTGTGGGGGGGGGTCAGTGGAAACCCACTTTTTTATAGCAGAATTTTCTGGGGAAAAATTTTCTTACGTCTACAAGCTCACACAACAATTTTGTTTTGAAATGAAAATTAGAATATTTAACGTTTTTTAAGTATTTAATTTTTTATCACATATGCATAATATGGATTTTTCGAACACGTTTTTTGTTAAGTCTTCCATCAAATTGTTTAGTGCTTCATTTTTTGTTATTAAAAAAAGAGAATTTTCATATGGTACATAGAAAATTTTCATATGGTACTAACAAGAAAGGAGTGAAATTTAAATTCAACCAAAATTGGTCTTTTTCTCTTTTCTCTATATATGTCTTTTCCTTGCACATTTGCTCCCTCGTCGCAGCTTAGAAAGCCCCACTTTTTCCAGATATGTACGTGTCGCTTTGTCACCCCATTAGGATTGCGTGGGGCTGAAGAAAGAAACAAATACACAAACGATGTCTTCAGTTTTCAAAAATATTAATTATCTGAAATTTTTTAGCTATAGTATTAAAAGCCAGGTCATATTCAAGGGATAAAAACACATAAATGAAACTGGTAGTTCAGTAGTATTGCAAGTACAAAATAGAGTTCATCATTAAAACAAATAGAAAAAAATTCAATTTCTAAAATATATACATGCATATATATATATATATATATATATATATATATATATATATATATATATATATATATATATATATATATATATAATTATTGCCATGATTTGGGTAAAATAAAATCAACTAAATCTTATAAAGAAAGCTTAAATAAAAAGCGAATAACATCTGAATTGGTTGTTATAATAATATTATAAAAGAAGTCTTTTTCCCCAATATATCATACAACTTAGAGTGTTATACAAAAAATTCGCTTATTTTAACATTTATTTATCAAAGTAAATGATACTAGGGTTGAAATCAAGCGATTACAAACATGATTTCCCTATTATTTTATTTATATATTAACTTCAAAAAATAATGTATATTTAGAATAAATTTAACTTACACAGTAAATATATACAGTAAATAGTAAATATAAATCTAATTATTTTTTATACTTGCATTTCATATTACAATAAACTATTATATAGGTATATTAGTCCTACTAGATCTACGTAGGAGAAATTTAAAATAAGGAATTAATATATGAAATGAGTTGCGAATCATAATTTTGTGGTAGTGTAATTAAGACACTCCTATATCTAACAGAAATTAAAAAATAAACACAAAGCAATACAGGAACATTATTATTTCTTCGAAAACATTTTATTTTGCTAACAAGTTTCCAAATTAGTATTATGAGTATATTCTGACATTTTCGTATAATATTTTTATATTTCGCAATGTTAAACAAATAAATTAAAATTATCATTTAATTTAGATTAACATTTAAATATAGCTTAGATTTTTGCTATTTATTTCTTAAATAATATAATATTTGACAATACATACAATATTTTAATAAATAAACGAAAATATTCAATTAAAAAATTAAAAAGGTTTCAAAAAGAAAATTTAAATACAGACAAAGACACTTATTAAAGCAAGAAGTAGACAATAAAATTTGAGTTTGCAAAATTTTATGTTAAAATTAATTTGAAAACTAACACATGAGAGAAATCTGACATATAGAAAAGTTATTGGATAAATATACGACTGTCAAATAATAATATTGTAATTGAATTTAACGATACTCTCTTGTTGTTTAAATTTACATATATACTACATTTATTTTTGAAATTAATCATTAGGAATCTGAAATCTTAAAAATTCAAGTTTTGTATAAAGTTAGATTATATTTCACATACTATCTTATTTATCTTTATTATTATGCATTTAATATTATTTTTTCAGAATAAAAACATGTCAGAACGATTGTTTTCTCCTTCTGGTAATTAATTCCAAATTCCAAGACAAAACTTGAGTAAGACAATGAAGTCATCTGGTTTCGTGCAAAAGGAAAAATACCCTTAAAGGTAAAAGGTAAAATACCCTATCACCAGAAATTTTCCTGTAATAATTTCGATGGAGAACATCAAATATTGATCGAATGTATTCTTGGTGATGGAACTCCAGTTTCAGAAATAAGCATGCTTTCTATTTCTAAGATTCACCATAATGTTCAATCAGATTTAAGATACTTTATCAATATAAAAAAGAACAAATTTTTCCCCTTTTGGATTTATACGAGTGATCACGTGAAGAAAATAATATTTTCTTTGGTTGTGGTTTCCTTACAAATTAAACTATTAATATATTTTTCTGTTCCGAATAAATTTATTTTGCTTTAATAAGAATAAAGAATAAAACAACTGAATAAAGTATAATGTTTTACTACACAATAATATACAGAATACAAAACACGCTTTCCATAAGAATTGAGTTTTTTTTTCGTAATGGCAACGCCGCAAAATTAGAAATTGAAAATACTGATTTTTTTTTTCTCAAAATGTTAACTATAAACGCTTATAAATATTAATAAATGATTTAGAAGATTTTTCCTAATTTCAAACTTGTTAAAAAAACAGTTTTCAATGGGCTAACAGAAATGAAAGTGAATAATTCAGAGTTAAAAAACGAAATACGTTGTGTGTTAAAATTTTGCTATTTTGGCAAAATGCTTCAGAAACAGTTAAGTAAATGAAAGAAGCATACAAGGATACATACTTTTGAGAATCTACATGTTTCAGAATGCACAGTGATTTCAAACAATTATGTTTGTCTACAAAACTGGTTCCAAGGCCTGAGTGGCCTGAAAGTTGTGAATTATGTAAATGTTAACACAGTCTAGGCAATATTGCAAGAAAATTGACGAACATCTTGCGAGAAGATATTGACATAAAGTAGCTTTTCAAGAACGTCGATATTTCGCATTCCAAGCAGAAATTTAGATTTTCACCATGTTTCTTCCAGATGAGTGCCTCGTCATTTTAAGAAAAAACAATGCATCTAAGAACTCAACAATGTTGTGGTTCGAAACAGATACTTCAAAATGACCCGAATAGTTTTAGATGAATTATTTTGATTCCCTTAGGGCGCAACAAGTGTATAGAAACACATTGGTTCTCTAGCTCCAAAAAAATCTGACAAACCTATTCTGCTTGAAAAGTCACGATGATTATTTTCTTTCATCATGAAGACGTTATATGATCATAAAGGCTCAACATGCTGATAGATAATGACCATCTATCATCATGCTGTACCTCAAAAGCTAGTGAATGGTGGCTATTATTTTTCAACTTACAAAATTTTGTGAAAACGCGTATCAAGAAAGAAAGATGAATGTCCAGTAAAATGGTCATTACATCATGATAATACTCACCTGCGTATTATTACTGTTGATCAGCAATATCTTAGAAAATGCAATATTAAAATCATTCAGCATAAACTACTTCACCAGAACCGTTCTATAAAGCAGTCCAGAAAAAGCTTCTCTACTTGTTTTGATAAGTGAATTGAACAACAAAACTGTTACATATCATTAGTAGAAAGATATTTTGAAAAAGAATTTCTTAAATTTTTCTATTATATTTCTTGATATTTTAGGATTTTACCCTCAATTTTTAAGGAATGACCTTTGTAACTAAAAATATTACTCTTTACATGAAGAAATTGTTCACAAACATAATTGATTATATTACAATGACAGCGAAAAGAAGATGTCTTGAATCACCACTTTAACTGAAGATAAATAATATTTTAAAACATTAATATGTATATTCCCCTAAAAATACAAACCCTGCAATTTTATTTAATGACAATTGTTTAAATTATTATCGATTGCTCATTTGATTTAACAGCATTCGGAGATTTCTGAACTGGTTTTGAATATTCAGTTTTGACATTTATATCCACAATGGCCGAGGAATTAGAAACCTTTGACATTTTCATCTAAATACTGGATCCCTAAGTTTTCATGACGTGAGTTAAACATTCTTAAAATTCTAGCATAAGTAAAGTGTAAGAGAGCATTCACGATGAATGAAATAAAATGTGAAAAAGAACAGATTTTTCTGTATTTGATAACGGGCTTATTGTTGGTGCTTGTTTGGCACGGCTCTCGATTACGAAGAAAAATCTTACTGGATTTTCAAAACCAATCAGAACAAAGACACTAAAGCACTTCAAATGCAAAAGTCGTTAGCCAAGGCACGTTCCAACAGATTTTAACTCTAACTAAGCTTAGATAATTGTAGGGGATAGGAATGTATAGTCACGTGCGTATGAGAAAACCCTTTTTTAATAACGGCGGGCACGGGATGACTAACCCTTCGCCACAACAAGGCCAGAAACTGCTACTCATTTATCGTTACGCGATAGGCACCTGTGAACTAAGTCATATGGGCAAGTAGCATTACCCACACCATACCACCACTAACTCGTTCATAAGGTGGGCCACATTTATACACCATCTCAGAAGAAAGGACAGAAAAACAGAGAGAAAGAGACACCCATGCTAGAACCGGGATCTGAACCCGGTACCAACAGCCTAATAGTCAGGAGCGCTAACCTCTCGAGCATTGGTCGGCCATATGAGAAAACCAATCATTATATACCTGAAATTTCCAAAAAAATAACTCTTCTAAGTCATGAATCCATTTTTACTTATTTGCACTGTGCAAGTGTCTGGTGAGAGTATCATGGTAAGTAATATGTTCTACTCGCTGGAATGGAAATAATTCTCTGGTGTTTCTCTCGAGAGTAAACAAACAGCCATGAGATACGTTTATATACTAGCAGATCAAGTGTAACCTACAAAGTTTTACTTTAACAGCGACAGATACTTCATGGACGATAATGCAACTATACATCTTGTTAGAAGTGTTCAAAGTTGGTTCGCTGAATTTTATTCTGATTTTCAATATTTTCTCTTGCCACCACAGAACTCGGAATATAACCCCATAGAAAATGTGTGAGATATGGTGGAAATACGCCATCGACAGCAATTTTCTCTTGCATCTAATTTACAAGACCTAAAAAATCGCATTGGCAGTTCATGGTATAACTCCAGAAGCATGTAAACTAGATGCTTAAATATATAAGAACTTTTATTTGAGCAAAGGGTGGTCCAATAAAAATTGTCATTCGGTTTATAATACATATTTTCTAACGTGTATACTACATCTTTAATTTTACTTATATTTTTAATTATAATACTTGTCTATGTGGGAACATGTGTGTTAGTCGTATAATTTAAATAATATCCAATTTGTACATAATTTATAGATTTTAGCACTAGCCCTTTATTTCGTCAAAAGAAATCAAGAAACAACTTTGCTTCAGGGTAAATTTAGATGAAACTTAGGAAAATTTACAAATTACATCATATTAATCATTATTTTGTTTTTATTATTTTTAATAAATGAAAATATTTATTTGATCGACTATAAAAACTCTTACGACTTATACTAGTCAGTACATATAAAATTAAACAAATTTGCTAATACAATAATGTGCACTTAACTTATTTAATGCAATACATTTAACTGAATTTTAATTTGATGCTTATTACGTAGGTATACTTAGAAAGCGTTTTAAAATATAATTGCTTTTATTAAGTCATAAAATTGATACAAAATATTAGAATTTCATAATAGTGTACAATGTGTATTTATTAATTACAGAAAAGGGAAATTAAGATCTTTATAAAATTTCTATTTCCATATTTCTGAATGCGACACTATAATTTTTAAATTCTAGTCATCATATAAGAAAAATAATAAGTTCATATTTCTAGAATTTTTGAAAAACAAAATATTAAATTTTCTCAAAATATTAAAATTTAACTTCTCTGTAATAATTAATAAGTTAAAATGCAGTACATTGTTTTTACAAAGGAAAAGTAGGTGAAATTGCCAGCTTCGCGAAATACAGATTAAATCGATTTTAATCTGAACGTGCAATTACTGCATCTAGAATCTCATATTTAATGGATATATTCATTAAAAAGGTATTAAAACTAATTTTTATGGAAATATCACACTATGAAAACACATCTTAGTGCAGATACTATTTGATCTAAAAGTTTCATTTTTATGCAATAATACATTTTCCTAACTACTCTCCATCAATTACTAGCATCAATTTCAATCAGGAAATAACAACTGAATTTAATGATAAATAAATATGGATATAGCTTTGTCTTACAATTATTATTACAATAAAACAGCATTAGTTTATGCTGTGCTAAAAACAGCTGTGACGTTTTATGTTCAAACAGTTGTTGATCAGAACGGTTTAGTTCACTTGTCGCTTTTACGACCACATTGAACATACGAGGATAGTTCAAATGAAGTGATTTTCCAAACCAGAACCAAAATTTTTACACGAGATAGAAACCAAACCTACAAAATTTTGAAGGAAAGACCAAAACATTAACTACTCTAGCCTGCTCATCACTCGCATTGTATAAAATTCATTGTAGAGTGAAATACATTAAGAGATGAAGGTGATAAAATGGGTGATAAAAAGACAATTGATGTTAATTTCTCTTTTATGTGGTTTTAATAAAATAAGTGTCGACTAATTGTTGTTGGACTCAAATAATAATGATAGCAATCAAAAATTATACCGTCAAAAACTAAACTGTATGAAAATTAGCCTCTATTAATTTATGTTTTAGGAAAGAAAAATATCGTAACTGGGAATCGTAGAAATATCCAAAAAAAGGATGACGCACTAATTCAAAGTTTTGCTAAGGGGAATTTCTTACTTGACATTTCTTTCTTGTTCGTGAACACAATATCTGATCCATTATTTTTCTCTATCTCCGCAAGAGCATTTATCTCAAGAAAAAAGACTGAAACGATTTAGTTTACTATTTTTCTGGAAATATCTGGTTGTACTGGCTGCACTAACTAACTAAGTTTTTCGCGTTGGCAGGAATTAATAAATATACAATGATTTTCCTGGGGGTAAACAAAAAGTTGGTCTTTCAACAGAAAAATTTGAAAGATATGATGAATCTTGATAAGTGTTTCATGGGTTCAATAAAATGTAGATCCAGCATTTATTTATTATGATATAAATGTAAAAAAAAGCTTTTGCATTTTTCAAGTAGAAAATATTAAACAGGATACTACTTTATAACGTTACGAACGAAATTCTAAATTACCATTAACCATATATTTAAGAAATCATTAGTTTTCAACTTAACTATATTAATGTATTTTTAGATATAGGATATTGACACTATGTTGTATCAGAAACATTTCATACAATTTGAAAAATGAATCACTCTTACATTGGCCTCTAATCTCTGTTGAAAATCTAAAACAGGCTGTTTCGATAATTGTTTATCACTCTCAATAGAACTTACCTAAAATACTTAAGAAATCCATAATTATTAAACTATAACAGAAAATATTATTTCTATTCTGTGATACAAATGCAAACAATATATTACACCTAATGTAATTGACTTCATTTTAATTTATTTTGAAAATGTAAAATATTCTTTTAAGGAAATATCATTTTTAAAGGGTTTTTTTGGCTATGGTCCATTAAATACAATGTTTTCAGTACCACTATAAACACATTTAAATTTAATCATTGGTATTTGCTAAAGAAGATATATTCAAATCTAAACACTTTTTAAACCTAATAATTTAAAAATCATTGTATAGTTGGCCGAATAAGTGAATACTCATTTCCATGTAATTTGTGTAGATAGAAGAATAAAAACATAATATGTAAGTTTTGTGCTACTTATTCGATAAAGATGAATTCTGTGAAAAATATAAAAAATCTATTACATAGTAAAAATTTATATTTTTATGTTTTCGGAGTCATAAGTGACAATTTATAGGGCTAAAATTTAAAAAAAATTAAATTATTTAGATTTAAGAATGAATGACAATTATATAATTTCTGGGGCACTGAAAATTGCGTAATGGTTAAAGTCATTTACTTAGAAAATGCACGAGTAATACAAATAATATTAAGATGAAAAATATCACGTAAATCATGTATAAACAAGTCTACTCTTTGAATAAATTTATGATGGAAATTTACATGCAAATAAATGTATGCATGTGTAATAACATTGAATTTGGGAGTAGCTTCATAGTAAATGTAAACATGTTGAACGTTTTTTATTTCATTGCACAAAATAATTCTTAATAAATAAAGAAATATAACAATTGAAAAAAACATGAAGAACAATATAGAAACAAACTAAAATAATCTACATCTTATGAACAGTATAAATAAGTTATAAAACTTTTTAACATTTCATTTTCTCTCGATCACTTATCCAGAGTGATTTTTATTACAACATTACGTAGATAAAATTTAGCAACTTAATCATTACTAGAGCTAAATACAATCTTTGACACTTACTTCTGATTTAAATATGAAGTTCCATAATGAAATTTAAGATGCAAATTTAAAGTCGCTTTTAATATACCAACAATAATTGTGGTCCATCTATTAAAAAATTAATCTATTATGCAAAAATATATATTATGGGTAATTTACCAACAATAGCTGAGTTTAGATTACACAATTATTTTTGCAAAAATAATCCCTAATAAAAATTTCAAATTAAAAGCATACCTTTGCTGCAGAAGTACATCAATAAATTTAATGGAAACTATTAGTATTACGATATTATAAAACACAATATAGAAATACTGCATACAGATAATGGCAATATGAAAAAAAAAACTGAATTCCAGGAGCATTCTTAAAGTGATGTTAAACCAAATAACCGTAAGTGAATAAGGCCTCTTTTTGAATAATACTTTTTAAATATATAAATATATTTATCATGGAAATTTTGCAGCGGATAAATAAATTTAAATAAATATTTATTTACCTGTTATTATTAGTTTATATTTAACTAAAATAGCACTAAATTTTCGAGCGATTTCTTTTTTAATATAGAATTTTTTCTTGATTAATGTAGTTATGAAGAATATTTTCGACTTCACTGTACGGAAATATAGCTTAATATTTTTATAAATATAAAAATAAGAAATATTTTGATTTAAAATATAATTTTAATTTCAAATAGGTAACAAACTTTCACATTAACCAAATGTTTTTATTGCAAATTTTAGAAAAAAACAAACTTACAAATTAAACAGCTTCATTAAATTACCAGTTTTGATAAATCACAAATTAAAAGGTTATGAAAAACAATTAAATGGTAATATATATGCTTGAGGAAATATAAAATTTAAAAATATATTTGAAATTAAGAATAAAATTTAATAAGTACGTAAATAATTTTTTAATGAGCAAAAACTCCTAAACAGAATATAAATATAGATAGCAATATTAAATTTAAATTTCTATTCCATATTTTGACTGAAACGTGCTTTCATATATTGATCCTATCTTGGCATGCCCAAAATGGGGAGTCATTTGGATGCAACTGAATACCAATAAGGTCTAATTTTGGCATTTTGGGGAAAACTGGGCCCCCACTATCAGTCCAATATTAGCTTATCTTGGCTTTAAGTACATTGGGGAAATCTTAGCCCACATGATAGGACCAATCTTATATTATCTTGGCACTCCCATTATTAGGAAAACTTGCGCCCCATTATCGGTCCATTATTAAGATATCTTGGCTAAGATTATTAATATTGGCCAAGCTATTTTGCTACTTAGGCCTCTATACATTCTTGTATCCTAAACATTGTAGGATACAATTTTTCCAAAAGAAAGCTAGAAAGTTTTAGATTTATTGCCTTCCTAAGCGAAAATGTTTGCTAGTTTTAAAGAAATCTGTTGTAGCTTTACTCCACCAGGCAACATTCCACACAACAGGAATATGTCTATGGGACTTCCACTGGACGTCATCTGGATGATCCACTGCGGTCCAAATGACATCCATTAGACGTCCATAAATGAGCCAGTGGATCATCCACTGACCATCCAGAAGACATCCACGGGATGTCTAATGGACGTCCACAGATAACCTCTTATGGATGTGTTTTCGATTGTCACGTGATATAAGTAGTGATGTCACGAACCTGGCACGGGAGAATGCGCACGAGCTTCCAATCATATGCTAATATTTTTTATGAATGGCCCTTTCTTCTGCAGTTACTAATATTTTGATAGTCACTTGAAAAATCCCTTATTCAACTGAATTGACTAAATAAAAACTAACTGCACTTAATATTCCAAAATATTTATTTTCAATTTGCTTCATTAGTTTTAACATTAAAAATGAATCTAATTTTACAAGGATAAATTTTATTAACATAAATTCCTTTCCTGTAATAGGAAAATTTTCAGATTTATTTAAATTTCTCATCTTAAAAAGGAATAAAAATAAACTGATTTACCACATAAAGTAATTTCATTAAAGTCAATTCACTATTCCTTTCAATTATATAATTATTTTTTATTCTAAATAAAAATAATTTATCATAAAAATACTACTTTTCAATTTGAAAAATGTCTATACAATAATAAATACTTAACAAAAAAATGGGATAAGAATTTTACATCTATAATATAAAAATTTCAGACAATTTTTAAATGTATTATACAAGGTATCAATTATTTAAAATCTATTTTGTGTTTGAAATTAGACATTGATATAGCACACTCAAACACTTTTTTCCCTCAAACTAGAAAGCACATTAAATCAATTGACAAGGAAACTGCATGTATATGCTGAATAGATTTCTTTGAGCAGTATCAAAATTTAAAGCACAAGCTTCAAGTGATAAATGGTAAAATTTTATATATTAATTACAATTAGATCAATTTTTAATCTTAAACTGAAGCATATTGAAAATGATTGTTTTTGAATATTAAGGACAGTTAGTCTTTATTTAGTCAATTCAGTTGAATAAGTGTGAATTTCAAGTGACTAACAAAATATTAGTAATTGCACAAGAATTTATCAATTTTTTACCAAATTTTCTATTCCTTCACTTTTATTTCTTGGCAATTTAAAAATACATTGTTTTTATAAATTACAATTATATATATATATATATATATATATATATATATATATATATATATATATATATATATAAAAGCTTAGAAACCACTTTAATATTTTGAAATAACTAAAGATATGATACGTTTCAAAGGCAGAAATGTGTTGAAGGTAAAATTATCTTAGTATATGCTAAGTAGAATATGTGGACATAATAACGGAAGAAAATAAAATGAGAAAACACATAAAGGAGCTTTATAAAATAAGTAAAATCAAAACACAAGGTTTACTGGATCAAAGATTAGAATAGCATAAATAATGAAAATTAGAAAAAGCAAATAAAGTGAAAATTAAAAGTTTAACAATCAAGTTAGCAGAAAAGTATGGAAAATTCTATTTTAAGGTATAAAATCAATGTGTTTAAGAAAAGGAAATTATAGTGTTAAGAGTAAATGCAGCATTTAATTATAATCGAATGTGTATTTTAAAATGAATTCAAAGCATCATATGAATAAAACATTTTATTACAAAAAATTTTTTATTTTATTCAGATATCTAGCTTATGGATGGCTTACACAATTTTTTAATACAGGTACACCATTAGAATTGGCCAAAGCAGTATTCCATCTAGCAGTACCTAAAAGAAAATAATTGAATTTCAACAAAGTAATTATAACAATTCTATTGAAAAACAGTAAGCACACAATGTGCTGATTAAGTGAATGTATTTTTTAAATTATTACATAGCTCTCTTTAATATTACTATCAAGAAAAATGCTTAAGATCAGGAGGTAAAAATGCAGTATCAACATTAATTTCAAACATTAAACTAAATTACAATATGCTAATATTCATATTTTCTTAATTCTATACTTAAAAAGTATTTTGTCGAAAATACTTTCCAATTACAGGGAATTTAGAGGTATCTATCCTAATTTTCAAAAACTCCTTTTCAGTTTCTAATTAAATTCTAAATTAAAGTCACTGGAAAAAAGGAATGGCATTATGTACCATTTTGTAAAACAAAGCTTATAATGAGATTCTAAATCATACAAAAGTTTTCCTATTTAATATTATTGTCATTATATAGATTATGGAATTATTAATTTTATTTTACATTTTTTGTTTGGCAAATAATGAATAAAAACTGTTTTGCACCTAAGAAATTTTCTTTGAAAAAATGCCCTTTTTCCTTTTATAAACAGTGTTTTGAGTTTTTTATTTTGATGATATAAACAAAATACTCCAATGGCATTTGAATTCTGGTACTATTTATCAAATTTTAACAAATAAAATTCAATTAATTATCTTATAGTTACTAATATTGGCAACATTCAACTCATTAGAATATCTTTCACAGAAATTCATGAAGTTAAAATGATTGATTTGAAATTTTTTTTAAATTTACAGTACTCTTATTAAATAGTTTCTTTGTTTCAAATTGAGTTGATTTTGAACACATGAGGCATTTTGATTCAAGGAGTACCTACTTGCAGAAATAAATTCTATTTAGTGAACTTCGAAGCCCACTCAAGAAGTATGCCTGTAATTACTGATATATGTAAATATCATGTAAAAGATATGGAAATGCTGTATATTATGATTTGTCAAAAGAAAATTAAGTCATCAATGTGAAATAAAGGCATTGTAATTCAAGGTGAATGCACCTGCTTGGTTGGCTCCTTTTTAAATCATTTAACACCTGATTCAATGAATTTATAGTATACATCTGATTAACTGTATAGATTAAATTTTAACAAGAAAAAACATGTGCTTATTTTCAGGAATCCTGCATAGTAAAACGAAAAGGATAAGCATTAAACTAATGCAACAAATATAGAAGCAGAATAAAACTAGATATTTTTGGTATTGATATATTAGCATCATCACAGCCAATTTTACACCAAGCCCAATTAGTATCATGGAAAATGCACCAATTTATAACAAAAGATTGCAATAATACAAATAAAGTTTTACTTGAAAAAAATCAATTTAAATTTATAAATAAAATATTTGTCGTAATAGTTATACATAAGTAACCATATTTTTGCGTGCATATTGTAAATCAAAATTAATGAAAACTCTTAGAATTTGAAAGGAAAAAATCATCTCAGATTAAAGTTTCAATTTAAACGTGAAGTTCTACAAATATCACATTAAAATGTATATATTGTTAGAAATTTTAGTTCTAATGCAAAACTTACTAAAGAGCTAAACAAAAAAAATTAATGCAATGAAAAAACAATTAAAATTTACATTAAATATTTACATATGGCATATTGAAATCGAA
The DNA here is from genome assembly GCA_037975125.1 of Latrodectus hesperus. NCBI lineage: Eukaryota > Metazoa > Arthropoda > Arachnida > Araneae > Theridiidae > Latrodectus > Latrodectus hesperus. The sequence goes on from CM075859.1 coordinate 39,675,152, forward strand.
ATTGAAAAAATCACTTATGACGGAAGCTTACTTTTAAAATCGCAAATGTAATTTTAACACATAAAACAGTATACATTAAAAAATAATTTAAGATACAGCATCTAAAAATGATGTATTGAATTACAAAATAGTCACAAGGATTAATCAAAAATAAATCAAACTAAGTCTACAATGCTTGTTTCTCTACACCCAGCGATAACATGAATAACATTATTTGTAAATCGCAGTCCATTTTTTGTTTACATTTTGCAATCCAGCACTCTTTAAAACAAACAATGACAATTTGTAAAAAAGAAAATAATTTCAGTTGTTTTTTAGAAGCAGAAAGTATTTTGGAATAAAATGTTACATTGCTTAAATGAATAACATAACACTTCATAACATATCATAACATATCATAACATGAATAACATAACATATCAGAGATAAACTTTATAGAAATCAATTTAATGTTAACTGTTTTCAATTTAAAAACATTGTAATCAGAATATCAAAATATTTTTTATTTTCAGCTAGTCTAAAACCAACATCCCAATATAAGTTTCATCACACTCCATCCAATCATTTTCAATTCAACCTTAAACAAAAATTAAGGGAACAAACATAAATAAGCATTTATTCATCCAGAACAAAATAAATAAAATTTTATTTTGTAAAATGTTTATTAATTTGTATATTCTAAAATATTAAATTTTCATATTTTGTATATATTAGAAAAATCAATCACATTTACTTGCTAAGTTGTATAGTTTTAAGTTATATATTATCTATAATACACATTTTAAGTACTATAATACATTCAAGGTGTAAGCCATTTCCACCATCCTTAAAAGAATTTTAAGAACACCATAAACTTTTAAGATATAATGTAATTACAAACATGAACGATAAATCAGAAAAAACTCTTCAATTAATCGAACATTTCCCAGTAAATACATAAATAATGATAATATAATAAGTACCAGCAATAATATTTAGTAAAAAATATCTTACTTACGTAATTTACTATGTAAATTACGCTCTTATATCAAGAAAATTATTAGTTCTTACACAAAATTTATTCATTTTTTACAAAACTTAATATCTTCTTTTATTCTAGGTATTAGGAGAAATCATTCAATAATAATTTAGCTCTAATCTAATAAATGATCTTGAAGATATTTTCTTGATCCACAAAAAATTTCTGCTGTATTTAAAGAATATCAAAAAGTTCAATCGTCAACCAAAAAGTTATGATTCAATATTGACATTTTCATACCATCGAGTAAATTTCTTTTACATTTTCTGCTTGCAGTTAATGATGTAATCATTATAATAATCAAATAAAAATATACTTAGATAAAATTTAAAGAAATATACTTAAACAATTATCACAAATACTAACTCAACGCTTAAATTATTCGAAGTTCCTAGTAATTTATTTCATTTCAAGTGTAGTTAAATTATTATACAAACTTCCAATAAAGTTACGCGAAAAAAATAAATGTAGTACGTAATTATAAATCAAACCTAAAGGATTTTTGTATATAACATAGTATTATTGTACTTACTAAATTTAGATAAATATCCAAATTACATCCATATGAATGTCTGTTTTTCTTCTCAATGTACATATCCATCAGGGGTCCAAAGACTGATATCCAGTAGACATCTATTTTTGATCCACACAGGTCCACGAATAAACATCCGTCAGTTGACATCTAATGGACGTCCATACTGGTCCACCGGCAAACATCCACAGAACGTTCAGTCATGGACCTTCAGTAGACGTCTATTTAACATCCATGATATCCACTGGATATGGCGGATGTCTTCTAGAAGTCCATTAGACGTCACTGGTTGTGTGGGTTTTTAAACTAGTTACTTCAATATTTCCTAAAAAGTTTCTCTCAAGTGTTTGAGCAACATTTTTGATAAAATAAAGAAGAAAATACTTTTAGAAAAATTAAATGCAGTTTATACAATACAATACAGCAAGAATGGAAATAAATTGTGTTTTCATTAAATGTACATTTGTTCAAGTAACCGTAAAATAGTTTTAGTTACTGTTCTCTAACTTTGTTTTGAAAACTATGACTTAAAGGAAAATAAATGAGTTAATCAAATTGTTCTCGCGAAAAGTGGGAAATGCGTTTAGCTAGGAGTAAGCCATACAGCTATTCTTTGTTCTATGGGAAAACAAATTAAATTTTGATAAGACCATCATGTAAATTTTATCAATTAAATTACGTTGCCAACAAAAAATATTAATTGATATATACAAAACATACTTCTAGAGGGGAAGTGAAGTCAAGAAGTCAGCACGAAATTTAAAGTTATTTTATGCTTACTTTCGTTTTTGTGCGATTCTAAATTTTTGACGAGTTTTGTGAAAAACCCAATCTTACCCAATGCGAGCTATATAAGCCTACGAGCATAAAGCTCCAAAACTGTTTCTGTCATATTACTACTAAAAAAATTTCGTTTTTGTCAGATAAAATGTTTTTTATTGTTTTCTCTGTGTGTAAAATTATCACGAAAATAGGAATTTTTTCAGGTAATAACTTATTTTATTGATACTAGAATAAATCTTTTTAGTCTTTTTGTTGTTTCATATCCTCCATGTCTAGCGACTCCTAGACGAGATCTGAGACTATTAACCCTCAAAAAAATCCAAAAATATTAAAGGATCTCTGATTAAATGGTCGCGAGAGAATTGATGACAGTTCTAAATCTTTTTAGTGTTAACCATAGCTTATAAATTTATTTTTTTCCTTCCAATCAAGTCAAAACAAGACTTTCATATTTTTTCTTAAAAGACTATATTTTCTATTAAGAGAACCTACGATAAAATTTAACTCACTATTTAAATTATTTTGTGCTAGCGTATGAAAAATTGATATACCTACTTTCTATTTTATTGATCGACATGTTTTTGTGCTTATGTTACCATTATAGATCTTTGGCATTAATGTTTGAAAAATGTCTAGAATTGCTGGAGTTTGTTATACATCTTCTGTGTAAGAAAATACCATTATTGTAACTGAAATTGGATAATCCAGCTGCTGATAGATTTCTGCAGTCATTTTGGCTATAGTCTTCTTACATTATGTATTTTTGCTTTTATTTACTGCATTTTTCTTAGACAAAATTGTCTTGCCCCACTTTGATACATCTCTTGACTTTAGAAACTCTTAAAAATTGGGCTGTTTTAGTCACATGGTCTAGCCATTTAGGCTCCTTAAATTCTGTTAAGAAAAGGAACTGATTGCTTGGATTATCTTATTTGAGGAGTATTCATAATTAAGTTTTTTTCTGGTGCTTCCATTAATTTGATAAGCATATGTGTATCTTTAAAAATTCTGTCTTCCCAAAATTAGTAGGTTGATTTTTGGTAGGCTTTTAATTTAGTTTCATTCTACCAACAATGACAATTTTAATACCTATTTATGCTTGTAGAGATTGTTAAAAGATTATTCAAAGTAAACTATATACTAAGTATTTAAAAACTATGTAAGTAGTTAAGTCTTAAGCAGAATCAAACTACTTCTTTAAAGTTTTAATCTAATCTTTCATTTTGTTGATATATTTAATGAAATCATGCGTACATAAGAAATTACATTGTTATTTAAGAGTTATATTTTGAGATGAAACTTGTATAGTAGAAAAGTACATCATACTAGTTTATAAATAAGGAAATTTCTTTTCTTAGAGCTTGCATTAAAATCAGAAACAGTACAAGATGTTTATGAAAATTTATTGTAAAACTGAGAGTGAACTATTTTAGTTATCTAAAGGTGTGCCAGAATCTAATTGTTTTGAACCAAATAATGAACTGAATAAAATGTCATTGACTTTAATATACATGTTTGATGTAAGGTATTTTGCAGTGATTCAAAAAATAGATTAAAATATTGATGGATTTGTTTTTATTTTATCAAATGGGAATGGGATCAATCTTGTGATAAAGTTTTAATTTTCAATCTCTAATGGTGTAAAAAAATTAAGTTAGGCATAATTTTGTTTTTCATGAAGAGAGCATGAAAAATTAAAAAACATTTCAAACCTGTACAGTGTTCCAAGACTTTTCCCAAAATTAACATTAAATCTTGTTGCTAATGTATTCATAAGAAATACCTGAATAAAATATCAACCATTTAACTGTTTCACTAATTTTCTTTTACATATCTATTTAAGTGCTTGTTGCCTTATATTGTGAATGAAGTATTCAAAATCTTAAAAATTAAGCTTATGAGAGACTTGTTTAATATTCTCCTATAATTTTCATGTTATAAAAAAAAAACGATTGATTCAGTGTTTTTCGAATAAAATGTCTGCAAACATAAATATAATTTTTATAATATATATATATGAGAATACCAATATATAAGTGGCTATGTTGTTTATCAAGCTACAAATGATTACTGTTCTAGTCTTTCGCTCAACAGTTCATGGGTTGGAATCTGTTCAGGATTAAATGTTTGTAATGGTTTAAAATCCATTTTAAACTGTAATTCTTATTCTAATTAGTCTGCAAAGAATAAATCACCAATACACTAATGACTCCTTCTGGAAAATAGCCTGTTTTAATTAATTTTTTTCAAACAAATTTTTTCTTTTAAAAAAAAAATATTTTCACCTCTGTAATAGTACAATATTTACATACTATCCCTATGTTGTCAAAATAATTTCTTCCATTGTATTTACCAAAGAATAAATGAACTATGTTAAAATGTCTTATGTAAAACAAACATTCCGCTTGATAAAAATCAAAATAAGATACAGCTGGGTAATAGATGCATAGCTGTTAACTCTACTGATTTTATTGGGAAACTCCAAATTTTTCATCATTTCTCCAGATTTCCCAATAATATATGAAGATTTACTGATCTTTAGTAATTTCAGAGAAAAAATTGTCGGAAAAATGTCTATTGAGTTGTTTTAGTAGCCTAAACAGTTTCAAAATAGCATAAATATTCTCAAAATGAGAAAAAATGTTTTGAACAGCTGTTCACCAATTCATTTCTAAAAAAAATGCTAAATCAGCAACATATGAAAGAGATAAATTGCCATGAGTAATTCGAATTTGCAATGTATTGTTTTTCATGGACAAAGTATTTGATAATTTCTATATTTTTTGAAATATTTGTCATTGAATAAAATTTATTTAGTAATGTATTTTTTATGTAATTTTAGAAGCTTTTTATAAATTGCACTAGTGTGGTAAAAATTGCCCTATTAAGTATAGGGACATAAACGTTGGTGCTTATTTTTTTTCATGTAGTATGTTCTATTTTTCATAGTTCCTTTATGAGGTTGAATATTTTATTAAAATATTAAGATTAACACAATATGTTTAACATGAATAATTCTCAGAATGTATAATCTAAAGAGTAAAACTGTATTTATGCCTTTTTTACCATTTTAAACATTCTATTTCAAACAAAAATGTCGTTAGTAGTGTATCCTGACTTTTTTTCCTTCAAAATTAGTAGAATCTCCTGATTTTTTTACTCCAAAATTGGCAAGTATGCAGATATTAAATAACTTTTATAAAAGAAAGAGTCCCAAAGGAATTAAGTTTGTTAGAGAGAGATTACTGAACTTTGAAGTTTTTTATTAGTGTGCTATTTGGAAACTTGGATGATGAAACAAATTAAATTAACCAAATGATATTAGTGATAATAAGTAGTTAAAGTTGGGCAGACAATGTTGCCTGTTAATGTGATTCTATCAATGAATACTAAATTTCTATATTAAGCAAAGTTAGAATTAAAATCTAAAGGGTAACCGAGAAGAAATGTTATTTAAAGTCTTTCTGTTTTTAATATTTATTTTTGAATAAACTTTTAATAAAATTTCGCATTTCAAATTTTACGCTTGAAAAATTTAATTTTTGAGCTATTTTTAAAGTGTTTAATTTGCGATGTATATTTCCAATTTTTATAAAAATTTGAGAATTGAAGCATATTTCCATGAAATTCAGGCCTGGAAAAAGAATTTACCCATTCCTAAACCTGATAACATCACCTTGTTCATAAGTTATTAAATAATTTTAACAATATTAGATAAGGTGTACCTGTTTGGATTAAAAATAAATCTTAATGCTACCAGTAATAATTATTGGTGCAGTGTTAGTTTATGTGGAAAAAAATTATCCTCTCAAAAGAAGTAAATGAAAAATTATTATTTTTTTTTTTTGGAAATTAGAAAATTCAGAATTAGCTATTTTTATAGAAACGTAAATTACGTATTGTATATTCTAAATTTATTTAAACTTACTTAAATTTTATTTTCATAAAAATAACTCGCTTATAAACTTTCTATTGAAATCAAATTAAAAGTAGTTAAAAATGGTTTTATCATGTAATTCTTTAGTCTTTTCCTGTACATCAATATATAAAGTAAAAGTATTGAAAGAAATTGTATGGAACTGTATTGAAAGAAAATTTTAAACGTACTATACTTCTCAGATAATTTTCCTATGTTCTATTTTCCTATTCTGGATAGATGTATATATTTTTTTATTAAAATCTTTTTTTATTTTTAATATTAAAATCTTACCTGCATAATTTTGAATACTGAATATATTTACTGATTGAAAGAAATTGTTTTGGATAAATCTTTTTGATGTTAAAAATGAAAAATTAATCACAGCATATATAAATTGCACTTCATTTAAAATATTTGAACTTTATATCAAAGCTGAAATTTTTTAGATGCGAACTTTTGCATAAAAAAACAAATTAAGTTTTGTAATTGATAATTTACCATGAATTTTTTATAGTGTCAAAAAATCAATGAAAATGAGATACTTAATATTTTTGTAAGAAAGTTTCAGAACCTGGACAGAAAAAAAATTTTTTTTAAATACATCTAGGAAAAATAGTATTAATTTGTTTGGTTAATAAGTAAACAACTGAAATTTGTATATACTATATTTTCTTGTATATAATCCTTTGATTATGTGTTCAAGTTTTGAATTTCGTTTTGCACATTATATTCCATTGCAGATAACCAGATTTAAAGAGAAAATCATCAGAAAAGCTTGTAATAGAGTTCTGAAAGAAATGTCATTTATAGTTTGTGAAATAAATAAAAGATGGCACCACGACACATCTGACTTCAACCATAAGCAGCATTCTCCGATTGCTTTCAAGAATGATATTACTGTTGACATCAGGTAGCATCATTTTGCATGCTGTCTTGACCTGAGCTGTAACACTCTGAAAATATTCAATTTTGTATATAGTCTTGTGGAGGCAAAAATTCTTAAGTTACAGAGCAAATTTCAAAAGCTATAGGAAGTAAATAAAGAAAAATGGTGTCAAGCATGTTTTTGTAAGATGAAAAACAAAGCATGCACAGTACAAAAGGAAAAATTATTCATTGCGTAATTCAAAAATAATCCATTTTTTTCATTTTAATTATTAATGAAGCAAATATATATTTTTAAATTATGTCTAACCTCATTTTAAAAGTTATTAAAAACTAAAAATCGATAATTTTTACTAGAATCTTCTCGAATCTTGATTATCTTGAAGCATTTTATCTTGAAGCAGTATGTTGTGCTTTTATCTGTTTATTGCACTCTGTTGAGGTGAATCCAAACAGATCTTATAAATGTTTTTTTTTCTATATGGTTTATACCTTTAATCATACTGCATATTTATTTAATTCGGCACCAAATTTTCAGCAGTATATATTTTAGACTATTTGTTGGAAAAAATCTCCACAGATTATACCGCACTTTTTCTTTTACTCAAAGAAAAGGTCTTGTGGATTATATACAGGAAAATATTGTAGTTATTTTACTAAATTTTAATAAATTAGTAAAATTTCTTCAGAGTAAAAATTTTATTATACTATAAGCATGAAACTAGAGTGTAAAATTTTGTTAGCTTTAATATTTATTTTTTATAAAGCCTAAACAGTATAAATTTATTAAAGAATCTCTTAAAAATTCAATTCTATAAGCAGTATGAGTGTAAATTTATACATGTTAGTTCAATTTATCAAATCCATAGATTGAAGGGAAAATAATAATATTGGATGAAATTGCTATTCAAGACTTTAACAGCTTATCAAAAAACAATTAAACTTGATGGAAAAACTTACCTAACGATAATATTTTATCTGTATTTTGTATTAGATTCAAAATTCAGAAATATAAAAGCTTATCAACTTTCATGTATTTAGCTTTTCTTATATTCTGTGATCTTTGAAGAATTGATTGTCTATTTGAAAAAAATCAGTTGTGTGAGCAGTATATTGAATGCAATGATAGAGATAATGTTAAATTGTATTGTATAAATAAAACAGGTGGAATTGAAACTGATCTTGTACCTATAAAATAATTCAAACTGGTATTCCAAAATTCTTAATTATTTTTATTGAGAGCTATTTTAGTTACATTTTCAAGACTAAGTTGATATCTTTTTTCAATACTGTCGATGTCATTGCGAAGGATTGTATGTTAAATGTGCAAAGTTGTAAAAGAGTTCAAGTCTAGTGTTTGATGTCAAAACTTGTAAAGCATAAACATAGTTTATGAAATATCTTGAGCTCCTCTGGTTGAGAAAACTAATAAGAATTTTCTGTGACTAAAAAAACAAAGTTTTTCAGTCATAGTTCATTAATATCATAATCCCTAATTACCTGTCCACAGTAAAATATGTGGAAAAATCATTCAATTTTAACAATCATCTGTAATCTGAAATTAGTTTCCATAACTATATATCTTATCTGAGTGAAAATTATTAAGTTTTTCTTAGAAAAAACTAATTTGTAGTACAAATTAAAATTATAAAACTATGAAACAAGTACTTTAATTTGTAATTTTCCATCTTGGCAGTTTTTAAAGTGACAACCTTGTCCGAAACACATGTAAATTTTAAAAATGATTTAACATAAATAAAATTCATTTAATAGCAATACAGAGTAAAAATAAATTTAATAACTTCACCTGTCCATTAGAATTAGCCCTTAGAATCAAAAATGGTTCTTCGGTAAAATCCTACTAGCTAGTATGGGTTTGGCGCAATTTCAGATTTTTGCTCAGCACTACAGTTATTTTGTCAACCTAAATTACATCCCCTCTTATTACATATGGTTTTCAAAATTGTGATGCAAATGGCTAATTTTATTTTAATGTACAACATGTAGCTACAATCTTATTCATGATTATCTGATAAGTGAAAATATACGTATATGAGCCAAATATATTGAGCATCCAGATCTCCAAACCTCATTCTTAAAGAGCCTATTTAAAACAACTGGAAAAGAAAACTGTAATTTATAACTATAATTCTGGTGCTTGTAACTATTCTCATAACCAAAAAAAAAAAAAACCTGAAACTATATTCCAAATATGTAGAACCAGTGGTCATTAAAACTTGGTCAAATTTTGATTATTAAATTTGGGGGGAGTGATATTTCTGGATCTGTGTTAAAGAACCTTCTAACTAACCCTTTTATTCTTTAGTCATGCTTTTTAGACTTTCTGTATTAAGTGTGATCAAATTTCTTGATAGTTTTTAAATGGTTATGTAAACTAGTATTTCAATCAAAGTTTATTAAAGTCTGCTATAATTCTAGAAATGACAGACTAAATTTAAAGTTCTCTGAATTTTTAGTGACAGTATAATTGTTAGATTGCTTTAACTATTCACTGTAAATTTAAGTTTTATGTTTACATTTATAATATCTTTTTCATTGTAAATTTAAAAGACCGATTTCACCTTTTTAAATCTGGTCATGTTTTAAGAGCTAGGAATAAAAGTGCTAATCTGATTTTTAATGTCATTTTTGGTTACATTCTTCCTTCCCTGTGTTCTTCCTTTTAAGAAATCAAATTGTTTTAACAAAGTGCTTTCAATAACTTATTATAAAAACATTTTCAAAAATAACTTTTCCTTGAGTTACAAATAAAATTGTATTTGCATTTAAAAACTTCATTTCTGTTCAGAATATTCAAAAAACATTTTTTATATTTTAATTTTAAATTAAGTGCAGTTTCATATTTTTTACTATTTTTGCCTGTTAAGTACTTTAACCCTTAGCTTTTAACAGGAATTGATAAAAATGGCATTAAAATTAATTTTGACATATAGGTTTTGTAGTTAACTTCTGTTAAATGTTTTGTCTGATCTATTTATATCTAGTTTTTAATCTGTAGAATATATATATATGTATTTCACCATTTGTGTACAGATTTTTTTACCTGCAACCATTTCTAAATATTTCTTTGTTTATCATAAATTTAGAAAATACAATATCATTTTTATCTAAACATTATGCAAATTAGAATCATTAAATTTACTATATAAATTTGAGGAAATCAATAATGTGATCAATTTTCGAATATTCTACTTGTGTTATTTATTTTAAGAGAACATTTATTATAGTAAAAATGAACACTCAAAATAGATGTCATTATAAAAGTTTACTTAACATTGAAGATCAATAAATAATTTGTAGTTCTCAGCTTTTTGGTCTCACGAAAGGGGATTGTATAACTACAAAATTAGTTTTTGTAAGTATATTTCTAAAATTGTTTTGAAAATATAGCTGTTTAAAATTTTAATGAATGTTTTCTGAATTTTATAGTAATGTTAAAATAAAGGTCTATTTATAGATTAGAATTTGCAAAAATTCTTTTTTTTTTTTATCTTGGGGCATTCTCCTTTTCCAAGACATGTATGATACAATATCGACACTACTTTGACTCACTTTAAAGGTATGTAAATATTTATAAAAGGAAAATAATTATTTTGTCAAACGTATTTATTCCTATTGCTGAAATTTTAATACTTTCATTTTTAATTAGCTTTTCACGTGTATTTGTCTTATAATGTTATTTAGATATTGACTGAAGTCTATCATTTTGGTAATTATAATATTTAAGCAAAATTTCTGCAAAAAGTAATTTTAAAATAACATCTCAACTGGTTTTTAAAAATTTATTTTCCAAATAGAAAAATGTCTTTTGAAAAATAGCTTGAAATTTATTTAGCATAAAATATTTAAGTTATTAAGTTTATTCAATGATTTTTTTATTTATACATTATATTATTCAACACAGTATTGCTTATTACACTGCTCTAAATTAAAATTACAATGTGAAGTAAATGTGTTCAAATTTAGTGTGGGACTCTTATTGTTATGAAATCTTAAAAATTTTAACATATTGAATTCAAGCAATTCGAAGAATACTTAAAGTTCAAAATTTTAGATTTTATGATTTAAATTTTTAACTTTCACTTAAAAAAAATTATAAATATTTAAAACTTGAATTATCAGAAACTTTCAAACATTTAACATAACTAAAGCCTAAATGTAAAGTTTTTAAATTTTAATTTAAAAACTTGATTTAAAAAATGGATTATTTTTATAGTTATATATTTATCATTAATAAAAATTCATTTTGTTTTATATTTTCTCAGGTTATTTTAATAAATCTTAGTGTTTTTATTAAATTTCATTATCATTCAAAAATAATCATGATTCTTTATACTGTCACTATAAGTCAAATTTTGCGATTGGAAACAAAAGTACTTGTGTTTGCTTGCAAACACAATATACAGTTTATAATGTTTCTACTGATTTTATTATAAACTGTCTTCTGGATTTAGATATGTGAATATGGCCTGGAGGGGCCGCTTCTTCAATGTTTTCTTGAATTGCTTAGAAAGGAGAAATAAACATCTCAAACTGAATATTACTGTAATATAAAATGATTTTAAGATTTGGAAAACTACTTTCCAGGCATGGAATAAAAAATGATTCATTACTTCTATATCTATTGTTACGTGTATGAAAGGTTTTTTGTTTTATATTAAAATGTACACATACTGTTCCATAACTTTCCTATTTTAGAATTGTTATAAGTAAAACAAATTGCTGAGCAAATGAGTTCTTTCAAATTTAAAAACTAAATATAATTTTGCTATAATTACTGCCGATATGTAATATAATGCTTTTATATTTCTTAATGGCATATTTAATCCTTAAATAAAATGATTTTTAACTGGTGCTATTCAAATCTGCTGTTTGTCGAATAAGTTTGGAATGATACTTAACATTTCACTGTAATTTTGTATGTGCTATTTTAACTTTTAAAGATTTAATATAATAAATATTGTCCAAATTCAAAAATAAGTTAAAAAATGTATTGCATATTTAACTGTACAGATTAATGACTACACTTTTTAACAATTTTTAGAACTAAATTTTTCTTAGAAATTCTAATTTGCTTAGTGTTTGTCTCTGTATAAAGTTTAGTGCAATTTCAATTGTTTGATAGAACTGCAAATGACTTTGAATAGTCTGTTTTCAAGAAAATGACTATGCATAATACTATAAATTAAAACTTCCTTTAGATTTTTAATAAGTTTTATGAAAAAAAAAATTTAAATTTATGTTTTTTTTTCCCTAAGTAATGAGTCATTAGAATAGACTTATAAATTAATTATAAAAATTCTATGGATAATGTTAGATAAATGAAAAAGAATTTACAAAAATATTTCTTCTAAAAATGCTTTTTAAAGTGTAATGTATTGTTTTGTATCTTATAACTTTTAAAAGGGTTAACTATATCAGTCTACTTATTGCGGCGTCTCAATACTGTTGTATATATTAATTCTTAAAATTAATATATATAACAGTATTGAATATATTAATTTTAAGAATTAATATATACTACAGTAATTCTTAAAATTTTAACTATAATTCTTGAAATTTTAAATCTGTTATAATAAATTTTCTTTTGTAGAAGTTCTGAAAGCGTTTTTGGGCCTCATGTAAATATTTTGTTACTTTGACATTTTTGAAAGATAGGAAATTAATTAGTAATATGAGAATTAGAATGTCATGATAAAGGGTTTTAATCTCAACTATATATATTTAACTTCTCATTCCAATAACTGAATTTAATCATTACAGAAGTTTATAGTTAAATATTCAAAAATGGTAAAGCTTCAGAATTTTTTATTTTAAAAATTCTTTTTTTTAAGTTAAATTTTATTAAATATCCTGTGTAAGTTATGAAGCTACAAAGATTTCATTGTTTAATACTTGAAAATTTTTCCATGAGGTCTTAAAAGCATTATATTTCATTTTAATTAATGCTTGAAGAGATTAGTTTTTAGAAATGTTATCTTTAGGAATTCAAATTTTAAGTACTAAATGAAAAAATATGCAAATACTGCTTTGATATGAATTCTGACTGGAAAGCAGTGATTACTCTTAATCATAAAACAAGGAATTACATATACTTTCGATATTATGAACATTATTGATTTTTCTAGTGTTATGTAAAGGATGTCTTGAGTCTATAATTAAAATGAAAATAAATTATGTGTGTACCTTTCAACTTTATAAAATGTTTACAATATTTGACCATATTTGATCAATTGCTGCAGTCGCACGTGATCGCCATTTTTCCAGTATAGCAGTTTCAAAGTCTGAGAGTTGCTTGGGATGGAAAAGTTGTCAATATGACTAATTGCACCCTAAATCTGAAATTCAAATTAGAAAAGTGTGTCCAGCCACACAATATGTACAATTCTTAACTTGGCAAGTAGTTTGGATGTTAGCTTTAAGTAAATTCTTGTCGTATATTAAAACAAAATCAGCACTAATTGCTATTGTATGCTAACAGGACTTCATTTTGATATTGCTTGTAAATTTGAAGTTTGATACAATAACTAAAGGTCATGATGTGTCTTGTGCTTCCTAGAATTGTATGCTTGACATCAGGTTTCATAGTAAACAATCTAAATTAATTGTTAGTAATTCTATTGAGTTTTTGGAGTAGAATAAAGGAACAATTTGTGCTACCTAAATATTGATACATTACAGTATAGCTTTTTATACGTAATACTGGGCTCGTACAGCTCTTAGTAATCAAATATTTCTCCAGGGCTCTGGAATATTAAGCTGACTCCTTGAAAATAGTGAATAACTCCTGGAAATCTTTGATTTTAATCTTTATACAATAGCCTTTTTTTCCCAAAGTTTATATCAATTTTAATATTTTATATTTATTTTGATTTTAACCACAGAACAAAATATTTGCAAAATATGAAGATGAAGAGAACAAAATATTTTAACTTCTGAACAAAAGATGTGTTAGGTAAGAAACACCTTTTTCTCTGGTATTTAGCATTATGGTCTAACTAAGAGAGTAGGGTAAAATCATAAATTTATGGTGTCAAATTAATCGCAAAATATAAAAGCTCCTTTTGTGATTGGTTAGCAATTCTAAGACATGCTGCATATATAATTGTAAGGAAGAGAAAAAGGGAATTTGTTTTTGTCACATGTATTTCTTTAAAAAATATAGATATATAATCACTAACTTGCCTTACAATGGCCAAGCTGGCAGCCGAATGGTTAGCGCTCTTGCCTTCGGTTCAACAGTTCGTGGGTTCGAATCCCACCTTGGGCATGGATGTTTGTAGTGGTTCGGAATCCACTTTAAACCGTAAGTCCCGGTCTAATTAGCCCTCGTGTGCAAAAAATGACCGTTGAGCGACAAACAAACAAACAAACAAATTGCCTTACAATGATACAGATTTCTGTGATTTAGAATCCGTCAGTTTTTAATTTGATTCAGTCTATCTATAGACATTCGATATGAATTAATAAAGATTAAAGAATTATAATAAGAGATAAAAAAAAGTTATGTTTTGAAAATTTACAAATGGACACAACAGTTGGAAATGCAATCTGTCCACGTCCTTTCCATTTCAATTCCTGTAGTTTTGTTTTCCTGGAAATTACAAAAGTTTTTAAATGGGGAGTTAAACCTTATTTTTCATATTGAATCTTTATTAAGTGAATATCAATTGATGATTGCAATTTGGGAATTTGATTTAAAAACAAAACTTGCTTAATAGATAAGTATAAGATTTTGGATTTTCTATATTTCAAATAGAATGATTTTACAAATAAAAGCAGTATATATATTTTCCAAATATTAATAAAATTCTAATGATTTTTGTGGATTTTAATTTTAAGTAATAATTGTCAATCTATCTGTTCACTTTTTAATGAAGCAAAATTTTTTTTAGATATTTTTGTTACTTTTGAATTAAACTCAGATCAGAGAAGGGTATAATTAGCCCTCGTGTGCAAAAAATGACCGTTGAGCGACAAACAACCAAACCATCAGATAAGAGAAGACAATACTTTACTAATGATTTTTTTTCTAAAGCAGTTAAACTAGTCACTAATAAATATTTACAGAATTAAATAAATATTCAGTAGTTTTCCTAATAACCTTAATATCTTACAAAATTTTTTATTTATATGTATTGTTAAAATTGCTTGTATAAGCAACGTGTTCCTTAGCTTTTTAAGTAATTTCAAGCATTTTAACCATTACAAATTACTTTGGGGTAGAAATAAAGTGTTATATTTTTTTATAAATTTAAATAAAGTTTTAAATTTATAAAATAAGATTGGTATTGCATTTCTTGATTCATACTACTTTTGTTTTTATCCTTTTATATTTAGTTGAAAAGTAATGGTGATTTAAGTTTGTTCAAGTCTTGTTTTTATTGTAGCATATATTTATATTTGTAAAAATGTAACGCTTGCTTCATTCAAAACATGTTTTATTGTAAATGTGTTTTAGTAGGAGAGATCTAAAAATATTTTCTTTTTTAAAATGTTTGCAGATATAGAAAAGGGAATTTTGAGTCCTTTCTTTTAGAGAGAAATTTATTTGGTCATTGTTTTTAATGCATCTGCAATGAACATGTTTTTAGATTATTTCATAGCCTTGTACAATGAATTGTGAAATGATTTAGTTCATTAATTATAAATTTTGTTTTAATAATTATTCTTTCAATATTGTTTCATATTATCTTGCTCTTGTGAAGTTTAGACTAGATTCTTTTTCTTGGAGTTAATTTACTTTATTTTTCTTCTGTTGTGAACTTTTCTAAGAATAAAAATTTAATGATAGACATTTTAAAATTGATAATAAATGTATCATTTGCTTCAGTCAAAACAAAAGTGTCATCAATACTATAATTACCGACGATATAGTTAGTTTTGTTTAAATGCGCATGAAAACAGAAAAGATCACATGTGTGGAAAAGTGAGTTCTGCTTAATGAAATTGATAAACTTGAAAAATCTAAGTTCATGCCAAAACAGGGAAGAGCTGACCACTAACATTAATTCCGAAATTAATGGGTGTTGTCAGGGCTAGGGAAAACATCCCTAGCCCTGGGGTGTTGTCATGAATCCTCAGAAAAATCAAATTAGTATAGTGTATTAAAATATAAATCTAAATATAATTAAATAACTATCTAAAATATGGAAATATAATGACGGATAGTTTAAAACAGCTAGTGAAAATAGATTATGTATTTTTTTTTATTAAATAGTAATGAGACATTCAAATTGAAGCTTTACATAAATGAGGCATTATACATTTTTGTCAGTTTTTTAAGGTTTTAGATTTGAATATAAACTTTTTCCATGTTTGAAGTTCACTATAAATTTTGATAGGAACCATATAAACAAAATCCTAAAATTATTCATTATTATGCACACAATCTTTTAGTAATTACTTTAAAAAGTTTTAATACTTAAACTGTTTCTCTTCTAGTGTGGGTTTATTTAATACTTGCGAAATCATTAATATAAAAAGTTTCAGTCTTCACATATCTATTGCTGTCATCACTTGAAAATGTAACTGAAAAGCATATGTGCAGAATTAATAATAAATTTGACCAAAAATAATTGGTACTTTAAAAAAAAATTAAGCCTACAGACATCCTATTAAACATAGAGTTGCAGTCCAATACAATAGACAGGACCAGAATGAGAAAGGGCTCCTAAAACTTCATGAACATCAAGAAGGGGGAGCAACTAAAAAGATGTTCCCCAATGATAGGTATAGCATTGCAGAGAGGACAAAGTGGAGAATAGTCTAATACTGAAAAGATGAGCCTGAAGATAATCGTGACTAGTGATGATTCTAAAAAACGTCACTTCAACTCTAGGAAGCAGTGAGAGCTGCATCAGAGTCTTGTCAAGAAGACAAGCCGAAGTCCTATTTGCCATGTCTTGCAAAACAGGAATATCTTTGTTAGATATTGTTCCTTAGAAAGTCGTTTGGCATTTTAGAGGGATCGGGTGACAAGGCGAATGTAATGTCGAAGCCGCCTTGGTCAGCAAAGCTGCATGCTCGTTACTATGAATGCTGCAATGGCTTGGAATCCATTGGAAAACTAAGTATTTTCCAGTGCTTAGAAATGAATAATTACTCTCAAACTCAGTTTCAGATGGAAATGTACTGTAATCAGTAATTAATTGTATAGCTGCCTGAGAATCAATTAAAAGAATGTTTTGGTGAAGTATCTTGGTGATAGGTTTAAGGGTCATAAAAATTGTGTGAACTTAGCAATCAAAGTTATCTTCCCAGCCACTAAAAGACTCTCTAAGACTGAAAAACTTTGAATAATCCCCATCCCTGCCAGAGAAAGCCGTGTCAGACCCATCAGTATAAACATGAAGCCAGTTCTGAACAGGGTGCCTCTCATGAATGGTTGCCAGATCAGAAGCCTTTAGCTCAACTTCTATAGAAATATGTTTACGGACAGGCTGAACAAAGTTCAAATTAGCAATAGCAAATTCTATAGTACCATGGAAAAGTGGTTTAAAGATGGGTTGTCTCACAGGCCAGAAAGGATGCTGTGTTTTTAATCTAATCTGGGAAGGGACATACTTATATGCCAAAAAAAAAATTTCTAAGTAATCTCTCATTAAGTTATATGCCACTATAGATACGTCTATAAGATAAGCTATAACTCTCGGTTTGTAATTGCATAGCTGCAATAGGAGTTGGGTTAGAAGCTCCAGTAATAAGTCTCAATGCATTGTTTTGCGCAATTTCAAATTTTGAGTACTGTCAGATGCTGTAATAAAAAGCTCAGCACCGTAATCAAAAACTGGTTTAACATGAATTAAAGGGTGAGACAATAACACTTTAAAAAGCTCCCCATTTTACCCTAGCTATTTTTAACAGGTTAAAATGACTTGTTACATTATTGACCACACTTTACAGATTTAGTCCAAGTTAGTGTCAAGGTTGATACCCACGTAAGTAGCAGAGCCAGTCCTTTGCAGAACTTTATAATTTGAATTGTGTTTCTTCATGCTCAAAGTAAGTTCAGAAGTGGTCTTATCAGAATTAACCTCAAGTTAATTTTCAAATGCCCATTTTTCTAAGCCCTCAGGGCCTCAAGAGTTATTTCTAGATCAGAGATAGATGTAAGTGCCAGTCAACCAAAGACTAGGTCTTCAACAAATAGGAAAGAGCTAACATCTGGGACAGCATTTTTTGATGAAACTAATTAGATCATTTATCATGATGTTAAATAAAACAGGACTTTAAACTGATCCCTGTGGTAAGTCCTGTCTGGTCTGTCCAAACCCGGAACAAGAATTTCCAAATTTGATATTAATGAACCTCGGTCATAGGAAGTCCCTGATCCATTTAAAGAAATGGCATCAAATTCTCATGTGCAAAAGTGTTTCTAAAGAGCATCTTTCTCCATACACAGTCGAATGCCGATTTAAAATCCATAAAGGTGCCGATAGAGCTCTGCTTCTCCTGGAAACCGTACTTGGTGTGTTGGTTAGCTTTACTATTTGTTCAATTGTATCATAACCCCATCTGAAGCCAGTCTGTCCCTCAGATAAGGCCACAAGTGCCCAAGTGAAACAGTAAGCAATCGACAACCATTCGCTTATTCAATTTGCTCAAAATGCATGTCAAAGAAATGAAGTCTAGAATGCAGATATTGGTGAAGGCTTTAGCACATATCTAGAGTTATACCCAGAGTGTACCGTGAAGGGGCCTGCTAAACTACACCCCCAAGAGTGTTAAACATCTGAATGTTGATACCTCCTGCAAAAATTGACTCTTGAAAAACTTAAAACTCCATGCAATTTTTTTTTGAGTATATGTATGAACCCTGACAATATGTAAATACAATCTTGTCAATACTTGCTTCAGTAATGGGTGTTTGTACGTATAGTCAGTCTTCAATATGCTTTAAGTGGGTGATTGATTATCGAAGTTTCTCTTCCCATCATTTCGTCAATTATTGTGGATTGCATTTCCATCTCTTGCATGGAGTTTTATGTTTTAAAATACACTATATGGACTTTTTAAATCCCAATATAGTTGATGTATGTAAAAAGTGAATGTAGAGTAACAAAAATAGCAAATAGATTCGCTTGTCTACAATAGCAATATAAATTTTCCAATGCAATATTACTCCTTGTATTGCAAATCATTAAGCATTGTTTAAATGGTTTAGAATAATTTCTGTAATTGTGTGAAATGATAAATGTTTAAGCATAGTATTTGCTTAGCCTTAATTATCTTAAATATAAAATTGACAGGGCTCCTACTGGTGGTGCTTATATTTTTGTTACACTCAAACTTATTTTTGTGTGATAGATAGGGACCATATAAATCCCACCTTGGACTTGGATATTTGTAGTGGTTCGGAATCCATTTTAAATTTTAGGTCCTGTCTAATTAACCTTCATGTGCAAATAATCACCACTGAGTGACAAACCAAACTACATAAATCCCACAGAACCTCAAAAGTAATAATAGAAAATAGTTTTTGCTACACAATGTCCTGAAATGATTACCTAAAAGTAATTTTGGGGCATTTTGCGCTTTTGAATATCTTAGTTCAGGAATTGTTAATTTTACAGAAGATAATATCTGATTTGTATTTTTATATATTTCAGTAGTTTGCTTTATTATGAATATTACTGCATTTAGTAAATTAAAAAATAAAAATATTATAATTTTAGGTTAAAAATCAGATTATGTAACATTTTTTTAAAGTTTCTTGTTAATATTAAATTGTATACATACTTTTTAGATAAAATTATGAATTTATTATGACGCCTAACTTTTTCCTCAACATCAGACTTGAAATTTTAAAATTTAATGATTTGATGTGCTCTTTAAAATTTAGTGCTCTTAAGAGTCATGAAATTATTTTCATGACACTTAAAATTTTTCAATATTACACAATTTTCAATATTTAATTTTTTAATTATTTGCTTGTAAATTGTTACTTTTTAAAACAATTTTTCAGATTCTAATAGCCAATGAAGGTTTTTATGTTACTTGAAGCATTTTATTGTAAGTGAATCTTATATAATGGATAATTGTACTAAAGAAGATTGGAAAAATTGGATTAGACAGCGAGTTTGTGTTAAAGGAACTATGGTTGGAACATTAAGATATTTTGGAGAAGCTTCTTTCAGCAGAGGAGTTTGGTGTGGAATTGAATTAGATGATGCATTAGGAAAAAATGATGGCACAGTGTGTGGTGTCAAATATTTTACTTGCAAGCCTAATTATGGAATTTTCGTTCCTGTTTCTAAAGTGACAAAATTAAGTAAGAATTCGGATAAAATAATCGAAGAAATGCCGTATGGAGTAAATCAATATAAAACATTTGAAATTGACAGCTCTTGTGCTGCCTTTTCTGTAGATATCAATAAAGTGGATGAGAAATTATTAGCTTGCAATAATGCAGTTGTTGAATCTATTAATAAGACAAAATGTTACTTGTCTAAGTCACTTATGGACTCCGAAGAAAGTTTAGGTATTTTACCTTCTGAGGAATTTGAAAATTCGTTTGATTTCTTATTACCTGACAATTCTTTAAGCAATGTCTTGCCATCTCATCAAGCTCATATGAATATTCAAGATTCTGTTTTTAATCAGCAATACATGGCTTTTAAAAAAGAGAATATATTTTCCGACAAAATTTCTTATCCTAAATATGCAAGTACCCCTAGGCAAGTATACAAAACTAAATCTATGGGACATTTAAATGATTTAAAAGCAAACTTGTGTTTAGATATACAGGAAGATACTGACCAAGTTTTTTCTGATGTGTTTGTTCAAAATAATTCTATCTCAAATATACATTTTGACTTTGATAAAATTAAAGACAATCCTAGTTTATCTTCTACTTCTAAAACACAACTTAACTTTGACTTTCAAATTCATAATGATGAACAAAATCTGACAGCTTCTGAAGGCAAAATTTTTATGGGGAATGAAGAATATAACTTGAATACAACTCATACTTTTTCAAAATCTAATATGAATCATGTCACTGAAAATGATCCTTTGAATAAAACATTTCCTCTAGTCAGACCTGATTCTTTTGCCAGCATAAATGAATCTATGGAGCTTCAGAATAATGAGAGTATAAATAAACAAATAAAGGAAAATTGTGATAAATTAAATTGTACTTTGGAAGACTTAAATCTTGTAAAAGAACTTGATTTGAATGCAACATATGAACTTAAAGTTCCGAAATTGGGCAGTCAAAATTATCTACATGAGAAGACAATATTAGCAGATAACTTATTTGATAATGTGATTACTTTTAATACCTCAAATTCTGTTGATCAAAATGTTGCAGGTACAGAATTGCTTGATTGCTACAGAATTCTGATTGAAAAGAAATCTTAGTCTTGTTCTGTAGAAGATAAGTTGATAAGTAACTTGTTTAGCAATGAAAACTCAGATTTCAACCAAAAAATTAAATCTCCAGATGCTGTATTTGATAATGTTTTGTATGAGGAACCTGAAACGAAAATTCATTCAAACTCTTCAAATGAAGAAAATGCGATGAATCAAGATAGTTGTACTTCTGATGAAGCTTCAAAGAAAAACTCTTTAAAAAAAGAAACATTTTTGTACAAAAAAATTATTTTGAAAGATTTAGAGAAGATTGAAAAATCTAGTAAAGAAAGTGTTTCTTTACTTTTTGATAGAAAATCAATAAGTATTCCAAATAGATCTGGTGCTCTCCAGTCGAATTCAACATTTTGTTTAAAGAACGAAAAATCTAATCTCGAAAAAGTTGTCTCGCATAGAAGCAGAAAAAGTTTATCAAAATCCCCTACAAATGAAGCCAGTGTGCATGGAAAATTCAATAATTTCAAGAAACCTTGTGTCCCCCGTCCTTCTGTGAGACCCTCAAATTTTGCTTCAAAATCACAACCCTTTATGGATTCAAAAAGAAATCAAAATTCTTCTCTTAAAGAGGTTTGTAATTCTAAAAATTCGTGCGATAAATCAAATTTAGCTTCAGTTAAATGTAACAATAAAGGCTTGCTGGATATGAAATCAAAGTTTCCTGTTAACTCCAAGTCTTCAAAACTACCTGTTAAAGCTAATGAGCATTTATCTCATAATTTAAATGTTCGTAAAAATTTGTTAAATACAACTGTTTTGCCATTATGCAAAGAAAATAAGAGCACTTCTCATAAATTAGATTATACTTACTATGTAAATACAAAATCCAAATCTGACTCTAAAAGTACAAAGAATATTTATTCTAAAAATCGTGATGTTCTGAATAGGGGAGAAGCTAGTAAATCAAGTAATTCAAAAATTGTAGCACAAGAAAGTGGATATAAAATAAATAACAATGGAAATGAACAATTTAAAGTACCTGATTTGCTAAATGCAAATAAAAGTAAAGTGCCTAAAAGGTTTCAGACTGTTAATCTTTCTACAGAAGAAGATAAAATTCCTAAACGCAGTAGTATATCTTCCTATTCTACAGAAAGTTTGCTAGTGAACATAGTAAAACCAAGATCTTTATTACCAGTACCAATTAAGTTTATAAAAGATGAAAAATATGAATCTTAAAATAAGTATATAACTTCGGCATCTGAAAATACTGAATCAAAAAGTATGTTTGGTTCTAGAACAGTCAAAATACCAAGAAACGTTAAAACTGATACTAGTAAAAGAAATACCTGAAGTAAATATAGCTTTATATTTTTATAATACAATGTTTATTATAAAACTTTTACTGTATAAATATATTTTAAATTCTATTAAATTTTCCTATAAACATTCTATTGTTTCTACCTATTTCTTGTTTATATTACTACTTAAATTTAAGTATTAAGTTTTTTAACAACGGAATATCCTGTTCATTAAAGATTATGATAATGCCAGTTATATTACTATCTTGCCTGCCTTAAGCAACATTTGTAGTCTTTTTAACAGAGTAAATTGAGTATTGTTTTAAATTATATTGGTAGAGAGAGATTTTATGGCAGACATCAACGAGTTTGTTACCAAAATTACAAATAAGATTGGTGCAACAATTTGAGTAGTCTTTCTTGTTTGCTTGCACTATGCTGATAATATAATTGATTACAAAAGTACAAAAAAAAATCACTCGATGTTATCCTTAAAAAGACTAATGTCTCTTGACAAAAATACTTAACTAGTTTAGAAATTCCTTGAATCACTTCTTAATAAATCGATTTCAGTGTGTTTAATAAGAATGGAATAAAAAAATATTAAATTCTTTCAAGAATTCCTAAAAAAAAATACGTAATTTCCAAAAAATATGTGCTGCTTCCGTTAACTTATAACAGCTATTGTTGCATTGGTCGTTGTCCTGACTTGTTGAATAAAAAATAGCAGGTTAAAACCGCAATTTATTGTAATACGGAAAAATTTTCTACGCAGTATATCAATGAATGGTTGCAGGCGAATTTTATTTTAAAGTGGTGAAATGGCAGCAATAAGATCTTATTACTTTGTTGCAGTTAAAGTATACACAGAGTAAAGCACCTCCACTTGCACTTTTCTCTGTGCATTACAATAAGAATCAGCCAAGTTCTCCTAGTTTTGTACAACGGTTCATGGGTTTGGAATCCATTAAGCCTCAGTCTAACTAGCCCTAGTGTGTAAAAATTTACTCTTGAGGAACAAATCAAACCAGTCTTTTTTGTCTGTGTTCACTATTTTGTTTGCTACTCCACGTTCTTCAGCCTAAGGTAAGGATAAGATCCATATCCTCAAATGTCTATTCTGTGCTAACAGCGAGTGTTGTAGTGTATGTGGGAATAAAATCGAATCACTTATCCCACAATAGTGTATAACTAAAGCGTTAGTAAAGTGACACAGAAGATCAGATATAGTGTGGCACGATGCTTTAAATTTGATTGTTTTATTACAGCTTTATCTTTCCTAAGTGTTGTGCAATTTGAGTTTAAAATGCTGCTTTCAGTCAAAGGCCATTGACAAAAACGACTTATTTAAAAGAAAAGTTTGAAACATTTAAAAATCTTAACGATTCTAAATTTATTGATGTAAATTCCTTATTCCAAAAAAGATAATGTTTCAATAAACTTTTTCCTAGAAAAATTGCAATTAAATAATTTTAAATTTAGGCCTGAGATTTATAAAATGACATTTTTCAGTATTTAAATTCTGAGAATTTGTCAATTTTCAACTCAATGCTCATCTAATATAATTAAAAGTTTTCTTTTAGTTGCTTTTTATGTTAATTTGGGTAAAATAAATCTTAAGTTCTGTAAATCTAAAAGCTTGTAATTTAAACTTAATTTTTTTAAAGTAAAATTTAAGTGCATAGGGAAAAATTTTCTAATTGATGTTTCTGTCAAATGAAAATCCTCATTTTTATCACTCCCAAAGTAAAAAAAAAAAAATAATAAATAGTAATGTGAAGCTAATATATTGTTTCCTAAATGAGACTGCTGCCAGCCAAGGCAAATAAATTTCTGCGCTTAAAAAAATTATTGAAACTGGCAAGTGATTAACAGCTCTTCAGATTTCGTAAAGAAAATGAATAAAATTGTTGTGCATAAGTATGTAGTGCTATTCTGTAGTTAGTAGTGAGAAAAGGACAGTTCACCTGCACGCGGAGCGCGGAGCAGGCTCTTATCAGCAGTAGCGGTGACGTCATAGGTTTGTAGTCTTATACGAGGGTTTAGAGTGACGTCATATGTTTGTGATCTTATACGAGGGTCTTATCACTAAGCAGAGTGTGTGACGTCATTGAATAGTGCTGCCATCTATGGAGGAATTTTCAAACTTTTTATATTAATGCTGCCCTCTATGGGATTAATTTTGAACTGTATATTTTTATTTTTAAAAATGAACATTTCCAGCCGTGGGGACAGAACCTCGCACCTCAGCCGTGGTAGTCCGTTATCTTATCGACTGAGCTACTCGGACTTCAATTAGAAGAGGGTTTTTATGGTTTATCATCATAGGGGATGATTTGGACTTAGAATTTTTTGTAGTGACTTTTTTTATGTTTAAGGATTATAATGTATTTTAAAGTATAATATATTATGAATTAATTTTTTTGCGATATGAATTATTTTTCAATTTAAAAGGAAATGAATCCTGAACTTAATTACAATATTGAGAATTTTAGAATATTAATTACAATGTTGAGAATTTTAGAATATTAATTAAATTTTATTGGAAAAGAGATTTTTACGATATGAACGTAAATTATTTTTCGAATACTACTGACAGAATTTATTTTTTAAAAATATTAATAGAATTTAAAACAAATGTTAATTGTTTTGAAGTTGATCATTTTTTTAAATAAAATTATAGACAATTTGTAAATGATTTGAACTTAGAATAAATGACTGAATTCAATTTACTTACCTTTATGGTCACATCTGTAAAATTTTTATATTAGTTAAAATAATGCTGATTTCCACACCACGCAAGGCGTACAGCACATTTGGCGCATTATCTCTTTTTTTATACTTGGTGAGATTCCCCAGTAGGTCTATTTTACCAAGTTTACAAACATTAAAACACTTTTAATGCTTTATCCAATTTATTATACTTTATATACATTTTCAAAATAATTTTTAAAGTCTGTTAATGATAAATCATTAAAAAAATCTCTTGTATATACACATATACAACATCTCTTTAAAATATCTAAAGCAATAGTTTGTACATTTATCATCATGAGTGCTTTTTCACCGACACATAAAAACTTCTCTGCTTCTGTATCCATAAGGCATTCATGCCTTCTTTGAGAAGGATGATTAAACAAACATCCTTTACATTTGTATGCATAATTTATCTTGGTAGTAAGTTCATTTTTAACAGCATTAAAAAAATTTTTTTCGCTTCTTCCACATCACAATGCTGTTGTTGACTACATTTCGTTTTGCGGTATACTTCCTCCATGATTAAATCAGGAAGAGCTGAACACAATAATGTTTCTTGTATACAAGTGGATATATCTTCATATAAGTCTTTCAACTTTATAAATTGATCTTCAAACAGTTTTAAATAAGTGGGTCTCATCATAAACCCACCTATATCATTTTTAAAAATCTGCTGAAAGATACAGTCTCCTTCATGATTAAAAATAATGAGTTGATTGTTGCAAACACAGGAACTATCTTTGTATATTAAATTAAAGTCATCCAGTTTAGACAACAGCTCTGCCCATGTTTCAGGAGTTATCATAACCCCTCGTTTTGTAGCTACATAATCCATTTTATCATTTTGGGCATATTCACGCAAATGAATGCGAATACCTTTACGATCTTTGTGAACAGAAACGAAAGTATTCCAGTTCAAGTCCCATTTTTCAACAAGAGATGAGGTGCATGATATCTTTCTAGCATATTCATCCATCCAATCATCAGAAGGTAATTCATCATAAGGCAATTCATTGATTTTTAATTTTTTTGCTGGAGGTTCTACGTTTGACATAATTTTACGGAAGGTTAGACTTATACGACACCCCTTAATTAAAGGTTCTGAAGGAATCCCGTAAGTAAATAATTTGTTTGTTGGAGGGAACATAGAGTACATTGATCCATGTTCTAAAGAAATACATGTTTTTTCACAATCCATTCGCTTAAACTCAATCGTTCGTGTTTCACCAAAACTCAGAACAGCAATAGGGGTATTAAAATCTAAGTCTGATTCATTATCTTTATGATCAGAAATTTTCGACTTTCCATTTGAATAGAAATTAATCAAAACAAAATTGTACTTACAATTCATTGCTTCCTCGACATCATTGCGAATTTGTTGTAACATTGGTGTCCAAGGCAAGGCAGAAACTTCTAATCCACTAAAACGATAAACTAGACCATGATCTCCATACGCACAAATTTTTCGTAAAGGGTTGATAACTTTGTCCTTTAATAATGAAAGTTGGAGTTGAAAACGGTAAAAGTTTAAGCTGTTCAAACACATCATTTGCTTTGACTTCATCATAAAATTTAGGTAAATAATGAACATTAAGTTCATTATTGTTAAAAGTAATACATTTATCCATAGTTTTAAGCAAAGAACTTTTATATCGACCTCTCACTGCGACAGAAGTTAATCTAATAAAAGAAAACATGAATAAAATTTGAACATAATGTAAACTTAATGCAAACATTTTAGATGATATGTTATAAATAATCATTTTATGTTTTTGTTCGATGATTACAATGTGACATTTATTTCTAATAACATTTTAAAGATTATAATACTTTTAGGTATAAAGTTATATTTCTTTATTACTATATAATTTTATTATTAATATACAATATCTAAAAATTTTATAATTGAATAACACATTACGATATTAAAGTAGCTACTTGAAACTGTTCAAACGTCAAATAGTTAAAATATTCTTATTTTACATTTTGGTTTTCCATGATCTAATAAAATCAAACCCGAAAATTGAATACATTTTGAAAATTATAAATGATTGTATTATGCTTTTCTTCAATGATTTACTTTTAGTATTATTTAAAAGAAAAATGCTTTTGAAGGGTAAAATTACATATTTTAATAACACTAATTTTTAATATACAATATCTAAACACTTTCCTATTGAGCAACTATACATTAAAATATTAAAATAGCAATCGTTTAATAGTGATTTCCAAGATTTATTATCAGAGGGATAATATGAAAGATAAGGACTTTTAGATTCTCTATAGTTTAAAACTTGTCATTTTTCAAATAAAATTATAGATATTATTTTAATGATTTTAAATTTGACTAAATGATCGAATTGGAAATTGAACAAAATTCATATCTATAGTTTTTTTCGAAGTTCTTAATAAAATATGTAATTTGTAATAAATTTAATGAATGTAGAAATGTTTTAAGTAGTCCTATTTTCAGTCAAAAATAAATTTTCATAGTTTTTAAACTAAAGATTTGTGAAAAAGTTCGTTTGAAACTTTAAAAACTAATTTGATATCTTGTGAATATTGCGATGTTACATTCTACATATAATATTCAAAATTTATTAACTTATTCACTATAATCTACTTAATGAATTTTATAAAATATTTTTATAACATGTTTGTCTCTTTAAAAGATGTTATTTTTTTAAATGACAATAATGTAACTTCATTGTAATATCATAATCACAAACAAAATGTTCTTTGCTTGAATAATTCAGAAATCTATATATTTTTTAGTCTAATTTTACATTTAATGAATGCAGTTATTCTTAGTATATGTGCTTTACTTATGAAAATGTTTTAGGAATGAACTACAATTTTTAAGTAACTTGAACAAACACAAATATATTAGTATTTCTTTAAATTTTAAAACTAAGATTAGTATAAATTTATTTTTTGTTGAGTTTTTATTCAAATATTAAAATCTTCCTCATCTCGATCTTGGATATTTGTAATGGTTTGGAATCCACTTTACGTAAGACCCTAATTAGACTTCATATACCAAAAATGACCGATGAGTGTAAACAAACCAGAATTTTTATAATCACGTTCTTAAACATGTGTTTTCAAACTATATTTGCTTCTCTTAACTGAGATTGCTGACTTTTACGTAAATAAATTTAACTAGTTTTTGTAAAAAATTTAATTTATTGAGTATAAATTATTATTATACTAAATATTTATTAAATACTATATACACGATTTTTACAAATGAAACTTTCAAGCATTTTGATTTTAACGGTGTTTCAAAGCTAATGTTATTTTAGTGAATTTTTTTATATAAATATGACACTTAATTTTAACCTAACAAAATTAACCGGTTAGCAAAATTTCTTAACTTGTTAAAAAAATTTTTTCTTATTTATGAGTAAATTTTTTATATTTTTCTTTAAAAGCTACCGAAAATGCAAATAATTTTGATAACTAATCTAGTTTTTACAAATAAATTCTTTAAATGCTCTAACATATTTAAATTTTTATAACAATTTACAAAGTATTTACACATTGAACACATTACACAATTCTAAACATGGTACATTGATCATTTTTATATGCGATGAAATGCAAAAAATTTCCTATGTTATTATTTTTTTAAAATCTATTAAGGGATTAACGTTTGTTTTTTTAATTGAATAACAATCTCATGATTTCAAATATCAATGTTTTCATAAAAATAAGAAATAATATGTGAACTTACATTTAGAAAGAGTAGTTTTCCGGTCAAATACATTCACTTTAAAACAAAGGTATGCGATATTACACTGAAATCGCGAGATAAATATATCACGTGACTCTAGCTTTGCGATAACTCTAATCAATGTGATTCGTTGTTTTCGCTATACATGCGTCATCACGTGATTGGTGTGTAACAATTCTTATCATAAAATGCAACAGCTATCTTATCATTTAAGTAAACCGATGAATGTACTATGTGATTAAACAATTAAATTCTATTGGAATTTATACTTCTATTTTTTAAAAGAGGTAAGTTATACAAACTTGTTACTGTAAATAATTATTTTAATTTCAACAAGAATAAACTAAATGTAAGCCTAAACTGAAATATTGTATTCACCAAAGCTTTCTAACATTTATTTTAAATTATTCCATTATATTGGACTAATCATTAAATAACATAAGATCTTTTTATAAGTCAAAACATTTAAAATATATCTATGTTAATACATACTATGTAAAATAAATTAAAAAACACTTTATAAAAATGGTTTAATTGAAACCGTTAAACATTTATGTTTACAGACTATGTAAAATAATTTAATAACACGTTAAACTCGTAAACCATTTAAATGATCAAACATTTATATTTAGACACACAATAAATTAATATGAAATAGTCTTAAACACGTAGATTGAAATTAAAACAGTTAAAATTTTATATTTACACACTCTATTAAATAAATTAATATGGAATAGCGTTAAACGCATAAGCCATTAAATAATTACAGACGATTGAAATATATGCAAATTAAGTTCAAAACATTTAAATTGTATTTTTAAAGAAATTAAATGCAATACATAATCAATTGAAATAGTTACATACTATGTAAAATAAATTAAAAAACACTTTATATAAAATTACTTTGATTGAAACCTTTAAACATTTATATTAACAGACTGTATAAAATAAGTTAATAACACGTTAAACTCGTAAACCATTAAAACAATTAAACATTAAAATTTACACACTCTATTAAATAAATTAATATTCAACAGCGTTAAACTCGTAAACCATTAAAACAATTAAACATTTATATTTACAGACTATATAAAATAAATTAATATTCAACAGCGTTAAACTCGTAAACCATTAAAACAATTAAACATTTATATTTACATACTCTATTAAATAAATTAATATGAAATAGTCTTAAACATGTAGATTGAAATTAAAACAGTTAAAATTTTATATTTACGCATGATATGAAAGAAATTGAAAACACTATATTAAAATAAGTAGATTGCAAAAAATAAATAATTTATATACACAGTTAAAATATCTTTACACTATACAAATTATATTAAAAACTTTGATCAGAATAGAGAAACACTAAACATAAATAACAATAAATGTAATCATTTAAATATTAATTCAGGCTAAGAAAAAATTTACTTACTTGAGAAGATTCCATAGCTGAATTCTGATTCTGAGAAGATTCCATAGCTAAATTCTGATTCTGAGAAGATTCCATAGCTGAATTCTAATTCTAAGATTCTATAGTCGATTGAAGACGTATTGAACTAAAAGCGTACTTTCACTTAAGCAGATGAGAGTAAGTATGAAATGTTGATAAAGTTTCACCCCTTTTTATATCCAGCGAAGAATGTTCCAGAACTGATAACATACCATCATCCAATCACTCTCCTTCTATTGGCTTCTATCAAATGTCTTTCGGAAACTGACAGAACATTCTAGAATGTTCTATCAGTTTCTGGAAGTAAGCGTATTTCACATGAGACACGTCATGATACAGAAGATACAATATTTTAGTAGATAACGCCCCCTATGATTAATTATTGATAAGAGTGAGGGGTTAAAACATTCTACCATGTTCATCAGCTTCGATCATTATCTATGAAATGCGCATGACGAGTGAAATCTGTTCTTGGAAATAAGATATCAGTTATTTACATAGAAGCTGATCGAAGCTGATAGAACATGGTAGAATGTTTTAACCCCTCACTCTTATCAATAATTAATCATAGGGGGCGTTATCTACTAAAATATTGTATCTTCTGTATCATGACGTGTCTCATGTGAAATACGCTTACTTCCAGAAACTGATAGAACATTCTAGAATGTTCTGTCAGTTTCCGAAAGACATTTGATAGAAGCCAATAGAAGGAGAGTGATTGGATGATGGTATGTTATCAGTTCTGGAACATTCTTCGCTGGATATAAAAAGGGGTGAAACTTTATCAACATTTCATACTTACTCTCATCTGCTTAAGTGAAAGTACGCTTTTAGTTCAATACGTTTTCAATCGACTATAGAATCTTAGAATTAGAATTCAGCTATGAAATCTTCTCAGAATCAGAATTTAGCTATGGAATCTTCTCAGAATCAGAATTCAGCTATGGAATCTTCTCAAGTAAGTAAATTTTTTCTTAGCCTGAATTAATATTTAAATGATTACATTTATTGTTATTTATGTTTAGTGTTTCTCTATTCTGATCAAAGTTTTTAATATAATTTGTATAGTGTAAAGATATTTTAACTGTGTATATAAATTATTTATTTTTTGCAATCTACTTATTTTAATATAGTGTTTTCAATTTCTTTCATATCATGCGTAAATATAAAATTTTAACTGTTTTAATTTCAATCTACATGTTTAAGACTATTTCATATTAATTTATTTAATAGAGTATGTAAATATAAATGTTTAATTGTTTTAATGGTTTACGAGTTTAACGCTGTTGAATATTAATTTATTTTATATAGTCTGTAAATATAAATGTTTAATTGTTTTAATGGTTTACGAGTTTAACGCTGTTGAATATTAATTTATTTAATAGAGTGTGTAAATTTTAATGTTTAATTGTTTTAATGGTTTACGAGTTTAACGTGTTATTAACTTATTTTATACAGTCTGTTAATATAAATGTTTAAAGGTTTCAATCAAAGTAATTTTATATAAAGTGTTTTTTAATTTATTTTACATAGTATGTAACTATTTCAATTGATTATGTATTGCATTTAATTTCTTTAAAAATACAATTTAAATGTTTTGAACTTAATTTGCATATATTTCAATCGTCTGTAATTATTTAATGGCTTATGCGTTTAACGCTATTCCATATTAATTTATTTAATAGAGTGTGCAAATATAAAATTTTAACTGTTTTAATTTCAATCTACGTGTTTAAGACTATTTCATATTAATATATTGTGTGTCTAAATATAAATGTTTGATCATTTAAATGGTTTACGAGTTTAACATGTTATTAAATTATTTTACATAGTCTGTAAACATAAATGTTTAACGGTTTCAATTAAACCATTTTTATAAAGTGTTTTTTAATTTATTTTACATAGTATGTATTAACATAGATATATTTTAAATGTTTTGACTTATAAAAAGATCTTATGTTACTTGATGATTAGTCCAATATAATGGAATAATTTAAAATAAATGTTAGAAAGCTTTGGTGAATATAATATTTCAGTTTAGGTTTACCTTTAGTTTATTCTTGTTGAAATTAAAATAATTATTTACAGTAACAAGTTTGTATAACTTACCTCTTAAAAAAATATTATTATAACTTACCTCTTTAAATAAAAAAAGTATAAATTCTAATAGAATTTAATTATATAGTACATTCATCGGTTTACTTAAATGATAAGATAGCTATTGCATTTTATGATAAGAATTGTTACACACCAATCACGTGATGACGCATGTATAACGAGTCACATTGATTAGAGTTATCACAAAGCTAGAGTCACGTGATATATTTATCTCGCGATTTCAGTATAATATCGCATACCTTTGTTTTAAAGTGAATGTATTTGACCGGAAAACAACTCTTTTTAATTTGATTAGATCATTATACTAACATTTTTATTTTCCGTAGTTTATTAACTTTGGCATTCCTAATGAGGAATTGAAAGAAATTCTCAACGCCGCAGAATTACAAGATGAATGGAATGACTCAAACCCCGTTTGGGATGTCGAACCTACTACATCGTCTAGTGGCGTATCGTCAAC
The DNA here is from genome assembly GCA_037975125.1 of Latrodectus hesperus. Taxonomy (NCBI): domain Eukaryota; kingdom Metazoa; phylum Arthropoda; class Arachnida; order Araneae; family Theridiidae; genus Latrodectus; species Latrodectus hesperus. Next base: position 39,708,451 of record CM075859.1, read on the forward strand.
TATCAAACAATCAACGGCTGAATCATCAATTTCAAACTCATCTGCTCATGTAAGTACTTGCATGTTTCATGATATTATTTTGTAATCAGTGTTATATATGAAATTTATACCAAGTTCCCTTTTTTGATAAGTTTTAAAGTTTATACGTACAGTAATAGAATTCCCTATACAATTTAAATTTTCTGACATTAGCATTGATTCAAAGTTTACTAAAGTTTGAAAAAAAAATTAACTTGAATTTATATTTCGTAATTATCAAAACACAATTGTTTGTAAAATATAATTAGTTAGTTATATACTCTACAAAATTTTAATAAAAAAATCTATTAAAATATTAAATGTTTATAAAATAATAAAAGAGAAATAAAAATTCTAAAACGAGTTATTTCGGTTTTTAGGTTTGCGATCTGTGTGGAAAAAGTTTTACCTTGAAACGTAATTTAAATCAACACTTGAAGATTCACAGTGATATTAAAAATTTTGCTTGCAATATATGTGAGAAAAAGTTTGCACGCAACAGTGCATTAAAAAGACATGTGTTAACTCACCAGCGCAATAAAATGCATGAATGTAATCACTGTGAATTAAAATTTAATTCAAGGTTAGAATTAACTGCACATGTTCGCACAACGCATCATGTAAAACGTAAGTCCACGGCCGTACCTACCCACCCTAAGCGTCTTCGAGTTCAGCAAAGAGCTCTCAACACTTTTGCCATCTTCACGTTCGAACCTCTCGAAGAAAACGAATCTGATTTTATTCCATTCTTCGGTGAGATGAGACCCAAGATTCGTAGTAAGTTGTTGGAGGAACTTGAAGAATTATCATCGATTAAATGGTACGGGGTGGTGAAAGTTTTAATGAGCAGAATGTCTGAAGATGGAGAATTAGAATTTGCCTCTCCCTTCTTCCGTTCCAAATGTGCTATTGAACTCACAACTGATACAATAGACAAGCACATTGAAGAAGGTGAAACGAAAATTCTCTCCTCTTTAGACGAGTTTACACAGAGAGGGTCTGGTTGGGTATTGGAGAAAATTTTGTTCTTTAGCATAAATTCAGCAAAATATCATCCATTAGCCGCAAGTAGCTACATACCTCTCCCAAAGAAAATAGCCCTCAAAAAGGGTGTTTTAAACATTCAGAATAATGACCACAAATGTCTCCTCTGGTGTATATTGGCTTTTCGATTCAATATTCATTGGAGGGATCATCCTGAACGCATCGGTCATTATTCAAATTTTGAAACCGATGTTAATTTGGGAGGGGTTGAATGTCCTGTTCCTGTAAGCAAAATTCCAGTAATCGAAAGATTGAACAATCTTCGTATCAATGTCTTTGGATATGATGAGGAAGTTTTCCCTCTGTATATTTCTGACAGGGAAGATGAAGATTGTTGCAATCTATTGCTCATTTCCAATGAACAGACCACCCACTACTGCCTCATAAGGAACTTTTCAAGGCTAATGAGTGATCGTACCGTCCATAATGGTGTACGACATTATTGCTACAGGTGTCTCCATCGTTTTGCTGAAGAACATTCATTAAAGAAACATGCTATTCACTGTCGACAGCATAGTCCTCAAAACATTAAAATGCCAAATCACGAAGATAACAATTTAGAATTTTCTAATTATCATTTCCAACATCCCGTACCCTACATAATTTATGCAGATTTCGAAACAATCATAGAAAAAATATCTACATGCACACCCAACACCACAACATCTTACACAAATAATATTGCTCACCATAAACCATGTGGTTATGCCTATATCATCATAGGACCAGATGGTAATACATTAAAACCTATCACAGTATATAGAGGACCCAATGCTGTTGACAGTTTCATTGAAAATATATTACGTGAGAAAGAGGAGTTGGCCAATAAATTAATTACAATAGCCCCTTTAAAAATGACACCAGAACACGAACACTCATTTAGAAACGCCACTAATTGTAACATCTGTAACAAACCACTTGGAACTGATCGCGTTAGGGACCATGACCATCAGAATTTTTCAACACCTAATTATAGACAAGCATTACATACCACATGCAATTTAAAATTTAAACTAAGTAAAAAAATTCCAGTAGTATTCCATAATTTAAAACACTATGATGGTCATTTAATTATGCAGGGTTTGGGGAAAGTCAAAGATCATACCTTGAGTGTAATCCCCCATAATTTAGAAAAGTATATTTCATTTAGCTTAAGTAAAACATATGGTAAAATACAAGTATCATTAAATTTCATAGATAGTTTTCAATTCATGAATTCTTCCCTTGAAAAATTAGTCTCTAATCTAAAACCCCATCAATTCAAAATTTTAAATCAAAATTTCAATAATTCTAACGTTCATTTATTATTAAAGAAAGGAGTATATCCCTATGAATATATGTCTGATTTTTCCAAATTTAATGAGGAAATGCTTCCTCCTATAGAAGAGTTTTATAGCTCTTTAACAGAAGAAAGTATTTCCTCTGATGATTATAACCATGCTCAAAACGTTTGGCAAAATTTTAACATTAAAAATTTAGGTGAATACCATGACTTGTACGTTAAATCTGATGTGTTGCAGTTGGCTGATGTGTTTCAAAATTTTCGGTCACTTTGCATGCAATACTATGGTCTAGACTGTGCACATTTAGTAACTGTTCCCGGTTTAGCATGGCAAGCATCGCTAAAAATGACCAAAGAAACACTCGAACTATTCACGGATATAGACATGCATTTGTTTATAGAACGTGGAATTCGTGGGGGTGTTTCTATGATAACACATCGGTATTCTGCAGCAAACAACAAGTACATGCAAAATTATCGCGAAGATGATGTGTCTAAATATATCATGTATTTAGATGCAAATAACTTGTACGGTTGGGCTATGTCTCAACCACTACCTTTTGGAAAATTCGAATGGATTTCACCATCTGATCAACTTTTGGATCATATTCTAAATTTATCAGATAATAGTTCAGAGGGATATATTCTGGAGGTAGATTTAGATTATCCTCAAACCCTGCATGATTTACATAATGATTACCCATTAGCACCAGAAAAAATCAAAGTTACAGCTGAAGATCTATCTCCTTTCGCATCCTCCTTGTTAAATGGTAATAAATTCATACCCACTACTAAATTAATTCCAAATTTAAGAAATAAAAGTAATTATATAATATATCATCGTAATTTAAAACTTTATTTATCATTAGGCTTAAAATTAACTAAAGTACATAAAATTTTAAAATTCAATCAAAAACCTTGGCTTAAAACTTACATCGACTTTAATACGGAACAACGAAAAAACGCGTCCTCATCGTTTGAAAAGGATTTTTTCAAACTGATGAATAATAGTGTATATGGAAAAACAATGGAGAATGTTAGAAAGCACATAGATGTTCAGCTAGTAAACACCGAACACAAAGCAAAAAAATTAGTAGCCGCTCCCTCTTTCAAACAATTTAAAATTTTTGATAATGATCTCGTAGGTATAGAACGATTGAGAAACACAGTGATTCTCAATCGTCCAATTTACATTGGGTTTGTTATCTTAGAGTTAAGTAAACTTTTGATGTATGAATTCCACTACAACATCATCAAGAGACAATATGGAAATAATGCATCATTGCTTTTCACGGATACAGACTCTCTTACCTACGAGATTAAATCAGAAGATGTATATGTTGATATGAAGAAAAATATCAACATTTACGATACCTCCGATTACCCTCCAGATCACCCTCTCTTCAGCATTCAAAACAAAAAGAAAATTGGATGCTTCAAGGATGAATTGAATGGGAAGCCTATCTTCGAATTTATAGGATTACGGTCTAAGATGTACACTATACTATCTTCGGAAGGTGAGAAAAAAACATCTAAGGGAGTGAACAGAAATGTTGTTAGAAAACAACTCAAACATCATAATTACAAGCGATGTCTATTTCAAAGAGAAATAAAAAGAATGGAACAAAAACGAATACAAAGCACAAACCATCAACTTTACACAACATCTATCAACAAAATCTCCCTCTCTCCTTTTGATGATAAAAGGTATCTCTTAGACGACGGTATATCCTCTTACTCTTATGGTCATCATAAGATCCCAAACAACATTCCATAATTCCTTGAAGATGATGCCGAATCCAATACCATAATTCCTTGTATATATTCATAAATCATTAGTTGTACATATTCATTTAAAAAAGCTTGGAAAATAGGCCTACTGGGGAATCTCGCCAAGCATAAAATAAAAGGAGATAACGCGCCAAATATGCTGTACGCCTTGCGTGGTGTGGAAATCAGCATTATTTTAACTAATATAAAAACTTTACAGATGTGACCATAAAGGTAAGTAAATAGAATTCAGTCATTTATTCTAAGTTCAAATCATTTACAAAATGTCTAGAATTTTATTTTAAAATAATGATCAACTTCAAAACAATTAACATTTGTTTTAAATTTCATTAATATTTTTAAATAATAAATTCTGTCAGTAGTATTCGAAAAATAATTAGTCTTTTTATCGTAAAAATAAATTCTATCTCTTTTCCAATAAAATTTAATTGATATTCTAAAATTCTCAACATTGTAATTAATATTCTAAAATTCTCTACATTGTAATTAAGTTCAGGATTCATTTCCTTTTAAATTGAAAAATAATTCATATCGTAAAAAAATAAATTCATAATATATTACACTTTAAAATACATTATAATCCTTAAACATAAAAATTCTATTTAAAATCACTACAAAAAATTCTAAGTCCAAATCATCCCCTATGATAATAAACCATAAAAACCATTCCCTTTACGAAGTCCGAGTAGCTCAGTGGTTAAGATAACGGACTACCACGGCTGAGGTGCGAGGTTCTGTCCCCACGGCTGGAAATGTTCATTTTTAAAAATAAAAATATACAGTTCAAAATTAATCCCACAGAGGGCAGCATTAGTATAAAAAGTTTGAAAATTCCTCCATAGATGGCACCACAATTCAATGACGACACTCATAGTATTAATATAAAAAGTTTCAAAATTTCTCCATAGATGGCAGCACTATTCAATGACGTCACACACTCTGCTTAGTGATAAGAACCACGTGTAAGATCACAAACATATGACGTCACTCTAAACCCTCGTATAAGACTACAAACCTATGACGTCACCGCTACTGCTGATAAGAGCCTGCTGCACGCTGCACGTGTCGGTGAACTCTCCTTTTCTCACTACTGTAGTTCAGTAAGCTCAATAATTGTGTCGGAAATTTAACTAAATTTAATCGTATTGTAATTTTAAATGCAAATTCTTGTTTTAATTTTATATACATCAGATTGTCATTTAAACTTTATACGACTAGTTTATTTTATGCAATACAATTTATTTTATCTACTATATTTGTAAATTTCTATTAAAAATCATGAAAAAAGTTTTTATACTACAAAATGAATTTTACATGAAAATATATTTAAAATACTTTATTAGTAAACTCTTCTAGTTATAATTAAATTCTCAAGGTAGTGACTGTTGCCTGTAAATGCTAATAAATATTAATAAAAGGGAAGTTTTGAAAAATCTCCATACAATTATACATGAAATAAATGGACTTGAAAATTCAGGACTCCATTTTTAGTTTTGCATTATTTCTTAAAAAAATTTTTTTAATTTTGTTAATGCAGCGAAAAACTGTCTGTTAAATGATCAAAGCTGTATTTCTTAAATATTTAATTTGACATTCAATGTACCTGTTCTAAAAGCATTTTATACCAATCTCCAAATCCGAAATAATCTTGCTTCATGTATTAGTCTCCCACTTTGATGTCAAAAAGCCGCTTTATGGAGCTGTGGTGTAATTTTTTAGTATCAGCAGTACCTAAAGTAGTCAATAAAGGAAGGGCAAGGACAACGATGCGCAATTTCCTTGGTCTCTCGACATTTTCTGCAACCAGCTTTGTTGAAAAAGTCCCATGCTATGAAGTTTTCCTTATCCTGTCTAGAGCCTGCTAATAATATTTTCCAGCTCTATTCTAGCCGTGGACTGACTAGAGGTATATTTATATCTGTTACTAAGTTATTTTTACTCCTTCAATCACCGAGTCGCAGCCATATGGTTAGCTCTCATATTTTTTGTTCACGTGGATTCGAGTCTCACCTTGGCCTTGGTTGTTTGTAGTGGTTCGAAATCACTTTAAATTGCAAGTCCCGGTTTGAGTAAACCTCTTGCGCAAAAAATGATCCAAGCAATATGCAAACAACAATATTCCTGCAGTTGATTTACTCTGAATTTTATAATCTGCCTGAGAGTAGAGATGGGAAAAAGTACATGCAATCGATATTTTACTGTAATAACTTGTAATAAGTATTTTTTACCTGATACATCTTGTAAAAAAAAATTAACCTGAAACAGGTACAGGTACAATATATTTGACTGAAAGTATCCGGCATTTGTATCCTGCCATAGGATGCAAAGTAATCAAGGTGGATGCAAAGCACTGGCTTGAAAGTACATATTTCAGGTTCAAAAGAGCCAATGAGTGTTCGAATACAGTAGCTGGAAGTAACAATATCGTTGATTTATCTATCGATACAGACGGAGGAATTCGAAGATTTCTTTAACTGGAAAATAGTGATTTGTGAGCTGGAAGTTTGGTTCGGAGTGGGGTTGGAGAGGGAACTGAGAGAACGTGTAATGAATTTCTATTGTGAAATAAAAGCGCTTTATGATTGAAATAAGCATTCGCTATACTTTTCGTCTTTGTTTATAAAACAAATGAATTGGGAAAATTAATAATTGTGATATACATTCATATTGTATGTATGTATCAATATTTATCATTCTCTTTCAACATATCACGCTTCTTTTAATGTAATAAAATCCTGATATTTTTAATATTGTTTAGCAATTTTTATTAGCTTTTATTTTTGTTATTTCTGAGAAACATTTAGTTTTACTTTAAAATAAATATTTAAAAGTTTGTTTCCCAAAATACTTTGAGTTCAACAAAAATGAATGCAATTTTTACTATATTTCAATTTCAAAAATAATTTAACTTTATTAAACTGCTGCTCTACTAATAATAAGACAGAAATTTATGAAAGTTGCGCACATAAACAGTTTTTATAAAAAATATTTCTTTATCACAAGCTCTTTTCATTAATATTTAAGTTAATCATTATCTTTTATAAAGAAACATTTAAATTAACATTACTTGTATTAAATTTTATAGGATTATATAAAATATTATAAATTATGTTTAATTTATTTTAGTTTTATTCTATTTATAAAACGTATGAAAACTTTTCCATTATTTATCCATCTGATAGATGGCAGCACAATACAAAATACAACCCATAAAATACTTAGTACTTTAAAAGAACTTATTTTAAAGAAAAGTTCGCCAGGCTAACTATGTTCCATTAGGACACTAACCACAGTACCCTTCACCTTAGCCACGAGTCTCATAAGACGTATGTTATGGGAGGGGGCTCCAAATACAGAATAACTGCAGTCTGCTTTTTCACTAGTGAGAAAGTACTGCCGAATAGTTCGCTGCAGTTAATCTTTATGGAGTGGACTCGGAAAGCTTGGCTTCATGGCTAACAGAAATCTCATTAAAATAGAAGTCTTGAAACTGTAATTGTTAGTCTGCAAAAGTATAAATAGAAAAAATTTTAGAAATCAATTTGCAAACTACATAACGCACTAATTTCTGTTCTATATGTCGCTTTGTAAAACTACCGGGCAGTAGCTTCCAGTCATTTGAACACGTGCACATAGCTTTTTTTTGGGGGGGGGGGAGGGAGCTAGTTATAAAGAATGTTATTTTTTTTTTAACTTTTTGTTCAAAACGCTGTTTTGCGCCATTACGGGAGTTCTCAAGTATAAATTGGCTTTAATAATGTTGAAACCTTAAAAATTCCTAGTATTTAGGAAGTTATACTTTAATCTGGACTCACTCTCTCATCCCGCTCCAATGCATTTCTATTGGAGGCAGCTAAAAAAATTTCAAAAATCGAAAAAACAAATGGTAAAAATAATTATTTTTAAATCCTTTCGAATGTAGAAAGGGATCAGATGCCTTAAATATTTTTCATCACTTCCAGCGGCTACAATTTTAAAGAAGGAAAAGAACCACGCGCTTTTTGGAAGTCAGAATAGTTGCAAAGCAAAATGTTACATTGTTCCATAAAAATTGTAAAGAAAATTCTCAGGTCTTTGTTTCGTTTTAAATTAGTTTAAAATGTGTTTTTCTTTTCCCAGACAAATAAAATAAGAATTCAATTATATCCAGATTAATTCAAATTGGCTACTTTTTTTAATAGCTTATTTACTGTTTTAATCCGCGCTGTGACAGTTCCAAAACTTTTAGTAACTTTATGCTACATCCTATGAAGAAAGTTCACCTATTTGCTTATTAGAGTGTATCGTTGAACAAAATTAGAAGTGTTAGTGTCCATTTTACTGCAGAAGTTCGCTCCTCTCTGCAATTTTAAAATCGTGTGCGGAGTTATCAATTGGGGGCTATATTTTAATGTTTCATTCTTGATTACATTTTTTAATTGTATTTCATTGAAAATTCTTTTTTCTTTCTTTTAACAGGGGCAAAATGAATTCCGTAGGAATTTTTCAACAAACCACTTAGCAGTGTTTCTATCAACTAATCATTTGTATATTGTATTTTAATAATATATTTATAAAATTATTTTTATTGAATATTTACTTGTGATATTGTATGCTTAAAAATGTAATAAATATAATGCATAATGCTAAATTATAGAGCAATATTTTTATTGATAATTATACCCAATAATTAAGTTTAACATTCTGGCATTTTCTGATTGCACAAAATCTAAAGCTACGGTAAGAAATTTGAAAATATGCATCGTATTACCTTCCTTAAGGACTTCATTAACAGTGGATTGTATTCACGCATTGCAAGCGAGGAAACCCTGTAAGATCACCAGCATGCTTGTTTAACAGATTCTTAATTACTAGATTATGGCGAGCCTAAGGAAGTTATTTGAGAAAAAATGTTTAATATACTTCTCATTCTCCTTTTTGACTCTTACAATTTTACATATTACAGATGGTTGAAAAAATCGTGAAAAGAAATGGTTCAAATAAGGAAAAATAATTTGAAGCGCTATTCAATTAGTTGAGTAGAATCGTTAGGCAATATCTAGCTTAGTTTTGTGAATCAGCTGTTAAAATGGCATCGATATACCTATAAAATTTCCTTCGACTTTCAATGCCTCTAAAATTTGTTTGCAAGTACGATTCAATGAATGAAATGCAGATATCAATTTCCTAGAGTTCATTGGAACTTCTGTATGATAAACACATATTTAAGTAAAATATTTATAGTTTTCAAAAACTGTGCTTAAAAATATTGATTATATTTAAGTATGCTTATTTTCGAAAACATAAAAACATTTGTTAAAATTGTTATTTTTAATGAAACAGGGATCACGTGCTTATATTCTATAAGTGTTCGCAACATTTTTCTACTACTTAAATAATAATGACATGTCGGGTTCACATTTCTAGCGTTTCTTTCTTGTGAGAAGGGTTTTGTGTGATGACGCAATTCTGGTTGCATTTTTCAGATTTTTCCAAACAAAAAAAAATTCAATAAAGTGAAAAAATGTTATCAGCAAACGCTTAATGTGTATGAAGAATTATTCTTTCCTAAAAGTATATCCAATTTAAATGTTTTAGTTAAAAGTTTCTGTAAATCTAAGATTCCCATTCAATGCTTCATTCCCTGATTATTTTTACCCCTTCAGTTGACCTTGTCGCTCTAGTAGCCGAATGGTTAGCTTCCAGACACTCAGATCACGAGTTAGAATCTCACTTCGAATTCTGGGAATTGGGGTTCAGAATCAATTTTAAAACTTAGTTTCTTGTCTAATTAGCTCTCGTGTATAAAAATTGACCGTTGAGTGACAAAACAAAATCTAATTTGATCTAGGAAAAGGAAAATTTCTAGAATACAAGAGTATAAAAACTAAAAGCAGATCTGAATAACGTGAAAAATGTAATTTCAATACATATGGAACAGTTTTCATGTTTATTGTAAATGCTCGTATATCACTTAATCAAAAAACTTTACATTTCAGTTTACTGGTGTTTTTGTGTGCAGTCAAATGCTGTGTCAATTGAATAAAACAACTGGCAGTAGAATGATCTTTTTACTGGTTCAACATTTCGCGTGTTCAAACACCACATCAAATGGTTTTTTTTTTTTTTTTTTTTTTTTTTTAGGAACTTTAAGTTAAGAAATTCAAAAGAATAATTGAGTGAAAATTTAATAAAATTTTACATATGAGCATTTTCTGTAACACATTACTTTTTCGGTGTGATTCGAGTTACTATTAAATTTACTATTAAAATGAGATTACTATTAAAATTTGTAAGATGTGTGTTTTTATTAAATATATTTTAACAGTAATTGTGTTAGCAGAATTAAATGTGAAAATATCTTGTATACCTAAGTTTTCCTTCATTATAAGTTGGTGATTTTTAGTGAGTAATTGTTTTACGATAGTTTGAATAACTTGAAAGAGTAATTCAAAATATGCGATATTAATTTAATAGGATACATTATATATTTTGTAAAAATTTTTTTAAAAAATGTATTAAATAGTAATTTAAAAAAAATTACTAAGATTATTAAAATGACATTCTAAATTATTTTTAAAATTAAGATTATCACAATATTAAAAAGCTAAAAATGTGATAAAGTAGTCCAAAAAAGATACAAAAGTAAAATGTGCGTATTAACGCAGTCTTTTTACTTTGTTTTGAAATTTTCAATCGAGTATTTCTAAAGTTGCTTTTTCACATAAGATTCTTCATATTGCATTGCTGTGCAGAACATAAGCAACAATGCAAATTTTAAATGGGTAACCAAGATATTTCAGAAAAAAGGTTCTGCGATCAATACAATGAGCAGGCAACTCAGTAGGAATATCGCGCGTTTGCAATTGTCGCGAACAAAACAAGAGGCGACGTGAGCCTACGCAAAATGCGTGCGATTCACGTGTGCAGCTCGAGACTACAATCAAAGGAAGTACGGAGGTTCAATCAACAACATTCGCTGCAAGTACAGGTGATTTTTTTAGTGAAATAGGGGTAGAAATCACACTTAGATTACTTCACATGTAGAATTATAAAGCTTTAGGCGGGGTAGTAGTACGATCACTTTAGCTGAGTTCGGAATGAACTAAAGTCGTGTTTTACGCTCTTGAAAAACCTTCTAAATCATACAGCTCTTGGAAATGTTGATGGCCACCCATAAAACTGCAGTGGATATCGTCCTGTAGGTGAAGAGCCCGAAATCAGTTAGCAAGCACTATTACTCAGCAACTGATGCAACAGGGCAAAAAATGTGGCTTATTCTGTGTCCAGGCGCCTCCACGAAGGTGGCCTATTCGCCCGTCGCTTATTTTTAATAAAGCTTATTTTTATTTGATTGTACATTGTATTCATTTTTTGCTTAATTATGCTTTCGCATTGGTTAAGTACAAAGGGTTGTCTCTGAATTCCAATGCCGAGCTGGCAGCCGAATGATTAACGCTATTGCCTTCGGTTCAACAGTTCGTGGGTTCGAATCCCACCTTGGGTATGGATGTTTGTAGTGCTTCGGAATCCACTTTAAACCGTAAGTCCCGGTCTAATTAGCCCTCGTGTGCAAAAAAATGACCGTTGAGCGACAAACAAACCAAAACAAACCAAACCTGAATTCCAATGTCCAGATTTCTCATAAAGTTATTGCAAAGGAGAAAAAAAAACAATCTCTAACTTAAGTTATTTACATCAATATACTTTTATCTGTAATGTCTGCTCATTTTCTATTCGGGTAATTTGTGTCCGAAGGATTACATAATTTTGAACATGGGCGTGCGTGGGGTATAACCCGCAAGTGTAGCCGTACTAGTTCTAGATCTCCAGTAATTTTAAATGGAACAAATTTAAATACTCTTGCTACGACACCATTTTATACAAATATGCCTCAGGCTCTGGAAACTTTCTGATTTAAAGTTGTAAAATGCTTGAAATAGATCAACTTAGAACAATATCCCATTTTATGTTTGCTCAAACTTTCCAAATGTTGTGCGAAATTTTAATTTTCCTCATTTTATTCCAGTTTTTACAGAGGTACATTCATTTCCTTATTTGGTTTTAGACAACAATTTTTCAGGTTCCTCTCACGAAACTAAGTACACTTTATATCTAGATTTGCATAGCATTAAATGTTTATGCAAAAACTTCATAAAATTTGCGTATACTTATATTAAAATTTAAATTTCTCCTTTAGTACTTTTTGTGGGTTATCGGAAACAATTTCACTTAAGACACGCTTATCTGAGCCATCAAATTAGTGTTTTCTAATTCAATGGCTCAGATTACAGGGCACAAGACTTACTGAAAAGAAAAGAGCTGATGACTGATGTTCAAATTATTTTTTGAGAACACATTGATCTTTATGGAAATAATTTTAACTTGGTTTAATCTTGCCTGAAATTAGGTAGAAACAATTGAATTTCTACAATTGTGATAGTGAATTCATCATTGTTTAGATTTAAGCAGGTATTGATTCTGTTAACCCTCTGGCTACGCAAACTGCGATTTCTATGGGCATCTCAAATGTAGAAAAAGTTGCTCATCCCATTATTTTCGATGTGTTTCTCTTCCATTATTTAGGAGCGAATAATTCCTTTTTATTGTTTAACCAGTGAAATAAATTATATACAGTATTTGAGGTTTAATTTGGGTTCTGACCAACTAAATTGATGTACTTGTTATTTACCATTCCAATTTATTACCGTTTTCTCAAATAAGAAATGGCTGATAAAAATGTTAAGTGATTGATAGTATATGTTTCTAATGATTTATATGAGATTCTGAAAATGATTTTGATAGGCATATATTTTTTCCTTGTACATTAACTTTTGAATAGCTTCCACGCGATCAGGTAAGGGTTTGATATACCAGACGCAATAACTTTAACTCTTAAGAATTCTAGTGATTCTATACCCAATATTCTTTAGAGGATTTGAGAAAGAAGCCATATTTGAGGCGTTGAAATAAAAGTTTAAGATATTGAAGATGCTCTTTAAAACTAGAAGCAATTAATGTCATTTGCGAATGCCTAGGGGAAAGGCAATCCTCTACGTTTTAAGTCGATGAATCTTTGAAATGTTGAAGAGGCATTACGAAGTCCAAACTGCGTTTGAGTACTTTCATAAAGTCCAAAAGGAGTAGTTATTGCAGATTTATTAATGTAATCTGGAGGAATAGGAATCTGGTAGTAGGTTTTGACTAAATCTATGTGACTGAACATTTTTTTTTCGTACAATTCAGATTAAAAGTCCATTATATTTGGAACACTTTACTTATCTTTAATTGAGCTTTTAGTGCTCCCTAATCATCAATTGGTTTCCAGTCGGAACTGTTCTTCTATGGAACAATGTGTAGAGGTGAAGAATAGTTACTTTTGGATGGACGCGTATATCCTAAGTCAATCATACGTTGAAATTCACTTTTAGCTATTTTGAATCTCGTTGGACAAGAGACGAAGTTTTGTTGATACAGGTGGACTTTTTGTTTCAATGTAGAGAACAACTGAATGTTTAATTTCTTGATTGGGACATGGAGGTATAGTGATTTCGGGAAATTCACTTAAAAGTTTATATTTACTATTTCCATTAATTAATTTAATAGAATGAACTACATCTGGTTGAAATTTACCTATTGATTTTAAATAGGAATATAAATTTATTAAACGTTTTCTTCAAAGATCACATGTTAAATAAAAAGTATATAAAAAAACCTCCAATTATAGGTGTTTAAACTGTTCCAACTAGAAATGGCGATTTAAGAGTTCGGTGTAAATTTAAATTCACATGTAAAAGTTTTTGCCCAAAAATTTAATTGGTTGCTGAAGCTAAGCACTATAGGATTCTGCTTTTTTTGTGCATATGATGCAGGAATAATGTTAATGCCGCATCCTGTATCAATTAAAATGATGCATTATTTCTGCTAACATTTACAAAGAGGCGACGAGAATAATGGAGTTGGTCGCCTTTACTCTTCGCGATTCTCGTTTTTTTCAAACAAGAAAAAACGCACTTCCTTACATATTTTCCGAAGGTACCCTGATACCAACAACTAGAATTCTTTCTGTTGACACTTGACCTCGAATTCTGCCGGGACCGAGAGTTCCGACGAAAGAACGTAGGGAAGATCAGAAAAGGGAAGCACTCCGACTCACAGGACCAGTTCTTCCACATTCTTTGTGTGGAGGGTGATCTGCTTTTTCAGTTCACTGACTTCAGGGCATGAAAGAGTGGGGGAAGAGACACTGCCAAATTATGTGCGATGGGGTTGACTTCCATTATCCGCTCAGCATTTCTACGGCTATCTCTATGTTGAGGGGAGTCATTGCTTGGAAATTATTTTGCACATGCGTCGGCAGCTGTTATCGAAAGAGTTCATGGATATCGTCATTTGAGAGGGTGTGGGATGATGCTCTTCACAGTAGGATTTGTAGCAACTCTGAGGGTTTCCGGTCACTAAGATACTCGCCAGACAGGAGTTTTTGACTCTCGGCTTGTGATGATTCCCCGGTTCTTTTGATCTATTGTTCTTTTATTTGCTCGAAGTGATTGTTGTTATCTGGAAAAATAATAACATCTCAAACGATGCTTCCAGCTTCTGCTGGCAGGTGGGCAACGATGTAATTATACTTTGTCTGTCTGATGGCTTGGCTTTAGGTTTTGCTTGTTTGAAGGCACTTTCACAGGTGGTAAACCACCTGTGAAATGGTGGGATTATGAGAGGAGATTATTTATGTGTGTGTACAAAAAAAAATGAAGATAATTTTACAAGTCCATATTCTCAGAAGGATAAATTTGCAAGTCCGTTTCATCATTTTATGGTGATGGATGTTGTTGGTTGCGTTAACTAATCATTTTTAAAATATAATTTATTAAAGATAGCTAAAAGATTGCTGAGAGTCGTTACATGCGACCGTATCGGTCGGAATCTAACATCGAATGCGTATGTTCACTTCAAAAGGATTCTTTTCCGACAAGTAAGAGGGGTCTTCTCAATATTGCGTTCATTACCTTCACTGAAGGGAATGTGTTTATATATTAACGTAAACACACTACAGAGTATACCTCCAGTGAGGGAACAAACAATAACTAACATTAAAAAATCAAATAAGTTTGTAATACACATAATTCAGTCACAATTGTTCCAAGAAACATGTACAAAAGATAATATGAAATGCAAATAAGTTGTTATAGAGAAAATAAAATGAAATTAAAATCAAATAATTGTGAATTATATCAATGTGTAAAATAAAATGAAATGAATATTTATAAACTAAAAATATAAACTACATTTTAGATAAGCGCATTTTCCCAATAATCTTTCTATACCTATCTCCCTGATCTAGCAACAATTGATTTTTCTACATTTTTATTCTCATTCACAAAAGATATTCTGCATCTGACCTGTCTTAAATCTGTCTGCATTTGGCTCGTATCTGTCAATTCCTTTATCTGATGTGAGAAGAGGTGTTAAAAAGCTAATTTATATGTTCTCTTTGGCAGGAATAATAGAACATGCAGGTTAATAATAAATTGTGTGCCATATTTCCATGTGTTACATCATTAACAGTTTTACCGCTACGAAGTGTTGATATCCTTTTGACTCGCCTTCGTATCGGACACACATCTACACACATAGACGTTTATTCTTGAGCGAATTAAATCCATGACGTGAAAAGTGTGATGAACTTTACTTATTATTTACTGTTTATCTTATATTAATCTCATATCAAGATTTAATGAGCGCTTATACTTTTTTAATACTAACATTTTAACTTTGGTTGATTTGTTGTGGGGGACCAGTTTCACCGAAACCTATTCGGCTTTTTAAGAGCAATAGGTTTCTTACATTTTTTTAAATTTAAATTTTAAGAATTTTGTGTGTAATTGTATATATTTAGTTTTTTATGCATATAGCTTTTAAATATATACAGGTATTTTTGTTTTTCAAATATTTTAATGTTGCTTGGGTTTCGAAAAAAAAATATTATTACTACACAAAATCTTAGTTTTTTCACAGCTTGTCTTATTTTCGACCTCGATCCTAAAATCAAACCTTTACTGTAAATATAATTCCGAAACGGGCTGAATATTTAAGATTTGACCAGATATTAATTACAGAATGTGATATATACATATTATGTGGTTAAATTTAGAGCATAATTTAGCAAATCTATTAGCAATATCAAAATGTATTTTCTTTCATTGTGAAAGGATGTAGCTGTATAAATTTAAAATTCCTTACGAATTTTTTATTTTTATTATTTTCTTTTTTTTTACGGTGGTTGTGTCTCTGATGATTCTTTAAATGGGTGGTTTTTATGCATCCAGATTCTTTATTAAAAAGGCTCTTTTATGAGACGTAGGACGTCTGTTTTAACGTCTTAATTGAATATAATTAATATATTTTTTTTGCTTATTTTCGCTTACTTGTATCGCTGAGCATTTTTTTTATCTTACACTTCCTCAATAAAAATACTTTGTTTTATATGTGTCAGTTTTATTGTCTTTTTTTTCTCTTGTTTTAAGCATTAGTTTACTGGATGCAATGAATTCTCATGTTTTACCGGACTTGAAAGTTTTTTTTTTTAAACATTTTTCTCTTATAACTTACATTTATGCCCAATAAAATATAAGAGTTGTTTCATTCCTAAGCAAAAGTTGTATTTACCACATTTTAAAGACGACTCGTGAAAATTTTTAGGTTTTAAAAACTTAAATTTTGGCAGGTTCGCTTTTTAATTTTTCCTCAAAAACTCATTCTTTTGAAATGCGTTTTTATTTCAATGTTAAAGTATCACCACAACTCCTGAATTAAAATTTTTGAAGATAAATTGAAAATACTTAATTTCGATAGCTTGTTTTGAAATATATTTTTAAAATTGTTTTAACTATTTTTAAATTGTTTCAATATTTTGAGGATATGCTTAAAACATTAATAATTTAAGAAGGACAAAGAATTTAGAAATTTGAAAAACTAACTTCAGTTGTAAATACATTTATGAATACCAGGAAATATTTTTATTCAATCAGACGTTCAGGCTGAGCATGTGTTGAAAGTTTCTCACACGCTGTTGGAAGTCTTTAAGCAACAACGAGTGGCAGCCTGAATATCGTTGCTTTCTCACCACCTTAGCGAATCCGTATTCAATTGAGTGCTGACCACTAACGAAAAGTAAGTTTTATGACACTCCCAAGCGTTCCAAACATTGGTTGTCACCCTAGAATACTCTCTCGCACAACGAAAGATCACCTGTGCACCCACACAAGATTATGCTTTGTGTCTCTCGGACTAGTCGTCAAGTCGTTCACTTTGGGCTAAGCGGTCACTATGGACCTATACTCGCAGCAATTGGAACATGTGCAACAAGCATTTTCAACAGAAGAAACCAGTTTTGGTTTATCACAAGATGTACTGTTCTTGCCCAATAACTCATAGTGCGATGGGCCGGCGCTGTATGACTCATCGCTCTTCCATTCTCAAGTCATACAGCCTACCAAATCATACAGTGACTTGATTGGAACACTTTGTGCCATCACATTTGTGAATGATCTAAAAGTGAAGTTCTTGGAGAGAAGCGCTACTATTTTATCTTCGCATAACACCGATTAAAAGAGAATCGAATCTCATAAAATTAGAGTAAATTGAATTGAAATTAAATCAAGAAAAATAAATTTTTTATTTAATTTGAATATTGTTAATAATTTTTGTAAGTTTAATAAACAATAATAGCAAAATTGCTCAAGATTATTATGCATCTGCAATTTTTTTTTTCTTACTGTGATTGAAAAATAAATCTCTGAACTCTAAAAGTAAAATAAATATTTATTCTCAGAATTTCAGAGCAGTTTGTTGTTGTTACCCTCAATGTACCCTCAATGTTTGTTTTGACTACGTCAACAATGGGCATTTCCGGTGTCAGAGTTAAGAACCATTTGAACTACTAGTGTCTCGAGATAGAGCCCTTATCGTCGGCTCCAGAAGATTTTGGCTGTGATTCAGTGACTTGACGATGTAAATAATGCTATAATTTTTTTTGGTTAGCAAGTTTATCTTATTGAAAATTTTTACTCATTTTTTTAAACTTGCCTTTCTAAAACTTAGCATATTTTTCTTCTTGTATAAAATACTGAGTTTCTTCTAAAATATTTTGTACAAATAACTGAGAAAACTTATTAAATTTTATATTATTTATAAATTTCCTCATTAATAAAAACCAAAATCTTATATTTTCAAATAAATGAGTTATACTGGCAATCGAATTACAGATATTTATTGCATTAGTGTAGCTTGAGATTTATCTTAGAAGAGTTTTTAATTTAAAAGATAGACAATCTACACACTAAATAAAAAAATCTTTTAGTTTCGCAATTTTTTTTTCATTGAAGCTTGTTAAAACAACTCCTGTATGCAAAAAAATTAAATTAAAAAAACAACTTGAGTAAATAAATTTATATTTAAACCAAACAAACAATAGTTTTGCGATATGAGCATGATGAAGTGAAAAACAGAAAAAAAAACGACTTTAAGTAATGAATTTATAATGAAACTAAACATTTGTCATGTAAACATGGTAAAGTGACAATTTACAGACATTTTGTTTGATATATTTAGTGAAAAAAATTTATTCAATTTTACCCTCAATTTTTAACTTATATTTTATTCCTATTTATGTTTATAATATCTTTATTAAAACACAGAAATCAGAAAGAAATGTGATACTGAATGTCTTTAAATCTTTTATACTTATAAATGAGGAAATTAATAATTTTTCTCATTTTTATAAAAATTGAAGAACTTTTTTTTTCTTCTAATAAATGGTTTGGTTTATTTGTTTGTTTGTCGCTCAACGGTCATTTTTTGCACACGAGGGCTAATTAGACCGGGACTTACGGTTTAAAGTGGATTCCGAACCACTACAAACATCCATGCCCAAGGTGGGATTCGAACCCACGAACTGTTGAACCGAAGGCAAGAGCGCTAAGGCTGCCAGCTTGGCTCTAATAAATGAGTTGTACTCTTATATTGAACTACAGAAGTTCAATATTTACAGCTTGTGATTTATCTTATTTAGAATTTTTAATTTAAAAAATAAACAATGTACACACTAAATACGAAATTTTTTAATTATGCAGTTTTTTTATTGATATTTATAATACATCCAAAGTTTATTAAAATAATTTACGTGCGCAAAAAATTTTTAAAAAATTTTTAAATTGAATTGACAAAAATTTTAATTTTGGCTTTAGAAAAAAAACTTGAGATAAGAATTTGTAATTAAACCATGATAAAAAGTGTCAAAACTATATCTGCGAAAAAATAAATGTCGTTAATGATACGATTTAGCATCATATAAAATACAAATAAAGTTTTTATCTATTTGTATTTTATATGGTGCGAAGATATAAGTAAATTATTCTGCTTTTCCTTCATATTTCGAAAAATACTTATTAAAATTTGCAAATTAATGTAAATAATTTAATCGAAGACCATATGGTTGCTAAAACTAAGTCTGAACAATATCCACATTTTATACCGCCTAATTATTGCAACTAATTTCTTCAAGTGTGCATGCGTTAGAATTCCAGTCTGGAACCGACGTTCAGGAACACTAGTATTTGAACTGGTCCTACTTATTCCCTCCAGTGTCTCATGATAGAGCCTTAAGCGTCGGTTCCAGACTGGAATTCTAACGCATGCGCACTTGAAGAAAAAAGTTGCAATAATTTGGCATTATAAAATCTGAATATTATTCAGACTTAGTTTTAGCAACTAAATGGTATTTGATTTGCTTACTTACATTCCTAATTCTCTTGTGTGCGAGGGCAAAGAATTAAGAAAAAAAGAATGGGTATTTATATATTATCCCCTCGGCCCTTCTCGGCTTAAAAATAAATCGTAGTATTTTGCAAATTTTAATAATTATTTTTGGAAATATGAAGGAAAAGCGGAATAGTTTATTTATATCTTAGCATAATATAAAATATACAAATAGATAGAAACTTAATACGTATTTTATATAGTGCTAAATCACACACATCATTAACGTCATTTATTTTTTCGTAGATATTGTCGACGGGATAATACGTAAGCACCAAAGAAGGGTGGATTGCAATTATCACATTTTCTTCTGATTTCTGTATTTTAATAAAGCTAAACATAAAGGGGGGAATAAAATGCCATGGTAAAATTAATTTTACGAAATAATATGTTTTTGACACTTTATCATAGTTTAATTGTAAATTAATATCGCAAAGTTTTTTTTTTTTTCCTCCAAAGCCAAAATTGAAATTTTTGTCAATTATAATTAAAAATTGCTTAAAAAATTTTTTGCACACATGAATTGTTTTGATAAACTTTGGTTATAATATAAATTTCAATAAAAAAAAACTGCACTGTTAAAATATTTTCTTATTTAGTGTGTACATTATCTATTTTTTTAATTAAAAATTCTAAATAAGATAAATTATAAGCTGTAAATATTAAACATCTGTACTTCAATTTAAGAATACAACTCATTTATTTGAAAAAATAAGTTTTTAAATTTTTAAAAATGAAAAATTTTATAAATTTCTTCATTTATATGTATAAAAGTTTTAAAAGCACTCAGTATTATATTTCCTTCTGATTTCTGTGCTTTAATAAAGATATTATAAACATAATGGGAATAAAATATCATGTGTAAAAAAATAAATAAATTTTATTTTTTACACATGATATTTTATTCCCATTTATGTTTATAAATCTTAAAAAAAGTAAACAGTAAAAAAATTAATTTTTTCGCTAAATATACCAAACCAAATATTTATAAATTGTTATTTTACTATGCTTAAATGACAAATGCCTGGTTTCATTTTAAATTCATTATTTCAAGTCGTTTTTTTTCTGTTTTTCACTTTATCATGCTCATATCACAAAGCTATATTTTATGTTAGGTTTAATTATAAATATTTTAGTTCAAGTTGTTTTTTTTTAATTAAAATTTGTGTCATGTTTAATTATTTATTTATTTGCCTACATTAGTTGTTTTAACAAGCTTCAGTTAAAAATCTGCAGAGCTAAATTTTTTTTCTTAGAGTGTAGATTGTCTACCTATAAAATTTAAAAAATTCTGCTGAGAATAAATCACAAGCTCCAATACAATAAATACCTGTAATTCGATTCAAAGTATAACGCATTTGTTTGAAAAAATAAGATTTTGGTTTTTATAAATGAGGAAATTTATAAATAATATAGAATTTAATAAATTTTCTCAATTATATGTATAAAAGATTTTTGAAGAAACTTAGCATATTTTTCTAGTATAAAATACTAAGTTTTAGAAAGTTTAAAAAATGAGTAAAAATTTTCAATAAGTTAAACTTTCTAACCAAATAAATTTATAGCATTATTTACATCGTCAAGTCTTTGAATCACAGCCAAAATCTTCTGGAGCCGACGATCGGGACTCTATATCGAGATACTAGTCTTTTTCCCTCCAGCTGGAATTTATTGTCATATATTAGATACAGAACGATATACGCATACTGACTACATATGCGGAGAAAATCTACGTCGAAACATGGTGAAGGAAATCAATGTGGGGGGGGAAGGTATAATCAACACTCCCTAGATATAAGGCCTGCGCGCTGATTTCATGACTTTACAGTAGTGATTGAGGGGAATAAAGAGAATGGTTTAAGACAGATACACTGAGCGATTGTAAAGTGAACTTTGTGAAATATATTTAGCTTTTAACTTTGAGAAATATATTTATTAAGAATTCTCTCTTCAAATACCATGTCTGAAGATTTTGTTTCATGTATAAGATTTTCATTTAAAAAAATATGCGATTTATATATATAACCAACTTACGTTTCCTTACTGTAGTGTCTATTCTGTAGAAGAAAGTACAACTCGAACAAATACAAACATTTATTATAAAATTAATAATTAATAGTATTATATATTAAAATTATAATTAATAGAAATTTGATTATGACCCTACACGGATAACAGAACAAACACCCAAGGAGAGCCAGCAAAACCTCCTCGTTCGCTGGTCAAAGACAATCTCTCCCCGCCGGAGTGGACTCCCTCCTCTCCTCTCTCCTAAGGACTACAGCGCCATCATGTGAAGAGAATGAGGAGTATCCTAACACTACACCCTTCCCGCAAGTTTTGGGTTTATGTCCCACACGTAAACACATAACTGAATTAAATATGTTAGAATACAAAAGAATACCACAGACTTAATAATATTTTTGCAAACAATTAATAAATATTAAACATAAAATAAATATGAACTTGGAATTAGGAAATAATTATAGGTATATAGAAAAAATTATTTGCACAAATGAATTACTTAAAATTCATAAGTATGCATAGAATAATGAATATTAATAATATGTATATAAAAAGATATAAAACAAAATTAAAATAAATCTATCCACTAAATATATATAAATAGACATTAATGTAAATAAACAATATACCAGTAACATTAATGTAAATAAACAATATACCAATACAATTGATGTAAACAAACAATATACCAATACAATTGATGAAAACAAACAATATACCAATATAATTGATGTAAACAAACAATATACCAAATACTAAGATACAACTAAAACAAAATATTTTCACTGAAATATATTTACATATAGAGAGTTTATACACTAAGCACTGAAGTCAGTTTTTATCTGGAAAAAGTCTAGATAAAGCATCTGCATCAGGCATCTTAGATCCTGCACAGTGTCTGATAGTTATATTATATCTCTGAAGAGCAAACACCCACCTCTGAAGACGAGATGATTGAGGTGCAAATTTGGTCAAGTATGGTAAGGGATTGTGGTCAGTATAAAACTCAATTTCTGAACCAAAAATTATCGATTCAAACCTTTTTAACGACCACTTTATTGCATAAGCCTCACGTTCAACTGTAGACCAGGATTGTTGAGTTTTAGTCAATTTTTGACTAGCATGTGAAACAGGATAAATCTTATCATTGGCACGCTGAGACAGGCAAGCACCAACTCCTACCTGAGAAGCATCAGAGTAAATTATGAAAGGCTTACCTAGTGATGGAGTGTGAAGTGAAGGTGCCTTAACTAAGGCTTGTTTTAGAGATGTAAACACTGTGTCGTGCACTTCAGTCCAGGGAATATTGTCAGGCACACGTTTCTTAGTAAGCTCAGTTAATGGATATACTAATTCAGAATATTTAGGAATGTACTCACGATAGAAGTTACACAACCTTAACACACTCCAAAATTCCTTTTTGGTTGTTGGTCTTTTAAGTTGCTGTATAAATTGCACTTTTTCCGGATCAGGTTGATGTTCTCCAGAGCCAATAATATGTACTAAGAACCTGATACAAGGCATGGCAAAATCACACTTGTTTATATTGATAGTAAAGTTGAGCTCCTTTAATTTTCCTAAAATAATATTTAGATGCAATAACTGTTCTAAATTATTAGAAAATATAGCTACATCGTCAATGTAAGTAATTGAAAATTCCTTAAAGGAAGATAGGGCTTTATTCATTACCCTTTGAAATGTAGCGGCGGCATTCTTCAATCCAAACGGCATGACTTTGAAACGATATTGAGACCTATGGGTTTTGAATGAGGTGAAATCACGACTAGCTTATTCTACTGGAATAGCCCAGTAACCCTTCAGTAGATCCAATGTGGAAATAATATTAGCCTTTCCAATACAATGAATTAATTGCATTGAATCTTCCATAGGAAAATCATCCGTTTTTGTCACAGCATTAAGAGATCTGCAGTCGATACACATACTAATTCCTCCATTCTTTTTGTTTACACATACCACTGGATGTGCTATTTCAGCCAAGCTCTCCTCTATGAGATCTAATTCCAATAGTTCATCAATCTGGTCATCTATTTGGGATTTAAGAGCCTCTGGAATTCTGTAAACATAAGGTTTTTTACGTTCTTTCCCTTCAATAAGACTCAGCATAGCTTCTGTGAATTTTTGTATTATCTATGTGTTATAGATATTTTAACAAATAAAACGGAAACTGCAAAGTTTCGGTAAATATTATTTTATCAAGTGTCACCAAGAATAATTTACAACCCTATGGGAAGAGACACGTGACAGCAGGAAGCTACTGTTTAATTCATGATATTAATCTCTCGAAGGATGAAAAATCAGAACTTTCTTGAATTTTCTTTGATCTGTCAAATCCACATATGATACAATTTCAATATTTGATCCACACATAGTAAAATTTTCTGGGGAACATACACATCCAAGTGAAGAAATGTATAGTCTGTGGTGGGCTTCAGACTCAGACATACAATGTATGTTATGCTGTTGACACTGCTAAATTCAAAATTTTGTGCTCTTCCAGACATATCAAGTCCTGAGAACAACTTTGGCATAATCTTAATTTACAGTTATATTCCTTATAAATTTTATAATTTTGAATTAAGATTATGTCAAAGTTAAAATATTGGCTATAAAATATTAATTAAAGTTATTACATGTTGTTTAAGTGAGTTAGAAGATATTTATTTTAAATTTTAAACACCTAATCAAACCAACTAAACATAATTTTCCATTGAGATAGAATTAGATAGTAACAAAATAAAAACACGTTAGTCTTATTTTATTCGAGTATTTTCTTTTCCTTATTACTACATTACAAAAAACTTACTACTTTAAGAAGTCGCATACAGAGCTGATTAATTAGAAGTATCCATTTGATGTCACACTTCCGCAACTCGACCGTTGCTCATGGCAACCGAGACGGTGAATTTTTTTTTGTGCACAAACAAGTATACCACGCTGTATAATTTAACGCTTGTGACGAAATTTTGAAAGGGAAGTGTAGGATTTTTATTTAAAGCATTGCGTATGTAAATGATATTCTTAATTAACTATAACAAACTGCAATATAAGTTTCGTTTAAAACTCTATAAATGCATTAATGATGAATTATAAATACTCATTAAAAATAAGCATTGCAAAATATAGAAATGCTTATTCTTAAATGAGTTTTGCTAACAATCAATGTTAAATTTACCAAATGCTTCAGTAGAAGCTCTTCATGAAAAAGTAAATATTTATTATTTTATAATAGTGAAGGAATTATTTTTTTAAATATTTACTATAAAATGGAATTTTTTTTGTTTTATATTTTTAAGTTAGAATAAAATGTCTGCAATGCTTTATTTATAAGTTAAGTATACATGCACATAAATGTTTGTATTGATTAAACGTACATGAACTTTTACATATTAAAAACGCTTAATTCTAAAGTTTAACATTGGAAAAAAAGATACATATTTTTATTTACTGATTTCCATAAATTTTATGCACCAAGCTTATTACACTAAATATTTTTATGTTCAATAGAATATATAAATAAAATACTTGAAAATAAATATTTTTATGTTGTATGTATTGATACATAACTATTTGTTTCAATGTAGGAAAACCTACACATCTGAATGACATGAATAATCCTGACTGTGCTTCTTCTCTCAAGCTAGGACACAATAAAATTCGTATCAATGCCAATACAGCCAATGGAAGATACAAAAGGTAAAGTTTGTTGTTTTCCACCCTATGTGCTAAAAAAACTGATGTCTAATCTTTCCTATAGTTCAGTGTTTATTTTCCTTTTTAAGAATGATTCGTAGGTATTATACAATTGATCATATCAATTAAAAAATTATGTAACCAAATATTGTGAATTAAAGCCAAGTATTGCAATTTAGAGTCTGTATTGCTGATTTACTCCTTAAGCTTATATTTTGCTTTATATTCTTTATTTTTAGCACAAGTAAACTTTGAATTTATGGTTACAAGTTCCATGACCATTACCAACATAGAAATTGAATTGAAAACAAGCAATATAAAAATAATTTTTTAAAGTCAATTCTAACTTAGAAAAAAAATTTATTTTAGCTAATTATTATTAAATAATTACAATTAATATAAATATGTATATACATATGACAGAATTAAAATATTAAGTGGCAAAGTTCCTTGTAATTTTCTAAATATTTCTGGAAAAAAAAGTACACCAAATGCTACAGTGACTGCTTTAATATAATAACTGCACTCATATTTAATAGTTTTTAAATTTAGTGCAACCACCTTTTAAATTTATGATTAAGAATTAGAAATTGAAATATATAAATTGCTTTTTTCTTCCTATTTTGAAAAATAATTAAAATTTGAAATATTTCATGACATATATTTTTGCTGAAAATAGTCAATGGGATAATAAATTTATATTACAATGAAAGTTATAGCCAATTATATTATTAGTACAAATAATAATTGTCTATAACTTCCGTAAAAGTGTGTATTTGCTTATTATTATTAATAATTAAAAATTTGAGGATGTTTAATTTATTCAGATTTTAAATTTCTTTTTTTAGATTAAGTAAAAGATTTGAGGCAAAACAAATGCTCAAAGAGAATCTCGCAATTTATCTCTTCCTAGAATTTCAGATGCTATTTCTGATATCCATGATGAACCAAGTACTGTTCTGGAAGTAGGAGATATTCAATTGAAGGAGTCGGCAATGGATGTGGTGGTTTCTGTTGTTGAAAGTCACAAGAAAATCAATTCTGTTTCTTGTCAAACTATGATGACTGCTACAGACATCCCTAACTTACAAGAAAAACTGAATTATTTCCGAAGCAAAATATACCAGTTGCAAGAAAATTTAGACTCAATGGAAATGAGGAAAGAAACATACGAAAATAATGACAGGAAAGTTTGCTTTTATATGGATTGCCAAATTTTGCAGTACTTATGGTACTTTTTAACTTTTTGTCCTCTCATGCAAAAGAAGCTCCTCGTAGGGTTCTTTCATCTTTTCAAGTGTTCATTTTATTTTTAATGAGATTTCGTTTAACTCTGAAGACACAGGATTTAGCTTACAGGTTTAATGTATCTCACCATACTGCATCTAGAATTTTCATTAAATGGCTAGATATTGCTTTCATTTGTTTAAAAGGTACTATAATATGGCCAGAGAGAGAAAAATTAAAAAAAAAACTGTGCCTTCAATATTCCGAAATTCTTTACTATCAGGTGTAGTAGTAATTTTAAACGGTTTTGAGATATTTATTGATAGACCAAGTTCTTTGATAACTCAGGCAGAAACATAGTCTAATTATAAGCACCATAATACCATCAAATTTTTATTAGAAATTACACCAAATGGATCTGTTTCATTCATTTCAAAAGCTTGGGGTGGTCGTGTAAGCGACTAGACTTTAACAGAACAGTGTGGCACATTGGAGAAATTATTGTCTGGCGATAAAATGCTAGCTGATAGGGGTTTTAATAAAAGAGATAGTGTTGGATTTTTTTACGCAGAATTAATTTTACCGGCTTATAGAAAAGGCAGAAACCAACTTTCTGCACATGAAATCCAAGATACTAGAAAACTCTTAAGTTTACGGATCCATGTTGAACGAGAATAATGAGAAAAGGAGAGTTCTGCGGCACGCGCAGCACAAAGCAGCCTCTTATCAGCAGCAGCAGTGACGTCATAGGTTTGTAGTTTTATACGAGGGTTTCGAGTGACGTCATATGCTTATGATCTTACACGAGGGTCTTATAACAAAGCAGAGTGTGTGACGTGATTGAATAGTGCTGCCATCTATTGAGAAACTTTGAAACCCTTTATATTAATGCAAAGAGAGACGTTATATGTAGTATTTGAATCGTGCCGCCATCGATATTGAGAACTTTTCAAACTTTTTATACTAATGCTGCCCTCTATGGGAATAATTTTGAACTGTATATTTTTATTTTTAAAAATGAACACTTCCAGCCGTGGAAGTCCGTTTTCTTATCCACTGAGCTACTCGAACTTCGTAAAGGAAATGCTTTTATGGTTTATTATCAGAGGGGGTGATTAGGACATAGAATTTTTTGTAGTGATTTTAAATAGAATTTTTATGTTTAAGAATTATAATGCATTTTAAAGTGTATAATAATATGAATTAATTTTTACGATATGAAGATAAATTATTTTTCGATTTAAAAGGAAATGAATCCTCAACTTAATTACAATAATGAGAATTTTAGAATATTAATTAAATTTTATTAGAAAAGATAGAATTTATTTTTACGATATAAAGATAAATTATTTTTCGAATACTACAGACAGAATTTATTATTTAAAAATATTAATAGAATTTAAAACAAATATTACTTGTTTTGTAGTTGATCATTTTTTTAAATAAAATTATAGACATTTTGTACATAATTTGAACTTAGAATAAATGAATGAATTCTATTTACTTACCTTTATGGTCACATCTGTAAAATTTTTATATTAGTTAAAATAATGCTGATTTCCTCACCACGCAAGGCGTACAGCACATTTGGCGCGTTATCTCCATTTATTTTATGCTTGGCGAGATTCCCCAGTAGACCTATTTTCCAAGCTTTTTTAAATGAATATGTACATTTAATGATTTATGTAAGTAATTTTAATATATGTAACAAAGAATAATGGTATTGGATTCGGCATCATCTTCAAGGAATTATGGAATGTTGTTTAGGATCTTATGATGACCATAAGAGTAAGAGGATATACCGTCGTCTAAGAGATACCTTTTATCATCAAAAGATGAGAGGGAGGTTTTGTTGATAGATGTTGTGAAAAGTTGATGGTTTGTACTGTGAATTCGTTTTTGTTCCATTCTTTTAATTTCTCTTTGAAATAGACATCGCTTGTAATTATGATGTTTGAGTTGTTTTTTAACAACATTTCTGTTCACTTCCTTAGATGTTTTTTTTCTCACCTTCCAAAGATAGTATAGTGTACATCTTAGACCGTAATCCTATAAATTCGAAGATGGCTTCCCATTCAATTCATCCTTGAAGCATCCAATTTTCTTTTTGTTTTGAGTGCTGAAGAGAGGGTGATCTGGAGGGTAATCGGGGGTATCGTAAATGTTGATATTTTTCTTTATATCATCATATCTTCTGATTTAATCTCGTAGGTAAGAGAGTCTGTATCCGTGAAAAGCAATGATGCATTATTTCCATATTGTCTCTTGATGATATTGTAGTGTAATTCATACATCAAAAGTTTACTTAACTCTTAGATAACAAACCCAATGTAGATTGGACGATTGAGAATCACTGTGTTTCTTATTCGTTCTATACCTACGAGATCATTTTCGAAAATTTTAAATTGTTTAAAGAGGGAGCGGCTACTAATTTTTTTGTTTTGTGTTCGGTGTTTACTAGCTGAACATCTATGTGCTTTCTAACATTCTCCATTGTTTTACCATATACACTATTATTCATCAGTTTGAAAAAATCTTTTTCAAACGATGAGGACGCGTTTTTTCGTTGTTCCGTATTAAAGTCGATGTAAGTTTTAAGCCAAGGTTTTTGATTGAATTTTAAAATTTTATGTACTTTAGTTAATTTTAAGCCTAATGATAAATAAAGTTTTAAATTACGATGATATATTATAGAATTACTTTTATTTCTTAAATTTGGAATTCATTTAGTAGTCGGTATGAATTTATTACTATTTAACAGGGAGGATGCAAAAGGAGATAGATCTTCAGCCGTAACTTTGATTTTTTCTGGTGCTAATGGGTAATCGTTATGTAAATTATGCATGGTTTGAGGATAATCTAAATCTACCTCCAGAATATATCCCTCTGAACTATTATCTGATAAATTTAGAATATGATCCAAAAGTTGATCAGATGGTGAAATCCATTCGAATTTTCCAAAAGGTAGTGGTTGAGACAAAGCCCAACCGTACAAGTTATTATCATCTAAATACATGATATATTTAGACACGTCATCTTCGCGATAATTTTGCATGTACTTCTTGTTTGCTGCAGAATACCGATGTGTTATCATAAAAACACACTCATGAATTCCACGTTCTATAAACAAATGCATGTCTATATCCGTGAATAGTTCGAGCGTTTCTTTGGTCATTTTTAGCATTGCTTGCCATGCTAAACCGGGAACAGTTACTAAATGTGCACAGTCTAGACCATAGTATTGCATGCAAAGTGACCGAAAATTTTGAAACACATCAGCCAACTACAACACATCAGATTTAACGTACAAGTCATGGTATTCACCTAAATTTTTAAAATTTTGCCAAACGTTTTGAGCATGATGATAACCATCAGAGGAAATACTTTCTTCTGTTAAAGAGCTATAAAACTCTTCTATTGGAGGAAGCATTTCCTCATTAAATTTGAAAAAATCAGACATATATTCATAGGGATATACTCCTTTCTTTAACAGTAAATGAATGTTAGAATTATTGAAATTTTGATTTAAAATTTTGAATTGATGAGGTTTTAGATTAGATACTAATTTTTAAGGGGAAGAAATCAAGAATTGAAAACTATCTATGAAATTTAATGATACTTGTATTTTACCATACGTTTTACTTAAGCTAAATGAAATATACTTTTCTAAATTATGGGGAATTACCCTCAAGGTATGATCTTTGACTTTCCCTAAGCCCTGCATAATTAAATGACCATCATTATGTTTTAAATTATGGAATACTACAGGAATTTTTTTACTTAGTTTAAATTTTAAATTGCATGTGGTATGTAATGCTTGTCTATAATTAGGTGTTGAAAAATTCTGATGGTCATGTTCCCTAACGCGATCAGTTCCAAGTGGTTTACTACAGATGTTACAATTAGTGGCGTTTTTAAATGAGTGTCCGTGCTCTGGTGTCATTCTTAAAGGGGCTATTGTAATCAATTTATTGGCCAACTCCTCTTTCTCACGTAATATATTTTCAATAAAGCTGTCAACAGCATTGGGTCTTCTGTATACTGTGATAGGTTTTAGTGTGTTACCATCTAGTCCTATGATGATATAGGCATAACCACATGGTTTATGGTGAGCAATATTGCTTGTGTAAGATGTTGTAGTTTTGGGTGTGCATGTAGATATTTTTTCTATGATTCTTTCGAAATCTGCATAAATTATGTAGGGTACAGGATGTTGGAAATGATAATTAGAAAATTCTAAATTGTTATCTTCGTGATTTGGCATTTTAATGTTTTGAGGACTATGCTATCGACAGTGAATAACATGTTCTTTTAATGAATGTTCTTCAGCAAAACGGTGGAGACACCTGTAGCAATAATGTCGTGTGCCATTATGCTTGGTACGATCACTCATTAGCCTTGAAAAGTTCCTTATGAGGCAGTAGTGAGTGGTCTGTTCGTTGCAAATGAGCAATAGATTGCAACAATCTTCATCTTCCCTGTCAGAAATATACAGAGGAAAAACTTCCTCATCATATCCAAAGACATTGATACGAAGATTGTTCAATCTTTCAATGACTGGAATTTTGCCTACAGGAATAGGACATTCAACCCCTCCCAAATTAACATCGGTTTAAAAATTTAAATAATGACCGATACGTTCAGGATTATCCCTCCGATGAATATTGAATCGAAAAGCCAATATACACCAGAGGAGACATTTGTGGTCATTATTCTGAATGTTTAAAACAGCTTTTTTTAGGGCTATTTTCTTTGGGAGAGGTATGTAGCTACTTGCGGCTATTGGATGATATTTTGCTGAATTTATGCTAAAGAACAAAATTTTCTCCAATACCCAACCTGATCCCCTCTCTGTAAACTCATCTAAAGAGGAGAGAATTTTCGTTTCACCTTCTTCAATGTGCCTGTCTATTGTCGGTTGTGAGTTCAATAGCATATCTGGAACGGAAGAAGGAAGAGGCAAATTCTAATTCTCCATCTTCTGACATTCTGCTCATTAAAACTTTCACCACCCCGTACCATTTAATCGATGATAATTCTTCAAGTTCCTCCAACAACTTACTACGAATCTTGGGTCTCATCTCACCGAAGAATGGAATAAAATCAGATTCATTTTCTTCGAGAGGTTCGAACGTGAAGATTGCAAAAGTGTTGAGGGCTCTTTGTTGAACTCGAAGACGTTTAGGGTGGGTAGGTACGGCCGTGGACTTAAGTTTTACGTGATGTGTTGTGCGAACATGTGCAGTTAATTGTAACCTTGAATTAAATTTTAATTCACAGTGATTACATTCATGCATTTTATTACGCTGGTGTGTGTCGGTGTGTGAGTTAACAAATGCCTTTTTAAATCATTGTTGCGTGTAAATGTTTTCTCACATATGTCGCATGTAAAATTTTTAATATCACTGTGAATCTTCAAGTGTTGATTTAAATCACGTTTCAAGATAAAACTTTTTCCACACTAATCGCAAACCTAAAAACCGAAATAACTCGTTTTAGAATTTTTATTTCTCTTTTATTATTTTATGAACATTTAATATATTAATAGATTTATTATTATAATTTTGTAGAGTATATAACTAACTAATTATATTTTACAAACAATTGTGTTAAAATAATTTGCAAATATAAATTCAAGTTAAAATTATTTTTTTCAAACTTTAGTAAACTTTGAATTGTTACTAATGCTAGAAAATTTAAATTGTAGAGGGAATTCTATTACTGTACGTATAAACTTTAAAACTTATTGAAAAAAAAGGACTTGATATAAATTTTATATATAACTCTGATTACAAAATAATATCATAAAACATGCAAGTACTCACATGAGCAGATGAGTTTGAAATGGATGATTCAGCATTGATTGTTTGATAGTTGACGATACGCCACTAGACGATGTAGTAGGTTCGACATCCCAAACAGGGTTTGAGTCATTCCATTCATCCTGTAATTCTGCGGTGTTGAGAATTTCTCTCAATTCCTCATCAGGAAAGCCTAAGTCAATAAACTACGGAAAATAAAAGTATTAGTAAATTGATCTAATCAAATTATTCCTTTAATTAAAATATATTAAAAACAGATTGCTTTAAACTTTTTTCTAAGAGAACTAATGTATTTCTAAATGCAAATTAAGTTCAAAACATTTAAAACATACTTATGTTAATACACATAACACCTATTGAAATATAAATGCACTATGCAAATTAAGTTAAAAACTATTTCATCAAAACATTTAAAATATATTTATGTTAATACATGTAAAAGATTTATATTTATAGACTATGTAAAACAATTCAATATTAAATAGCGTTAAATTCGTAAATTGACACCCCCCCCCATTAAAACATTTAAACATTTATATTTACATACTATGTAAAATATGTTAATAACACGTTGAGCACGTAGATTGAAATCATTTAAATAATCAAACATTTATGTTTAGACACTCTATTAAATAAATTAATATCAAATAACGTTAAATGCGTAAGCCTTTAAATATTTACAGACGATTGAAATATACGCAAATTAACTTCAAAGCATTTTAAATTGTATTTTTTTTAAATAAATTAAATGCAATACATAATCAATTGAAATATTTACATACTATGTAAAATAAATTAAAAAATACTTTATAAATTTACTTTGATTGAAATCGTTAAACATTTATAGTTACAAACTATGTAAAATAATTTTAATATTAAATAG
This sequence comes from Latrodectus hesperus, assembly GCA_037975125.1. NCBI lineage: Eukaryota > Metazoa > Arthropoda > Arachnida > Araneae > Theridiidae > Latrodectus > Latrodectus hesperus. The sequence goes on from CM075859.1 coordinate 39,742,055, forward strand.
CGTCAAACTCGTAAATTGTGAAACCATATTAAAACAACTAAACATTTATATTTATATATAGACTATATAAAATAACTTAATAACATGTTTAACATGTAGATTGAAATCATTTAAATAATCAAACATTTATATTTAGACACTCTATTAAATAAATTAATATGAAATAACGTTAAACGCTTAAACCATTAAATATTTGCAGAAGATTGAAATGTATGCAAATTAACTTCAAAGCATTTTAAATTGTATTTTTTTTAATAAATTAAATGCAATACACAATCAATTGAAATATTTACACACTATATAAAATAATTTAATATTAAATAGCGTTAAACTCGTAAACAATTAAAATAATCAAACATTTATATTTACACACTCTATTAAATAAATTAATATTAAATAGCATCAAACGCGTAAACCACATTAAATAATTACAGATGATTTAAATATATGCAAATTAAGTTCAAAACATTTTAAATTGTATTTTTAAAGAAATTAAGTGTAACACATAATCAATTGAAATATTTACTATATAAAATAAGTTAATATTCAACAGCGTTAAACATGTAAATTGAAATTAAAACAATTAAGCATTTATATTTACATACTCTATTAAATAAATTAATATTCAACAGCGTTAAACACGTAGATTGAAATTAAAACAGTTAAAATTTTATATTTACACATGATATGGAAGAAATTGAAAACACTATACTAAAATAAGTAGATTGCAAACAATAGATAATTTATGTACACAGTTAAAAAATCTTTACACTAAACAAATTATATTAAAAACTATGATCTGAATAGATAAACACTAAACAAAAATAATAATAAATGTAATTTTTTAAATATTAATTCAGCCTAAGAAAAAAATTTACTTACTTAAGAAGATTCCATAGCTCAATTCTGATTCTGAGAAGATTCTATAGTCGATTGAAGACGTACTAAACTAAAAACGTACTTTCACTTAAGCAGATGAGAGTAAGTATGAAATGTTGATAAAGATACACCACTTTTTATATCCAGCGAAGAATGTTACAGAACTGATTACATACCATCATGATTTTTAACATTAATGGCGTCCAAGGCTCCGCAGATAGAGTCATTCCAAAAAAAGAAGTGAGCTTATCTCACTAATTCACAACATCTATTTCATTCCTAAAACATTTTCATAAGTAAAGCATATATACTAAGAATAACTGCATTCATTAAATGTAAAATTAAAATAAAAAAGATATAAATAGATTTCTAAATGATTCAAGCAAAGAACTTTTTGTATACGATTATAATATTACAATGAAGTTACAATATATGTGATTTAAAAAATAACATCTTTTAAAGAGACATGCGTGTTATAAAAATATTTTATAAAATTCTCATTAATTAGATTATGTTATTAACTTAGTGAATAAGTTAATAAACTTTGAATATTATAAGTAGAATGTAACATCGCAAAAATGTAACTTTTTCATATGTTTTGTGAATATAAATATTACTTAGTTATTAGTTAAAGATTTAATTTTATGGTTAAAATAGTAAAATTCAATTAACTTTTATTCACAAGACAGCAAATCAGTTTTTAAAGTTTAGAACGAACTTTTTCGCAAATCTCTTAGTTCAAAAACTATGAAAATATATTTTTGACTGAAAATAGGACTACTTAAAACATTTCTACATTCATTAAACTTATTACAAATTAAATATTTTACTAAGAACTTCCGAAAATACTATAGATGTGAATTTTGTTCAATTTCCAGTTCGATCATTTAGTCAAATTTAAAATCATTAAAAAAATATCTATAATTTTATTTGAAAAATGACAAGTTTTAAACTATAGAGAATCTAAAAGTCCTTTTCTTTAATATTATCCCCCTGATAATAAATAATGGAAATCACTATTAAACGATGGCTATTTTAATACTTTAACGTATGGTTGCTCAACAGAAAAGTGTTTAGATATTGTATATTAAAAGTTAGTGTGTTATTAAAAGATATAATTTTACTCTTCAAAAGCATTAGAGAATTTTTCTTTTAAATAATACTAAAAGTAAATCTCGGTATAAAAAAAACAGTAAATCATTGAAGAAAAGCATAAAACAATCATTTATAATTTTCAAAATGTATTCAATTTTCTAGTTTGATTTTATTAGATCACGGAAAACCAAAACGTAAAATAAGTATATTTTAACTATTTGACGTTTGAATAACAGTTTCAAGTAGCTACTTTAATATTGCAATGTAATTCAATAATAAAGTATTTAGATATTGCATATTAATAATAAAATTATATAGTAATAAAGAAATATCATTCATTGTTTCTAGGAAATCAAGTACTATCTATAGATTGATCGATCATGATTGTTCTAGAATAAGAGGGAAACAATTATAAAATCTACGTGTCCCTTTGGTTTATCATAAAATTATCTTATCGTTCGTTTACAATCTACAAGACTTTAATTTCTTAACTTCTGTCGCAGTGAGAGGTCGATATAAAAGTTCTTTGCTTAAGACTATGGATAAATGTATTACTTTTAACAATAATGAACTTAATGTTCATTATTTACCTAAATTTTATGTTGAAGTCAAAGCAAATGATGTGTTTGAACAGCTTAAACTTTTACCGTTTTCAACTCCAACTTTCATTATTAAAGGACAAAGTTATATGCCTTTACGAAAAATTTGTGCGTATGGAGATCATGGTCTAGTTTATCGTTTTAGTGCATTTGAAGTTTCTGCCTTGCCTTGGACACCAATGTTACAACAAATTCGCAATGATGTCGAGGAAGCAATCAATTGTAAGTACATTTTTGTTTTGATTGATTTCTATCCAAATGGAAAGTCGAAAATTTCTGATCACAAAGATAATGAATCAGACTTAGATTTTAATACCCCTATTGCTGTTCTGAGTTTTGGTGAAACACGAACGATTGAGTTTAAGCGAATGGATTGTGAAAAAACATGCATTTCTTTAGAACATGGATCAATGTACTCTATGTTCCCTCCAACAAACAAATTATTTACTCACGGGATTCCTTCAGAACCTTTAATTAAGGGATGTCGTTTAAATCTAACCTTCCGTAAAATTATGTCAAACGCAGAACCTCTAGCAAAAAAATTAAAAATCAATGAATTACCTTATGATGAATTACCTACTGATGATTGGATGGATGAATATTCTAGAAACATATCATGCACCTCATCTCTTGTTGAAAAATGGGACTTGAACTGGAATACTTCGTTTCTGTTCGCAAAGATCGTAAAAGTATTCGCATTCATTTGCGTGAATATACCCAAAATGATAAAATGGATTATGTAGCTACAAAACGAGGGGTTATGATAACTCCTGAAACATGTGCAGAGCTGTTGTCTAAACTGGATGACTTTAATTTAATATTAAAAGATAGGTCCTGTGTTTGCAACAATCAACTTATTATTTTTAATCATGAAGGAGACTGTATCTTTCTGCAGGATTTTAAAAATGATATTGGTGCGTTTATGATGAGACCCACTTATTTAAAACTATTTGAAGATCAATTTATAAAGCTGAAAGATTTTTATGAAGATATATCCACTTGTATACAAGAAACATTATTGTGTTCAGCTCTTTCTGACTTAATCATGGAGAAAGTATACCGCAAAACGAAATGTAGTCAACAACAACATTGTGATGTGGAAGAAGCGAAAAAAAATTTTTTTAATGCTGTTGAAAATGAACTTACTACCAAGATAAATTATGCATACAAATGTAAAGGATGTTTGTTTAATCATTCTTCTCAAAGAAGGCATGAATGCCTTATAGATACAGAAGCAGAGAAGTTTTTATGCGTCGGTGAAAAAGCACTCATGATGATAAATGTACGAACTATTGCTTTAGATAATTTAAATAGATGTTGTATATGTGTATATACAAGAGATTTTTTTAATGATTTATCATTAACAGACTTTAAAAATTATTTTGAAAATGTATATAAAGAATAATATATTGGATGTAGCATTAAAAGTGTTTTAATGTTTGTAAACTTGGTAAAATAGACCTGCTGGGGAATCTCACCAAGTATAAAAATAAGAGATAATGCGCCAAATGTGCTGTTCGCCTTGCATGGTGTGGAAATCAGCATTATTTTAACTAATATAAAAGCATCATAATTACAAGCGATGTCTAATTCAAAGAGAAATTAAAAGAATGGAACAAAAACGAATTCACAGTACAAACCATCAACTTTTCACAACATCTATCAACAAAATCTCCCTCTCACCTTTTGAAGATAAAAGTTATCTCTTAGACGACGGTATATCCTCTTACTCTTATGGTCATCATAAGATCCCAAACAACATTCCATAATTCCTTGAAGATGATGCCAAATCCAATAACATAATTCCTTGTTACATATATTAAAATTACTTACATAAACATTAGTTGTACATATTTATTTAAAAAAGCTTGGAAAATAGGCCTACTGGGGAATCTCGCCAAGCATAAAATAAAAGGAGATAACGCGCCAAATGTGCTGTATGCCTTGCGTGGTATGGAAATCAGCATTATTTTAACTAATATAAAAATTTTTACAGATGTGACCATAAAGGTAAGTAAATAGAATTCACTCATTTATTCTAAGTTCAAATCATTTACAAAAGTTCTATAATTTTATTTAAAAAAATGATCAACTACAAAACAATTAATATTTGTTTTAAATTCAATTAATATTTTTAAATAATAAATTCTGTCTGTAGTATTCGAAAAATAATTTATCTTCATGTCGTAAAAATATATTCTATCTTTTCCAATAAAATTTAATTAATATTCTAAAATTCTCAACAATGTAATTAAGTTGAGGATTCATTTCCTTTTAAATCGAAAAATAATTTATCTTCATATCGTAAAAATTAATTCATATTATTATACACTTTAAAATGCATTATAATTCTTAAACATAAAAATTCTATTTAAAATCATTACAAAAAATTCTAAGTCCTAATCACCCCCTCTGATAATAAACCATAAAAGCATTTCTTTTACGAAGTTCGAGTAGCTCAGTGGATAAGATAACGGACTCCCACGGCTGTAAGTGTTCATTTTTAAAAATAAAAATATACAGTTCAAAATTATTCCCATAAAGAGCAGCATTAATATAAAAAGTTTGAAAAGTTCTCAGTAGATGGCCGCACGATTCAAATACTACATATGACGTCACTCTCAGCATTAATATAAAAAGTTTCAAAATTTCTCAATAGATGGCAACACTATTCAATCACGTCACACACTCTGCTAAGTGATAAGACCCTCGTGTAAGATCATAAACATATGACGTCACTTTAAATCCTCGTATAAGACTACAAAGCTATGACGTCACAGCTGCTGCTGCTGCTAAGAGGCGTCTGCGCGTGCCGCAGAACTCTCCTTTTCTCACTATTAACGAGTAATAGGAAACATCAGACACAAATAAAATATTATGTATGATCAGCTGCCTGTTGAGTTACTAGTAAAAAAAAGTGGAGATTTATCTCTAGTAGACAAAATAGCAAGTGTTTACTCTGCTTTAACTAATCTTTCTCCTGCTATTATACCAAAATAATAAAGTTGGAAATTTGTTAATATAAACGTGTGTTGAAATTGTTTGTTAATAGTTACGTATCAAAATGATACGATTAATAATAATTACTTTTGCATTGGAAAAGAGTCACTTGTACTTTCTTATTTATATTTTTTTTATCTTAGTATTGAAAGTATTTAAATTATTTATTTTGATTTATTAGCAACTTACTTAATTTGTAATAACAAACATGCTAATTAATTATTTGTTTGAAATTATGCTCTTGGTAAATTCATTTATACTTATTTTTCATGTAGCAAAAGAACAATGACAAAAAAGAATATATTTTAAAATCTAAATGAATGGAATAAAGTTTTACTTTTTATTAAGACAAACTACAATGTAAAATTTAAAGAAATATTTAGTGCATTTACATTTATCGCTATTTAAAAATATGGGAAATTTTTCATTTTATATTTTTTACTTAAGAAGCATTTGTTTTATCTTATAATTACTGATAAATTCAAAATCCGTTTTAGTTTTTGAAAATTTTATATTTCCTATTTTAAACTATGATATAAAATTGAAGGCATTGAGTTCCTGAAATTTTTATACCATCCTAAAATTCTTCAAAAATTCAGATTTTTTTTTTTGAGCTGTATGTACTTAAAAAATGATTACTTTTACATTTTTTTATTATTTCACTTTGTATTCTTAAAAGTAGAATCAGAAAGAGTTTTCATACATAATATTTAACTCACAGCTTTAAAAATTAAAGGATTGTGAATTTCTAATCAGTTTACTTTAAATTCTTTAAAATTCAACGCTAATAAGAATGTGTTAAAAAAGATTTGCATTTTTAATTGCTTAAATGGTGTGATTGTTGCTTTTCAGCAATGTATTTTGGTAAGAACTTAGTTATGCATGTATAATTACTATTAGTAATGAATTAGCTCTATCTGTGTATAATATATTGATTTGGTTAAGAATATATTTTTGGTATGATTATTTTTAATTTAGAAGTAAAACCAAAATTTCTTTATTATTTCCTCACCTAAATAAAAAATGTTTTTATCTGAAGCAAATTGTGCTAACTATTCTCTTATTAAACTAATTAGTTAAATTTTCTTTCATAATTTTTCTAAACATTATAGAAGCACAATTAATAAATGTCTAACTGAATGCAATTTATTACATGAAATGAAGAAAATATTAAGAAAGAAATTTCAAAAATTTTATATACAAGTTGTTTTCTGTATAACATTTAGCCAGTAATTCTAGCAAATTAACATATACAACATCTTTTTAGATGTATACTTTTCTAAAACAGTTTCCCAAAATAAATGATCAGAATATATATTCTTTCAATATATACTTCTTTCTCTGTCCATAAAACAAAATCACAAAAGTCTGCTTTACAAACAAATAACTGTGTTTGTGAACTTGGTAATAATATGACATTTCTTTATTTAAATTAATATTACCAAGTTCATCATACAATAGTTTAGATGATTTTTTTAAACAATATTTTCAATTTTTCATTGCGAGAACAAAAAGGGCATTTAATTTCTACTACTACGGTCTCACAACAAGAACAAGATATGATGTCTTCTGGAGTTGCTCCAACATGGGGTAACTTGGAGTTCATACATAGCCCACTATTGCATAAAACAAAGTTCTCACGAGCAGTCATTTTTTTATGTATGTACTTCTGGCTGTGCTTTCATGTGAACATCCCCAAATAGTGGACTGTGTAGAATCTTTTTTTTTTATGGTAACGTATTTTTTTAAACAAGCTGACTGAGGGATTAAGAATATCAGTGTGACAAACAGCTCTGATTATGGATCCTGTAATTCTTCCATGTCGGAAAGCAAACTAATCTGAACTGTTGATTGCAGTTCTGTTAATTTTTTTAATCTCCTCAGCCATAGCTTTCGTTATTTTGAGTTTTTCTTTTAAATAAAACTCTTACAATACATTAATAATTCATTCAATGATTTTTTCCTGCGGTCTTTGTTAAATAATTTTGTAAATTTTAATTTATAAATTGGGTTTAGACTTTCTTCATTATTAGATGTGTTTGTTTCTTTCTGTGATTTTATTCTTGATGGTAAGACAGATAAAATTACTAAATTTGTTTTTGCGGCTTCAATGTTTTCAAAATTTTTTTAAAGTTATCAACAGAAGGAGGTACAATTATTACATTTCTTTCAGGGATAATATAATTTTTACTATCATTTAATCTATGTTTTTCATTTTTAGCAGATGAGAAATCCATCTCCGACATAGGTTGCTACTAAATATATTTAAAATGAAGTGATAACCACCTGTTATTCATATCTGTGCAAGTACATTCCATATTTATACGTACACCGGTTTCTACAGCAAACAAAATTCTCCAACATGTGAATATGCTGCTTTCCATCCAGCAATACACATACAATGGGCAGTCATTATTTCACCATTTTCCTTTACTACAATCCAAACTTAAGCTGCAGGGGTTTTCAACTGTTCCGAATGTTTCACCTGAAAATAGAAGTTTGCAATATAAAAAAGTCATAAAATATAATAACAGTGCCAATTAAAAATATGTCAGTGGCCGAGACTTTTAAATTTGAGCAATCCTAAATAAACGACATTTTGAATGGGGATACATAAAACAATCCCATTTTTTAATTACACTGGTTTGGACACTACACAGTGGATTGCTTATCAGCTTAAAGCTGTTGTAAGGCATTTTAATGTTCACAGAATGATTGTCTTCATAGAGAATTTTCTCATAAATTGTGGACCATATTAATGCATAGGGAAATATAGTGGGAAATGATTTCATTCAATAACAATTTTAATTTGTATGTACAAAAGTAATTTAACATAAAATATTCTTATTTTAAAATGTTTAAATTAAAATACGGAACATTTGAAAAATTATGGCTTTGTAAAACTGAAATAAGTGTAAAGTCTGTAGTTTATCATCATTGTTTTCTTGAGCGAGAACCCTGTGGTATGCAGCATGGGGATATACGGGTACTCGTGTTGCCTTCGCCAAATGACACATTTCATCACCTTCTACGCCAAATCTAAGCGATTACAGTCACAGTATGGTAACCCAGCTACGATGAGCAGTAGGCGGAGCTATTGTTGCCCGGGGAAAATGCGATTGGGTGAAATATAAGGTGGAGATATAAACATCATTATGACATGTAAGTGGACGTAAAATATTTAGCAGCGTTTTTCTTGTTCTAAGATATTTCGTTCCTAATTATATTAGGATTTTTCTGATAACTTTATAAAGCGATTTTCTTACTTTAAAAATGCATCCTTTGCCGACGAATTTGTCGTTTGCAACTTTATTTCTTGTTGTTGGAAGTGAAGATAAAGTTAAGGAGATAGTGCAAGATTTAGGTATTTTACCTAAGAGGACTGATGTTGCTCCTGAATGTCCGAAATGTGGATCAAACTTGCGAGCCATAACTTCTTCATTTCATGTCACTAGATTTAGATGGTTATGCGAAAAAGAAATACACAGAAATGTTTTGGTTACATTAACCCAGCAGAAAATACTTTGGTGTACAATGCGAAGTTAGCGTGCCAGGATATTCTGTTTATCATAATTTCTTTTGTTTGGAAGCAAAAACTAAGTCATTGTATTGGTCATTTGAATAAGTGGAGGAAATATAGAGGTCAACCCAGCATCTCACCAGAAACTGTGTGTGACTGGTATGGTTTTTGCCGAGAAGTGGCAGAAATACATGCTAGTCATAATTATCGGCAACTTGGTGGTGCAGGTAAGTTAACATTTTATTTATATATAAAAATTTCTTATAAGATTTGTAATTCTTTTATTTTTATTTTTTATATTTGTTTAGTTTTCTGATAAAATCTTAAAATTTAACTGTCAATAAGCTGGTTATATTATTATATGTAAATAATTATTTTGTATTATAATATTCAAAATTGTTCCAGGTAAAACAATTATGATTGATGAGACTTTCCTCACAAGGAGGAAATATAATAGAGGCAAAATTACTTCTAATCAAACAACAACTGTTTTTGGTAAGGATGGATTTATTTATTGTAGATAATATATGAATATCTAATTACTTCTTCGCGATGAACAAAATTTATTGCTAATTCTGTTCATCATCGTAAAAACATTAAATAAGTAAATTCGTTTCTTTTAGGAATGTATTGTCGGGAAGATAGAGAGGGTTTGTTTTTTGTTACTGGGGGTAAAAGCAAGAAGGATTTATGGCCTCTTGTTAAAAAGTAAATAACTTCTGCAAAATTTTATTTAGAAATTAGCATGCAGTTAAAATATATTATAAGTTATTTGTGATACAATATCAAATATAATATTTTTCAATTTAGGTACTGTCATCCAGATACATCAATCATATGCAGTGATGAGGCGGCGCAATACAAAGGGATAACAGCCCTTTTTAATAACGCCGTACACAAGCGTACTAATCACTCTAAAGGTGAATTTGTAGGGAAAGATGATCCCCAAAATACTATAAACCCGCTAGAAAATGAGAGCCGGTATTTAAAAGAAGCATTGAAAAGCCGAAGAAGTATGCAAAAATTAATTATGCTGATATTTTAAACATGTACTTTTCTCAGAACTTAACACTAATTTTTATTTTGTAGAAGCCGTGGTAAATGAATACATAGCTTTACATTTCTATCGACGGATGAGACTGAATAAATTAAGTTATGGTGAACAGGTACAGCAGTTTTTAGAAGACACATTGTTGCTGTTTATCCTAGTAAAAGTTGCATTAATTTAATAATATTTCTATAACTTCTGTTGATTACAATGCTGTTTTTTACTATATAATTTTGCTTTTTCTTTATAGGATATAAAAATGGCATTAAAAAGGAAGGGTTAAAAATGGTGGAATTTGAGATTCCGACCCCTGAATCTGAGGATATTGAGCACCTAATGCCAAAGGCTAAAAGACCTAAGGTAGATAGTGTTCAATTGTCTGATAATGATGAGGTCAGATTCATTGAATCCAACGACCCTGAATGGGAAATTGGTATGGAATAGTCGGAAAATTGTTGTAAGTGTAGCATGTCACTTTAAAAAAAATATGCAGTGGAGCTCCCCACTTAAAAAAAGCAGGAGCAACATGGTGAGGGGGGTTCACGTTCCCTTGCTCTGGATACCTTTTTCAAAGGTTACTGACGCCTCACTACAAAATGAGACAAAACCACACAATCAGAATAATAAATAAAAATTAATATCAGTCTTTCTATAATGCTCAAATATTAACCTGAATACTTGAAAACAACTAATCAAAACAAACAATTTAATATATTGTCATTTAATGAGAAAAAAATTAAGATTATTGTTAAAAACAATAATTTTATATACACAAATTATAAGTTTCATTTTTAAGGGAATTTCATAATGAAGATATATTTATAACTGTTAATATACACACACAATTAAAATATTATTCATACTTCGAAAATTCTATGATATTCTCAAAAAATTAGAAAAAGTAATGTTCTAAAAATAATTAAAAAATAACCAAAAAATTAGAAAAAAGAGTCATTTTGCTGATTGCAAACGTATTAACTTTTTGAAAGCTTATTAAAACATAATTTCAAAATAAATTTAAACTGTTTTGATATAAATATAAATGAAATCATATATATAATTAATTAAACAAAATAACATTTTAAGTGTAAATGAATGTCGTATTTAGTTTTTACATTGCCCATAATTTCTGTTTTCAATCCTAAATTCAGTTAAATATATCACCATTGAAAAAAATTATTGTTATTAAGAAAATAACATGTAAATATATGTCGCTTGTAGAATAATTCTTTTCTAGAAGATAAATTTTATCCTACTCATACCTCACAAAAATACTAATTTTTTTTTTTTATAATTTATTGAGCTTATCAGAGAAATGGAATAGTGATTATTTTCGATAAACTTACACAATAGATCATATTTTCTATTAATTGTTAACTGGAGTCTGTTTCAGTACTTGATGATATTTCATAAAAGATTAACTCAAGAATATTATTACAAAATTTTTCAAGAATTTAAAAATTGACTCTTCTAATACTATAATGTATTCAATATAGTTTCAAATATTTGTTGTGCTTCATTCACTTAAATTATGAAGTTCATGAATAGTTATGTGACAATATAAAGATAAATTAGTAATAGGATTTTCCCAATCTATTTGATTGCATAAGAAAATCTATGATGATTATTAGAATATTTGATAAATATTTATTTCTGAAACAAATTCTCAACAATGTACATACCTAATAATTGCTATGCTGATAATATTGTCTTATTATATAATGGAAAAAGATTCAAAAAAATAATTCTTTGCCATTTTGCACTTCAAATATTAAAAGTATTTCATTGGCATTAATAGACGTTCATTTACAAATATAAAAATCAAAAACTATTATTGTTAGTAAAAGTAGCTAACAATAAAATTTTTTTATTTTTATATTTGTAAATAACACAAAACACAATAAGTAACTATAAATATGATACAACAAAAACATAGACAACAATATATTTTATCTTACATCCAGGCGTACATGATGTCAAGAACTTAAATAAATACTTTTCTTGTTGGTTTAACTCATTTTTTAAAACAATGGTTTTATTAATGCATTTGGTACCAGTGGTTATGATATTTCAATATTAATACTAGGCCTTTAAAATAATAAAGTTAAATATAACCACGTGGTTTGGCCATACCAGATAAAAATACATGGCTCGACAATTAACTAAATGATAGGTAAATGGAAATAATTAAAAATCTTTCCCTGTGACTAATAATTACACCCCATTGGGAGTCAAAGCAAATAAATGGTGGTGAGCACCTGGAGCAATGACTCGGTCACCCAAAGTGGCAATCAGCCTCCCTTGAGAAATTTTGGATACAAATACCACAGGAAGTTAAACTGCTTTTCCCACATCTGATAATAATTTAAAATCGATCAACAAACTAGGGGAGAAAACACTTTTCCATGAACCAGAATATTTCCTGTCAATAAAGTAAGCAATTATAAAATGATCTATACAGACACAGTTGCTGTTAGCGTTTTACCCAGTTCATGGGAATTTGAAGGATATCTATTTTGGTGCTCTCCCACAATAAATAGTAATATAATATAAATTCATAGTGAGATTATAATGCAAATAATAAAATCACTTTCTTTAAAATAATTCAAGTTGTTTACAGTGCAGAATCGGCATAAATCGAACATAATATTATACAATAATTATGCCCAATTTCATTATATTCCTCCAGAATAATTTCTCTTAAGCTAAAACAGGTTTTTGTTATAAATTGTATTAATTAAAAATAAGTTTTAAATAAGTAAATGTAATGAATACGTGCTAGACAGAAAGTAAAATTCGATATTTTTTTGTTCCAAAAATCAAGATTTTTAAAAGTCGAAATTTTCGAACCAAGTTCATCGTTTTTAACAAAACCATATTACTTAAGAATATTTAATCCTTGCGATCTCTAAATTCTTAATTAATTTTACATTAAATCTAATTTTAATTTAAAAATTGAATAGCTTGCTCGAAGAATTATCATTTTAAATACTTATATAATTTTATAAATGATCGACAAAAAATGGAAAATCTGAGTTTTAAAAACTATGTTTTTATGTAAATAAAATATAATATAGGTCATATCAATTTTTGCTGAACGTTAAAAAATAACTTTGTAAAATTAATTTAATTCGATCAAACTTGATTTTAAAAGGAATCATAAAACTTTAAATAAAATTTTAACATTTACGACTGTAATTAATATTTTTAAATTTTTCTTCATAATGAAATTATTTTCATAGAAAAATTATATTTATGTCAGTATCATGCTAATACCTGAGCTTCATTTCCCTTTTCTGATGAATAGATACCTTGTGACAAGATTATATTTATCAGAAAATGGAAACAAAGCTTAGGTATTAGCATGATGCATACATTTACTGAAGACACAAATGTTTTAAATGTAAATATTTGCAAATTAATGCTATAATTAACTTTCCTCCTTTTCCATAATCATTTGCATATTTTTAGTACAGTTTTTATTATTTTTTGAGGTATTTTGTAAATTACTAATAAGTGATTTAAATGGTTAAATTTCCTAAATGAGAGAGAATAATTTTTAAATTCTAATAAAAGGATTTAGAATTTATGGAAGCAGATAATTTTACCACATAAATTGCAACAAACCAGTTTTAATAGTAAAAAATGTTTCTCATTAGCTAATGAAGTTAATTTTTGATAAACAATTTAAAAAATAATATGAGAGGTAATATTTTAACTAAGGACGCTTAGTTTCTTATTAAGAAGAAGCAATTTGGCCAGTACATTTCGGGGATAATATTTTTAAATAACATTTATTATATATATATATATTTTAATTGTAGGTATATCACATTTACAGTTTTTCTGATAAAGAAGAAATGCTTCTTTACCAGATAAAGTGCAAACGTGATATACTCTTCTCTTTTGAAAAATAATTACAACGTATTAATAAATCGCAATTTATATTTAAGTTATTGAAATTCATTTAATTGTATAGATACTGAAATTCTGTTCTAGGATAACTATTGAAAATTACAACATTAATGAATCTTGAAAATTAATTTTTTAGTTAATTAAATAATCAGCTATAATTTTAGGATAAATTGAATGTCTTTTAAATTTTAAACGATATATCTACTAAAAGAAAAATCTTTTTATTTTATTCAGTATTTGTGATTCGGCTCATATTTTACATAGTCATTGAAAATAATGGAAAAATTATATTTGGTTACCAGCTGAAGGTAAATACTTTTATAACAGGCAACTTTTGAATAATTTATATCACTGAGAATTTCTCTTTGAATATATATTTCCTAAAATGAATATTTTTCTTTTGAAAGAAAAATTTTAAATAAGGCAAAAACATTGCTTATTCAAAAGTAAATTTTTAGATTTAAGAAAATTACATTAAATTTATATAATCTATAAAGATATAAATACCATAAGCAAGAAAAATTAAATTATTAACTATGACTATCAGATCTGACAGTAATTTTTTTCAAGTCTAAGGACATTAACAATTTTTAAATATTTGATCGAATTTGGACTTCAAAATCTGCCTTTTCTTGCGTAAACTTATGCGTAAAAGATACGATTAAAAACACAGATACATGAAACTACTGTTTTCTAGAATGAGTATTGATAATATATTATCATTTTTGTAATAGATGGAGTAATAAAGAAATAATTTTGCTTACTTCTAATCAATAAATGGTGATTATCAAAAAAATAAAAAATAATTTTGTATTCTTTGGATGAGTACAAATCTTTAAACATTTATTCCAATTATAAGTTTTATTTTATTACATAGTTAATTCCACACTTTTTAAGGATTTGAAATTAAATATTCAATTTAAATTCTGAAGCTACAAATAAATTGATAAAATAAAAATTTATTGTTAACATGGTTTTAGATAAAATAAATTGAATTGTAAAATAAGATTAGAAATTTAATTTTAGAAATAGTTAGATAAATGACCTATTTTGTTAACAGAATTTATTTTATACACATTTTATGCAATTTAAAAGAAAGATAAATTTTACAATTATTCTGTGATTAACAATTTATGATTCGAAAATATTTAATTTCTTTTATTAAATAAAAAAAATTGAATACATGAATCATTATAGAAAGCGATTTTAAATATTATTGCATTCATTTGCTTTTAGATTCCTTAAATTTCTGTTAGCGTTTTCCTCATTTGCTTACATTATTACAACCGCCCTCCTAGGTAACGTCATTCACCACACCCCTTTTCAGACAACCTCTTTATGTTTGTATTAAATAAGAAACGTCGCCAAAATATACCAAATACGGTTACAGTTTACCTTGCCAACACGACTTCGGAAAAACTCTCATATGTCGAGGCTAGATGGTCAACCTAACATGAAATGTCCAATGTTTAATTCCCAAGCATGCTTGGTATCTAGTTTTATCAACCCACTGAAGGGATAATAAGCTGAGTTGACCTGGCCCAACCTGGGGATCGAATATCAGACATATGTCTTTCAAGCACGATGTGCTACCATTGCATTGGCAGGCTTCCTTATGTCTCTACAATATTAAAAATTTCATTTCTTAACTTATAACTATAGTAAACAAGTTAAAATAGCTTTATTCTTAAACAAAAAATGTAAATAAAAGCTCATAACTATAGTTGTAAGTTAACAAATTGCTGCTAAATATAAAATACAATTGTAAAATTATATTAATTTAATAGATAAATGAAAACAATTACAAATAGAGATTAAGAAATACACAATATATTTTGAAAAATTTTAATTTTATTTGTACAAAATTTTAAGAATTACTAAATATTCTATAAATATTATATTCTATAGATACACATTGGTCGAAAACTATTTAGAGAAATTCATATTGCAATGAACAGCATGATATTGCTAATTTATCTCATATAATTGTATGAGGAAGAAGAGTTACTCAGTTCTCAGTTAAAATATACAATCTACCATTGATAGTTCATTAAAAATTATATATATATATATATATATATATATATATATATATATATATATATATATATATATATATATATATATATATATATATATATATATATATATATATATATATATATAAATGATTAATTTTATTAACTAATTGCCTGGCAGATTCATCAACTTTTAAATTCCATATCTTGAGAACTGTATATAGCCAATATGTATGTGTGTGTGCAGAGTTTTTAGTTATATGCATTTAAAATTTAAGAATAGTTACTCATTAAATCATTCATTTTTTTATTGAAAATGCAATACTTATTCTATTTGTTAAACACACATATATTGATCAGCATACATGTCAACCATGCACTCTCACTTATTAGTGATAAAAACATTTATAGTGGTAATAAACAGATCAAATCCTTTCTTTCATTACAAAAAATACCTTAAAGGAGTGAAACTCAATTGCATGAGTTTTTGAAAATAATATAAATAAATATAATATCAAATGATTACATTCTATTATAATTTCAAAATTTCTTCTAGCAACAATAAAATATAATATTTAAATCGTTGAACAAAATATTACAAATATTCTATTCAATGATTTAAATATTATATTTTGAATACAAACTTTCTATTCAACGATACAAGTTTAAAAATTAATATATTAGAATTCATAGAAAAAATATCGTATAAAAGTTAATGTTTACATATACTGAAAAATTCTACTTTTCCAAAAGTTTAAAATAATGGAAAAAATCCTTACCTTTCCCATCTGTACTATATCTGTATTTAGTAATTGCTTTGTAAGAATTTCAGAAAAAACAAATCCACTTGTGAAATAATTGTGGAATTCTAAAGATTTGTAGGCTTTCATCTGACAACGTGTAATAGCATGTCTTGAATTTATCAAATAATCAACTATATCTCTCTGAATGATTTTCGGCCAGTTATTGTCGTCATTGCTGCAAGTTCTTTCGTTTAAAGCACATGGATCTTCTCCATCACTTAAGAGCAATTTATTTCTATAATTTTCAAGCTCTTGTGCTGTGAGACAAGGCATAAACGAGACACTCTTGGCAGCCATGATTCGCCTTCGTATGTGATAAAACAACCTAGCAACGGTTGTTAATTCAATCGTGACGTCAGTGAATTCATCCAATATAATGCCTTTTGATTTCTAACAAACACGGAATCAGTCTGCTGAAGCTAAGCATCAGAATATTCAAAAAGAAAAAGAAATATATCCATAAAGCGGGAATTCATTTGGTAAAGCTATTTTAGCGTGTTTGGAGTTTTATATATTTATTGTTTTCATATTGCTTCTTTCAAGTAAAGTAATTGTCTTTTCAATCATTAATAATATTATGTTGAAAATATAAAATGTTCCCGTTTTTAACGCGTATTAGTTGAAAGTTTGATGAGAAATAATTTTTCTTCTCAACATGTTTCGCTGTTTAACTGTTTTTTAATAATGTCGTTGACCTCACGTTTTTGTGTGTTATTAATTTATATTTTAATTGTTTAATAGTGATTACTTTTGTTATTTTTATTCATTTCAAAATCATTCTTTTAACTACAATAGTATAACATAATATACAATTTGATAAATGTATTACATTTTTAAAATGACATATTTTACATTTATTGAATATGTAACAATTTAAAGTAATCCAGACATTATGATTCACTTATATTTTTTTCTGTTTTAATTTTGTTGTACGTGTTTTACACATCTCAAGTTTTTAAAGATATTTTTAAAAAAATGATAAATAATACATCTTTCAAAAATTTTCTTCTGAAATTTATAAATATTTCTGTTTTACCTTTGCCAACTTACATACCAACTAATGCATTTCACATAAGATTGTAAACATGATCATTGTGTAATATGATTGGTTGTGTTTCTTCTAATAGTGATGTATGATTTTTAAAAAATAATTATTTATTGCATTGTATTTTTTGATACATTTATTTAATTGCCTCAAATTAAAAGTAAATTATTATTATTGTAAAAGTAGAAAACTTATTGGTATAAATTTACATCCACGTAAAATTTAGGTAATTTAAATTCATTTTACATTATTGATTTAGAACAGATGAAAATTGATCATTTTATCTAAATTTCATGTTTAAGCACTTAAGAAAAACCATTATAGTACAATTACTGTATAACTAATGCATTTCAACTTTCCTTTTAAATAATTTTGTATGCTGCAAAAATATTGATATTACTTATTATTACAAATAGCAAAACTGTAAGTTTTATAATAAATAATCAATCATTCTGTTCAGAAATAATTATCATTATTTATGTTTCAAATACAAAAAATTATATTTAATTAAAAAAAAGGATAAAGTTTTGAATGTCTTATGTTCCCATAATATTCTCATGTGTACCATTTTTGTTTTACATTTCATAAATTTATCATTGTTTAAAAAAGTTTGTGAAGTGTTCTATCATGTTTATCCTTTGCTTTATTAACTTCTACTTATTGTGTACCTAACAAATAATGCAAATATCCCTGTGACATACTGCCTGAATAACTTCACTTATGCTCTTTTTTCATTATTTACTCTATTGTTATTTTTTACCTAAAATTAAAAAAAAAAGCACTTATGATCTTTTTTATTTACCTTCTCTGCCAACTATTGGATAATTTTTAATAGTGTAGTTAATCCTCCCAGATATATGGGAACAAATATTTCTAAATTCGTATTATTCTGTCTAGATATTTGGAATTAAATGAGATTCAATCTAATATAATGTATATATATATATATGTATGTGTACTGGAAAATCGTTATTTTACAGATTATAATGGACATTGATTTAGGGCGCTATATGAATATGAGAATTCTTCGAAGTCATAATGCATTCAGAGAAAAAGGTATTTTTATTCTTGGAAACATTATTACTTTTCTTGAAAGTTTTCGAGCTTTTAATTTTAAGTGCCATTGAGCCATTGAGTATGTTAAATTTAAACATTTTTTCTGTAAATTACTTTAATTTGATTATTGTATAAAATTTGGAAAATGCACTTTATTTTCATACTTTTCTTAGAAAAGGTAATTACTTTCCTTATATTATATATATAATTTTTTCTGTGTTTTTATCTTACTGGTTTTTATGAAATCAGTTTCTTAAGATAAAAAAAATTGATTTGATATAGAAAAGTTTTATAATATTCAGTTGTGTACTTTTCATTCAGGAGACACTCTGTAAATGTTTTTCCAATTTTGAAAATTTTTCTATTTTATTTTCATTACAAATATTCATAATAAGTATAATATATCAAAAATATTTGCTACTTGACAATAATATAAAACTATTATTGTTTATTTCCTCAATCATTTTTCTTTAAAATTAATGCTCTATAAATAAACATTTAACTGATGTTAAGTAAATAACTGAGATGTCAGTAGTTAAATTATTATTTTGTTGAGTAGATTTTACTGGAATAAGTCTGTTCTGCAAAACATGAAAGTAAATATATATTGAGCCTAAAATTAATAATTATATATATCATTAAAAATTTAATGTTTTAAAAGCTAGTTTGTGCTATAATAGAAATAATTTTTTAAATATTATTTTTATTAATTAAAATTTCATTGTTTAATAAAGTGTTCCAACTTTTGACGTTTTTTTCTTAATTTTTAAACTGCTTTTATTTTGTCCAGTCTTTTATGTGCATAGAAAAATGTAATATGGTGCCTAAATGAGATGAGAAACATATTCTGTGATTCTTTCAATTTTGAAAAATTAGAATATTTATTGAAAATATAAAATTTAGGAAAAAAAAGTAGAACATTTGCTAAATTTTCAACAAATTTACTATAATGGTAAGTTAGAATTTAATAGTTCTTCAAAATGATAAAAATAAAAGTTTTTGCGTTGTATCAAGCTTTATTTCACGATAGAACAACTGATATTTTGGGCCTGTTTTGTTAAAGTAAATATATAGAATTATATATCATATATGTCACGTAGTAATGGTTTTAGGAGAAATGCTGTGATATTCCTAAAATTATAGTTAGTTATAAAAGTTTTTGCATTGTATCAAGCTTTATTTCACGATAGAACAACTGATATTTTGGGCCTGTTTTGTTAAAGTAAATATATAGAACTATATATCATATATGTCACGTAATAATGGTTTTAGGAGAAATGCTGTGATATTCCTAAAATTATTAAGTTCTTTTCTTGAGTTTTAGATGTGATTCGAATATTTTGTTTGTATTTTGTGAATTTTTAGCGATTTCTGTTCCTTTGATTGCTCAGACTTGATCCAAAATTTCTATTACTTTATATCTTGACAATTTTAATATTTGAATTCTTTACTTTATTAGCAGTCCTATTTTTCTTAATAGACCTGCAAAATAAATTCTTAAGAATTTTGTATGTTCTCAAAATAAATTTTATTGTGTTTCCTATCATTATTTTTATTTACTTTTTATATTTCATTGATGATTTCCTTTTATATTTCACAATTCTCTTTTTAATGCAAGTATCAGGGATAGTAACGAAAAAAATATTTTTAGTAAAAAATATAGATAAAAATGAAGAACCAATTTTTTTGTAATATGTTAGCAGAATGATATTTTTAGGAAACCTATATGAGAAATAGTTTTATTGAAACTGATATTTGCGTTTTGCTTTAATAACATTTTTTATGCTCTTATTTTTACTATGGATATTTTTCAATTATAAATTCTGCATAAATATTATTAAACTGCTATTTTTACTATTGTAAACTGACCATTAGTTTCACAGCTCACCAAGGGTAAAAATCGCCACATGTGGTAAAATTTGGTGATTTTTTTCCCTCTTGCCAAATTAATTCACCAAAACTGATAAATTGCAAAATCTGCCGCCCAAATTAGCGATGGAATGACTCACTCCTTCACTTGCACGAAACATGTACACACAACTAAATTTTTGGCGGAATTTAAATATTGTCTTTTATATTCATTTTGGATTTCACTATGGATATAGTGCTGCAAATTAAATCCTGTCTTTTATATTCATTTTGGATTTTGCTATGGATATAGTGCTGGAAATTAAATCATCTCTTATGTATTCATTTGAATTTCACTTTGCATGTAGAACACTGGAAGAAAAATGAAGGTAAGAATTTTATTCTGATAATTTTCTGCTGGCATAGAATTCCTAGAATTGTACTTTAAATTTTAAATAGTAAAAGAAACTACAGAATTCTTTTGTTTTGTAACTTCATAGTATTGTATTTTAAGTATTTAAATTTTCAATTATAAACGAAACTATAGAATTGTTCTATTTTCAAATTATTTCAAATTTGTTTTCTTAATTTAATAATTATCGCAGAAATTGTTATCTTTGTGTCAATATATTTGTATAAACTGTTATATTTGAATAAATTTTAAAGTGTAATTTTTAATGTAAATGTTTGACATAATGTATAAAATTGTTAAATGAAATTTGAAAATTTGTACTTTTATTTCCTAACAATTATTAGCATTCTATCTAAAGCCCCAGGATTTATCAAAATTATTTTGTTAAATATATAAAAATTCATTAATTTGGAAATTCTTCATTTATTATTAAATAGATGTTATTAAATGTTAAGGTATTTTTATTTTTGGTACTATATTTTCTCATATTTCTTTCAATTTTAATTCTGAAGTATTTTAAATAAAAACTTTTAATTAATTCTTAATATACTGTTTTTTGATTTACTGTTAAGCTTAGCAATTTGAAATCGGGGGGAAAATTCCAATTTCATATGCCATTGGCACTTATTCTGGGTTGCTAATCAAATTCCAATACCTACATTTCCTTTGCTTAGTGAAAACATGTTGCCAATTTGTCAATGCTCTGACTGTAATACACAGTTTTACCTTTAAAATAAGCATGAGTAGACATGTAACAAATTTTCAAAAGAAAATTTTCTCCAATATAAGAGCAAAAGAAATGAGAAAATTCCCAAATATTTACAATGGATAATTTCAAATATTGTTTAGGAAGTAAAATTTCTTTGATAATCATGTTTAAACTTTTTAAATATTATTCATTAATGAAATGTAGAAATTTTTAAGTTTTGTAAATTTGGGGAAAAACAGCACAAATTTCATATATTTAAATACAACTCTAATACTGTTTAAATTTTTACTAATTTATGGTTGTATTAAAGTTTTAGTTATTAATTATTAAAAATATATTTTTAATAAATATGCAGAAGTGTATAAAATAGTAAAATTTTTAGATATAATTATATTTAGTTTTTAAAAATTTGTGCACTATTAGGTATTTCTCAAAAAGTTTTGTATTTATTCTGAATGACATCCATATTTTTTATGCCAAATATTTTAATTTCCTTTAAAATATAGTTTCTTAAGTTTATACATTTACTAATGTATTATCTAATATACTGAAATTATAGCTGAAACAAAGAAAAAAAATCTTGAAGTGAGTAATTTCTTTATAGTTTCACTTTCCAATTTTTCATTCTAAGGAAATAAGAAATGTTCTCTGCTTTTTAGATGTATTAATTGTTCAAAATACATTTATTTAGTCTTTTGATTCCATGGTTATTGTATTGCTAAGAATATAATTTTTTTCAATAAATAAATTCTTAAAATTGGTCGTTTTTTGCTTCATCAGGATATCAGATATAATTTAGTTTTATTTTATTTTCTACATTTAAAATCTCAGCAAATATTTTATAAAGTCCTAGAAAGAATAATGTATAAAGTGGAGGAAAAACACATTTAACAATGCTGATAACAAATAATTTTCTAAGCACGTTTCAGATTTTGTTTTGAATTTTCTGCTTGTTATGTCAAAGAGAGTATGGTTATCACTTTTATAAAGAAAATATATATTTTCTACTACTAGACAAAGGAAATCATTAGTCTTTGCTCGGAAGTAGAAAAAATATCTGTGTAAAGTAAAAGTGTTTACAAATACAAGTAAAATTATTGGTGCAACTTTAAAAAAATATAAGTTTTTAAGGTACATTTTATCTTTGTGAGAGAGTAAATTCATTTTTATATTTGTAAGAGAAATTTACATTCTGATGCATTGTAAAGAAATATAGTTTTTGCAGTAATTATTTACCGTATTTTCCTGTATATAATCCGCAGCGGCATATTATCCGCAAGCCCCTTTATTCCAGCAAAAGAGAAAAGGCATCGCATAATCCGTGGCAATTTTTCTGACAAACAGTCAAAAATTTATATTTCTGATAATTTAGTGCCAAATAAAAAATATTCATTATAATTAAAAATATAATGAATTCTTCAGAAAAAATTCATTTATAATGATAAAGATCTGCTTGAATCTACCTCAACGCAAAATGCGATAAACTGAGATGAAAGCACGTTATCGATCTATGTCCGAGAAGATTCTAGTAAAACTTATCGATTTTTAGGTTTTAATAACTTTTAAATGAAGTTAGACATATTTTAAAAATAGACTATATTTGTTTTGTTAATAGTTAAATGAAGGAAATGGAATACTTTTTTTTCTTTTGTACCGCGCTGGCTTTGTTTTTCACCTTACATTATACGTTTTTGTCGGCATTATTTTCATTTGCCTTCCCTATAACTTTCAATTTAAAATTTATACTCTGTAACTTAATAATTTTCTCTTTATTATGAAATTATATGAATTTATATGTTTACAGAGCAAAACAGTTCAATCAAGATAAAAAGAGAAATCACATTTACAAATTGCAACTTTAATAACTCTTCAGAGCTGAATTCGTTCTTGAACATTGTTATCCTTATCAAAACTGAATTTCTGTATCCAGTTCTTTTCACCATATTATTTAAATTCCTTTTTCTACTATGCCTTACCTGCGTACTTGTGACAAAGTTTTGTGTTGCTAATGCACTTAGAATTTTGTTGATCTGGCATTGCTTTATTCAAATTTAATTATTTCGATTTATTTGTCTTCAATTATATACGCAAGCCAGTTCGTCAAAGGGGGTGTATCCCAGGTATTTAAAAGCAACAGATTAAAAATGTCGGCTAGGTTTTCGATGCATTCGTATACCTCCAGTGTCTAGTTTTCCTTGGTTAAAGCATAATGCCTCGGTATTTTAATTTATTTTTATTTGTAAAGATAATAAATCATAGAAATGTTTTATTTTATCTGTTATGAAATTTTAAATTTAATTTATGTTGTGTATTTTATGTTTAATATTAATAAAACTGAACTTAAATTAAAAATAGCAAGTCTAATTATTGATATATTTTTATCTTTATCAGGTTTTATATATAAAAACGAAATACCTTATAGATATTTAAACTAATAGCTAGTGTTTCTTTTGCTTTATTAAGCACTTAATAATTATAGCTCTGCTTATAGTAATAACTTTTTGGCAATTAGCATAGTTGTGTGTATTTATATCAGGAATAATATTTAAACTGCATTGAAAGACTAACAAACGTAATTGAACAATGCTGATTATTGTTAAAATAAGTCAACTGAGCATTGGCGCGATCTGTTTATTCTATGAAACATAAATGTCATTTCTTTCTAAACTTTATTCTAAACTTTTCTTGTGAAAAATTTCTTTCTCAGACTATCCGCGGCAGCGTATAAAATAAGCATAACAAAATTTGGAGCTTTTTTTAACGCAATCTGTGGAATATATACAGGGAAATACGGTAATTAAAATTAATTTTTTAAACTTATACATGATTAGCATCTTTTATATTGATGTAAGATCTTGTAAAAAATAGATGAAATTTGCTGCAGAAAAAATCAATTTATTTTAAAAGCATCATAGGAAAAAAAAATTTATATTAAAACACTATAAAAATATTTCCATTTAGTAACATTTGTAATATATGTAAATGTAGTTTTCGTCATGCTTGTAAATTATCTTTTAGATTAAATTATTACTTTTTTGTAAATATTGACAAAATTAGATGAATTCTTTATATTGATAAAACATGAAAATCAACTAACAAATGTAGAAAAGTTTAAACTTTTAGGTATAAAATAAAGTAGAGAGAGAAGGCAGTGGTGCACAAACACAGACGTGTTTAATGACAAAAGTCAATTACAACATATAGTAATTACAATAAAATAATAGCACTAAAGAACATTTTCAATGATACACAAGAGTCAACGCATCTACTTTCAAGCAAGGCAGAAAAAGACGACTGACCAGAATAAGCACCGTTTGATCCCCAGAGGGTGCACATTTACTCTAGTCAGGAGGATCTATTATGTAGATAGGGTAAAAGCAGAGACTCATAGCGACACTTTAATATCGTAACAACGTCCCACAATGTCGACGTATTTACCTGAAATGCAAAATAGTGTCTTCTATTCCTAATGTATCTAAGCATTTGTAATGCTTAATAGCAGGTAAAGCTTTTGTTAGCACATCTGCTCCCATATCTTCTGTTGGTATATGCTGTATGTCAGAGCCGTAGCGATCGGGGGACAAGGGGAACTAAATCATTTGAAAGATAGACAAAATTTTTCAGAAACTTTCAATCTTAGTTTTATTATAATGATTTTTTATTCGGTGAAATATAAACTTTGCATTTTATAATTGTGTCGTGTCCAGAGAAAAATAAAAGCTCCAAGGAAGAATCAGATTTGGAAAACAGAAGAGGTTGATGAAAAATGAGGAAGAGCTACAGGAGCTTGCCTTATACGAAACTCTTACATTTCCTTATTAATATTTTCCCATTGTTTAATTCCTTTTAAAAATTGTGTTCTTTTAACCATGCTTTCGATTTTCCTTTCTTAATCAGATACCGCTTTTAATTCTTTCAATCCTTTCTTTTTAAGTTTCATACTTTGCTCAAAGTTTGTGATACTATTATTTTGAACTACAAATCTTGTGAACGTGTAAATAAAGGAAATATCTTAATTTTTTTTCATGTAAAATGTCTGGAATATTAGAGTGGTCAGTTCCATTTTAATACATATGAGAGGTTTTCATTTTAGTATAAAGTTATTTACCAAATTATTTGTGTTAAGGTTATATACAGGGTAATTTTTTTGGATCTGTTAACTCAGGGAGATTACAGAAGACTAAGCTCTCACACACAAAATGCTCCTTATTTTATTTTGTGATTACACCAAGATTCACAGTGCCCTTTATGAGTCCTAATTGTTATACAGATTCTCTAAGCCAAGTTATATACTAAAAAAGTGATTATATTAACAAAGCAAATAATTGTTTTACTCAAAATAAAAACAAAAAAACTTTTAATGAATATTATTTCCACTGGACCCCTCTAGATGTAATAATTATTCAAAAATTCAAAGCATAGAAAAAATTTTCGGAATTTTAATGTTTTAGAAATATTATTTGACGTGACTACTTTTAATTTCTCATAAAAGATTATATCAATTTATTTAATAAGCAGTATTTCATTAATATTTTTGATTTTCTCTTATGATAAAAATGTGAAAATTTAATCTTATTTTGACTATAATAACGTAATAAAAAAATTCATCGCTAAAGAAAAGAAAAATTTCATATAATTTAAATATTATTTATGGAAACTTATAAGAATTTAAAAATGTGCTAATAACAAAAAAAGTCAGATTCTACTTCAGCTATCAAGAAGCGATAAAGGAAGATCACAGTTTCAGTTGTTATTGAGATTTTGTGAAATTATAAACGAGTATATTATCCATTGTACCAAAATAAAAATAAAACCTCTTGTATTTTTTATCTCACACTTTATTATAGCCTTACACTCGTGAGAAAATTCCTACTGAAACGTGTTTCATTTTAGAGGTTCCCTTTGTCCACAATATTGTGTCCGGCATCTGACTGACCTTCAAAGAAAGGGGGGGAAATAGCACTACAGTAAGCCGTGTAGGGAATTGTCTTCCTGGAATTGAAATGGATTGGATCGAGATCTTATTACCTCCAAATTATAGGAAAACAAAAACTTTCTTTCATTTTCTTTGTTTACACGGTTAGTATTTAGTTTCTTCCCAAACGTCGCTTCATCGGAAACAAAAATGTAAACTTTTGAAAATCTAGAGTTTTGACATTTAAAATATTTCCGTAAGTTGTATTTTCTCTCTACTATGTATTCTTTCGATTTGAATATTTCGTATTTTTGCTAGTATAAATATTTACTAACATCTGCTTGCAGAGTTTTGAAAATTAATTATTAAATTGTTTACTAGTTAAAACTATTCATTTAAAAGTAATATTTTTAATGTTTAAATGTTTTTGTTTGGGTAAATAATTTTTATTTGACTCGTAATTTTGTTGGCTTTACATTAGTACCTTATATTGAAAAATTATTTTTTTAAATTATAGAAGTAAAAATCTATAAAGATTTTTTCTCTTTTTAAATATCTTTTTCCCTTTAAATGTTTTTTTTCTTTTTTGTATACTTTAATATACAGTATATATTTCTTAATTAATTAGTTCAGTTTATATAAAACAAACCTTTTAACTTGAATAGTTCGTTCAAGAAGTTTTAAAGAAATATTTCTCATTCTACATTGTAAAATTTTAAGATCGTCTTTGATATAAATTTATTTAAAGAAAAAACTTCGCCATTGCATGAACACTTCTAAAATGATTTTAAATAGAAATAAATTTTGATTTTAATAAAAATTAGCCCTTATTATAATAAAATATATTGTAATATCTTAAAAAAAAGTTTTATTTAATGCCTTAAAAATATGAAAAAAATGTTCACTACTGTGATAATTGAGAAAATGTATTTAAATAAAATCAAGCCATTTAACAGTTAAAATATATTTTTTATCTCAGCACTTACAATTCTTGATAATATGAATCAATGAAAAACTTGAAAGAACAATATAGAATTCATCTATTTTGAGAAAAAAATTATTTTTAATAATATATAATATATATTCTTTGGCTGAACATTTCTGATTATAATAAATAAACATAATTTTACTTGAAATTGTGTTCTGATTTCTGATTTAAGAAATTTGCGAAATATTTTTGTTGTCTGCATTAGCGTTTCTTTGCTTTTCTGCAATTTGCATTGATTATGCTATGGCATAATTTAATTATCTAAAATCGGATAAAGACTTATTAACAACGATCATCTTATTTTGGAATCAGAAAAATTGGTAAATTTTATGATATAAAAATGAAATATTATAAATCATCAATTTTACGTTTTGTGATTTAAATTCTTTACAATAAAAATAATTCTGGTTTACATTAATGTCTGAATGATAATATGAAAATTATTTTAAATGCGAAATTTCCCATAAAGTTGTTTTCACTGGAATTTTTTTGAAATAAAAAAATGAAGTAAAATTTTCAGTTTAATTTGTGGTAAAGGAAATGCTTTAAAAGATATCACTGTGAAAAATTAGATGAGTTGATCCTAAATTAGGGGTGTAAAGTCTAACCCAATTATTATTTTGCAATAAATACAGCTAAATTTTGTTAAGTTAGTAATATTATAGAATTTTTGAAAATTTAAGAAAAGTTACGCTCAACACATAATGATCAACAATTGGTAGAGTCTTTCATGAATAAGATAATGCAAAATTAATATGGAATAAAAATGTTTGATTGCTTCAATTGGTTGACAAGCTAGAAAAAATACATTTAAGAATTTTTTAGACATTGTTATGGAAATGTTAAATCACTAAAATCAATTTTCTTGAAAGTTAAAAATTAATGGATATATAAATAAATTTCCCAACTTCAAAATTATAATATCCAGATCAAGGCCTACAGTGACCATTTCTGTTTTCCTAATTGAGAGCCCAGGGGTCCCTGTTAGGTGATCATCCCAAAGCGAAATCCCCGGTGTTAAGTTCCCAAGCATGATTGGTATTCAGTTAATCGACCCACTGAAAGGTTGAGTTGACCTAGCCTGAGAATCGAACCTCGGACATGTGCCATGGGAATGCTAAGTTAGCGTGAATTATGTCTTACAGATTTCCATGAAACAGAAGTCTATAAAGAAATGTGGGTCTGAAAGGTATTACTTTTCAGTAGAAAAGAAAAATAAACCTAAAACATCATTAGAACCCAGATTAGAACCTCCTTATCTCATACGGTGAAGAAAAGAGAAGAGGTTGCCATTCAAATACTTTCAACAATTTCTGTATCAATAGCAAGCCGTGAACGTTCATGACACTTTTTCACACAATGACACTTTTTCGAATCCAATATAAATGTTTTACGTAAATTAAAATTGAATTTTGTTTAAATTTTTATCTTGACTCTAAATTGATGTATTTTCGATTATTTTATAGTAGGTACAATATTTTGTTATTATTTATATTGTTTTCTTATTACAATTATACTCTATTTATTATAGTGTATTATGTATGGTTATATTATAGTATACTCTTATTACTAAATACATTTTATTTTCATATTTATATTGTATTATTTGTATTTTTTTCAAGGGGGTGCCAATAAAATGTATCGTACCCTTGCGCCAATTATGCTCAATGCGCCAATGTCTATTCGCCCGTTTTTAAGAGTTTCCCTTACAAAATGATGTCTAACATCTATCTTTTGTTTGTTTATGGAAAACTGGATTTTCTGCCTATTTTAAGGCTCCTTTGTTATCCGAAAATATGCACAACTTTTCGTAATTACAAAATCGCGCAGTTCATTAATAAAATTACAAAAGTAATTAGCCTCTTTTGTACAATCCGATAATGCATATATTCTGCTTCAGTAAAAGAAAGTGCTACAGTACTTTGTGTGTGTGTGTTTACGGTTTTCCTAGCTAATTAAACTTCCATTTAACAAACCAATACCCAGTATGTCTTGCGATCATCAGGGCAATTATCTCAATCAGAGTAAGTATACCAAAATAAGGACTCACCTGTACGCTTAAAAACTAATCCATGATTGTCTTTTTCAAGTAGCGGAGTACATGTTTCGCTGCAGTCCATTGAGTTTTATCATAATATTTTAAAAATTGACTCAACTGACTGACCGCGTTTGAAATGTCAGGTCTAGTTGAAACATAAAAGTACATCAGACCACCAATTGATTCTCGATGAGGTAACTTTTCATAAATAAATTTTTCAGCCCTTTTTAATCAAACACTAACATCCATAGAAGATACCACAGGTTTAGCTTCTGATATATCAAATCGATTTAAAAGTTCTCGAA
Source organism: Latrodectus hesperus (assembly GCA_037975125.1). Taxonomy (NCBI): domain Eukaryota; kingdom Metazoa; phylum Arthropoda; class Arachnida; order Araneae; family Theridiidae; genus Latrodectus; species Latrodectus hesperus. The sequence goes on from CM075859.1 coordinate 39,772,248, forward strand.
TATAACCCTTGTACTCACATTGGCCCACAGTAATAAATCCATTTCCTCTCTTAAAATATATTCCTAAGCAAAAATTAACTATATATAAGTCTACATATTTTACTTCTAATTCTTTATTAAGATAAGTTTTAAAATTTTCAAAATTTTATTCTTATCTTGGAACATAATTTTAGTGTATGTTGATGATATATTATTTATGGTTAATCCTTTTTCATCTTTAACATAATATATACAAGGATCAGCGTCGGTTTGCTTCTCCGAAACTATGCAAAATTTCATTTAACTTAAAATTCCAGCGTCTGCCGGCCTGTTTTAAGCCATAAAGAGATTTCTTTAAAAGTAATACTTTATATATTTTTCTTAAAGAATTCAACATTGGCCATTTTAAAAGTATCATTTGATTTTTCATTTATAACTAAATGTTCAAGTAATTCTTCATAATAATCTGGGCATTCCATATTAATCATTTCTTTCAGCTCGCTATTTGAATATGCAGTTGCTACATCAGACTGATGAATTTCTAGATTTAATTCTGCAGATAAAGACGCTATGAGGAGAAGTGAACTACTACACCCAACTGGAGAAAACGTCTCATTATAATTTATTCCTGTTTTTTGACTAAAACCTTTTGCAATAAACCGAGTTTTATTTTTTACTTCAGAACCATCAGTGCTAAATTTGTTACTTAAAACATAACGACTCCCCAAACATTTTTCCAATGTCGGCCTATCCACTAATTTAAAAGTGTAATTTTTCAAAACACTCTTTCATTGAATGCCTGGTACCGCAGAGGAGCATTAGGACCTTTTGAGCGCTATCTTGATGAGGATCTCTCCGCATTGCAACTGTAAGCAACAATTGCTGATGCTGATGGGGGTGGTTCATTGGTTCTGTCCCGCGTATTATCTTCCTATTAGGCAAAGAAAGAGTATCCTTCCCAGGATTCAAAGGTGAGCTGGGAGAATCACATAAATCTTCTGCTCTCTTAGGGGACTTAGCGCTTTCATTTCGCATCTCCCCTTAAGTTTTAGATTTTTTTTTTGCACTACTCTGTGCTCTACAGTTTTCATCAAAAGATACTATTTCCTGCTCAAAGAGTTTTTCAGCACTTAGAGATGCGGTGCGGTTATTTTTCTAATGAAATTCTACTTCTACATACGATTTATTATCGTATTCTTCAAAAAATTTAACGCTTCTGGAAATAACAATTTTCTCATTTGAAAATATATGGAAAAGCTTTCGGATTTTCAGAATAACCTACAAATATGCTTTTCTTTTATCTCTCAGAGAATTTGACTCGGCTTGTTTTCTAAACAACATGCAGTGCAACCAAAAGTTTTAAAATAGCTAACGTTTGGTTTTATATTAAACCACTACTCGTATGGTGTTTTTCCATTTAGTGATTTTGTTGAGCACCTATTACGTGTATAATTCGACGTATTTATTGCTTCTGCCCATAAATCCAAAGTTTGATTTGACTGCGATAAAAGGCAATGCGCCATTTCAGCTAGTGTTCTATTCTTACGTTCAGCTACCCCACATTGTTCGTGACAATAAAGAGCTGTTAATCGATGTTCAATGCCATTTAATTTAAGAAAATTACCAAATTTATTATTTATAAACTATCCTCCATTATTGTTCATAAAAGTCTTAATTTTAATAGATTTTTGATTTTCCCATAGAGCTTTTATTTCTTTAAATGCATTAAAAGCATCACTTTAACATTTCAGAAATTTAACTGCACAATATCGGGAACGATTATCTATAAATGTCATAAAATATATTGACTTACCTATATATTGACGGTACTCTCATTGGACCGCATAGTACTGAGTGCACTATATCTAAAATATTGTTTAATCTTTCCGATTGTTTTGGAAAAGAGGAACAAGTTAATTTATTAATCGCACATACTTCGCAATTAAATTCGTGAGGTAATTTTGTTAAGTTTAATCCTCTAATATTCCCAATTTTGTATGAATTTATATCTTGTTCATTAAGATTACCTATTCTATAATGCCATCTAACAATATCTGCTGTTTTATTTTTGGAAGTATCTAATGATTCACTTACATGTTTAAACACTTTGTTCTAAATATGTATCACTATCTCTGACATTTAAATAGTACAGATTATTCTTTCGGAAATTAGTTCTACCTTAGATACAGGATTTATAACACTTGCAAAATTATTTTTAAATGTAACAATATAACTGCGATCACGTAATTTAGCAACAGACAGTAAATTTGTACGTAATTCAGGAACTAATAAAGTATCATTATATAATTTCTACAGTTTGAACATTTTTGTTAACCTTTGTATTAATAAGTACCTTACCATTATCTTTTACGTCCGTTGTAGCATTATTAGTTAGATTGACCATTGATACTTCAATATCATTTATACTTACAAATTTATAACTGTCATTGCAGAGATGTCTCGTACATCCAGAGTCCAAACACCAAAGTTCCTTCAAATCATTTTCGGCTACTCGAAAGGAATCGGCTTGCTCATTACAGGATGTGCTTGTTAGAAAACATTCTCTTGTTTCAGACTAGGTGTTCTATGCTTGCCGCACTGCGCTGCCCTGTCCAAATCGCTTGCCTTTAAGGCACTGGTGCTTGAGGAGATGGCTCTCCTTCGGTTGATCACTGGTGTACTTGTTTACTTTGCTCTTTCACAGATTTTTTTGCCAAAGGTGGCTTGATGTGAACGCTCCAGGACCGCCAAGTATTCTATCATGTCGTCTCGCATTGCCATCTTCGATGATTTTGATGCAAGGTGTATCAGGCTTTGGGAGTTCATCTCAGGATTCTATGGCCCCTCGAAAGTTTTCAAAACTCGCTAGAACACTGTGCAGGAGCAATATTGCTAGGATTATTTCATCAATTATGTCCACTTCAGAAAGCTTATCGACAATATCGATAAACTTCAATAGCACATCATTAAGACCACAGGAGGAGTCACTCTTTTTTAGTTGTATGAGAGACCAACAAAGTCGTTTTCTAGCTGGTGCTTTTGATTGGTAAATGTTTTCTAATTTAATGCATACGTTTTCCGAACCATGATTTTTTACTTGCTTCAGTTCAGATGGGGAAATACACAAGTTCAAATCACGCCCTTTTATCCATTTCACTCCATTCATTAAAAGCATCCTTTGACTTTGGATCGCCTTTAATAATGACAGGTTTTGGATTTTTTCCATTTATGAATCCCCAGGAATAATTTTTGACTAAAAGCGTTTTTAACTGGTTTCGTAATCGTCTTTATTCAAAAGTTCGATTCTCATAGCACTAAGCGACAACGCCATCTTTTCCAATTCTACTCGCCCTATTTGGGTGCGCTCTGTTTGCGTAAGTTAAGTCTTGGGCCCATAACCTTTTAGATATAAAAGGAATATAGAGAAGGCAATGGTACACACAGACATGTTTAATGATAACAGACAATTATAACATATAATAATTACAATAAAATAATAGCATTAAAGAACATTTCCAATGATACACAAGAGAGTCAACACATACTCTCAAGCAAGGCAGGAAAAGATGTCTGACCATAATATGCACCATTTGATCCCCAGAGGGCACGCATTTACTCTAGTCAGAGGATCTATTATGTAGAGAGAGTAAAAGAGCAGAGGCAGTGATGCACTTAAATATCCTAGCAAACTTCTTAAATAAATACAAATTCATTTATAAATATTTATTTTAATGTCTGGTAGTCCTGTTTGTTGTCCAGTGAGTAATGGCACAGCATGTCCTATTTTGGAACTTGCGCCATAAAACCCAGCCAACCAACATTCCAGTGAGTAAATATGAAAGAAATCTAAAACCTTTCATTTATGTATAGTTATTTAGTCTCTTGAAAATATCCTTACATTTTTAATACATTTCTTTAAAGATTTAATATTTATTTTGAATTGTTTATGTAATTGACTAATATCATCCAACTCTAAATTTTATCAATTTATACATTTATCAATACAAGTGAAATTTTAGATTTGTTTAATTATATAAGAAGAGGAAAAAATTCTAAGTTTTAATGTAATATTATGGGATTGCAGTTTTTAATATTAACTTGGACTTTGACTGTAAGAGAGGAGAGGCTGTTGGGCCTATTTGAACGCCGGATTTTAAGAAGTATCTTTATAGGTATGAAGGAAAGCAGTGTCTAGTGCAGAAGATAATATACTGAAATCTATCGAATGTACAAGGAGCCAGGTGTTGTACATCACATTTAAGTAAGCAGTCTCAATTGAGTTTGACATGTTATTAGAATGAAGGACAATAAAACACTAAGGGAAATTTTTTTGCAAAACCCATCAGCGTAAGAAGAAGACCAAAGCTGAGATGGGTGGATGTAGTCAAAGAAGACTGTAGGGCTCTTGGAACAAAAAAATTGGAGGAGTTAGGCTGCCAGTAGAGGTGGCTGGAAGAAACTTGTTCAGAAGGCCTTGGCCCACCCTGGGCTGGTGGGCCATGAATGATGATGAGTTTTTAATATCCCTTACGACATTGACCAGAAGTTTTAAAATTAGATTTGTTTAATCTTCTATGTCTCATTTCTATTTCAAAAATCTTTCCTTCTCTTTTTTATATTGTGTCTACAATAAATATATCCAAATAAATTTACTCTGATCAACAATTTTCAAATAGCTATGTATACTGTTTTCTAACATTAAGATTACAAACATAAAAAATTATATATTTCTACAAAAAAATTGGTTATAAAAAACATAAAAATTTCATATATTTGTTAACCTCATTGCTTATTGCATTGTTAACTCCAGAAATGTCAATAAAAAAAGTTGTTCAGGAGTTTTATATTGGTTGATAATCCAGTGTGGACAATATTGGTCAAATGGGATGTCATATGAAGCATTTTTATTTCTTGGTCTGTATTGCACGTTTTTTTTTTTTTGTGTGTGTATTTTCTGTCCATAAATGTGGTAATTTCTGAATACTTTCCTTTTCCAAATCAAATCTAATTTCTGTTAATTTTCATTCTTAAAATAATCTGCTTCATAAGCACATTAATTGAAATCGGTCATATGACATCAATTTTTAAATAATACTATTAAATATCTATTTTTTCTAAAATATATGTGTGTATTTGAATTAAGTTTTAAAAGCCAATGTAAGATCATTTTGAAAATTTCGGTTTTGTAACAGCACTGCTGTACAATTTATCTCTGTAATCAAATAAAAGATGATTTAATATAACTATCAAGGCTTATTATATTAATTAAAATTTTTCCTATAGCAATTTTTAAGACAAATGAAATGTATATTAGAAATGATAATACAAAAGAGAAATATATTATGTTTTAAAAAATATCCTAAAGATTCTGAAAAAAAATATTTTTAAATTTTATTTTTAGAATCTGTTTTGAAGTGTGTTCATGCAAACATGTTTTATTTGTATTTCATTTTATTCTGTATTAAATATTCAAACCCATTTCATTGATATTAACTATCTAATTATTTCAGGTGTTGGAACCAGTATTTATAATATAAATTTACCCACCGCTCCACCCTCTCCTGAAGAGGGTATAATTGAAAATAGAGGTTTGCAGATTAAACCTGCTACATACAATTATGGTAAAGATATGTCAAAAGTTATTTATTTTTTGTGTTCATTTCAAATTTGATGCTGTATGTTGTAAATTTTTTAGTCTGTTCTTATAAAATAAGGAAATTAAGTCAACTTTTATAATAATATTTGTATCATACTTTTGTATATATTTGACTAATTTATGCAGATATAGTAACATATAGAAAGCAAACACATGCAATTTATAAGCTGAGGAGGATAAAACTATAGTAAAATCCATGTAACATTTAGTGGCGTGTGGATTTGTAATGAGAAATGCTAGGAGGTTGCTGTGTTTGTTAGGGAGGGCATGTATTGACAGGTAATGCATAACTGCTTAAGAAAGGACAGCAGTCATTTTTATTGCATTATTACGTTTGAAGGAATTTATCACTTTAAAGAAATTTGATCAAAAAGAATTCGTTTCATCTTACATTTAAAAATAATAAAATGATGTTATGTACATAATGCTTTGAAAAGCTCTGACTTATTATTTTAATTTATCCATGAACTTTTCTCATATCAGTACATATCTGTACTGATATGAGATGTTCACTACAGATATGTTGCAAATTAGTACATTGCAACCTATTCTTCACTGAGAACAGTTTTTAATGAATTTTCTTATATTGGTTTAATAAAATAATCTTTAAGGGAAATATTTCTAAACATTAATGACATCATATGATTTAACTTCATTTTTAAAAACATTTGTATGGGTAAATCATCATTTTCCAAACATAATCCAGCAAATATGCGAAAGTAATAAAGGTATATCTGCAAAGATAATTAATGACAGCCATCCATTTAGACAGGTTTAAAAATACTAAAATGGTTAGAAGTTCTCACTTTCAGATAAGAAGTTGACCTTACTGGCGACATCTGGGAACATATGACTTATTTTCCCATTAGCATTTCACAAGAGTTTGTCTTGAGGAAATATTAGCCTTTCCTTTTATTTTTTTCTAATTCTTTTGAAGATAAGGATTCTCTTTTTAGTAGATCACACTTTCTCAGTATTTCAGAATTGACTGTTATTGCATGCTAAACCATTTAGTATGAGGCAAGAATGGGCTAATTTCTGTGGCAGCTATTGAAATTGTAACATGTTTGTTTTTTCTATGTAAAATTTTTCTGTGAGAACTATTCATGTGATTCATATTAAAAACGAGTGTCTTAAATCTTGGATGTGTGCAGCGGTAAAAGTTAAGTAAAATTTCAAATGAAATATTGTAGATATATCCGGCTCTAATTGGACCAATTATATGACATGATTAAACAAAGCATTTAAATCTACTTTTTAAATTTGCAAAATAATTTAACAAAATTAGAATTAACTTGGACTGCTATATTTATAGTTTTTTTTTCATACATGGTAGAAGATAACTTTCCGAACTCTTGTATGTTTGGAAAATTAAAGAATTCTCCTCCACAAGCTACTTGAAGGCTTTGTTTATATAGGATTTACCAATGCCTCCTAGAAAGAGGTAGAACAAGCCATAATGTTTATTTCCTGACGTCCCAAGTGGGGTGCATTTCGAAACCACTGGAGCCGATATACAGGGTGTCCATAATTAAAGTTCCCCTATTCAGAGCTACATGCAACCTATGCATTTGAAAATTCTGAAACTTTGGGTACCCCTTAAAAAAAGTAATGGGAAAGACATTTAGCAAAAAAAATAGTTCCAAATTTTGCCACTAGAGGGCGTATTATTAATTATTTTATTCTAGAATCACACATTAGCTTGTAATTACGCCACGTCATGTTCGATATGATGACCACCATTGTCAGCAACCCTCTGAAATCTCAAAATGGCATGTTCTATGGTAGTGTGCTGTGAGTGCGTTGAAATATTCAGCACATGGCGGAAAATGCTGGCTTTAAGATCAGACAACGTTCTTCGGTTGTCACGGCCAACCAGGTCTTTCCAGATCCCCAGAGAATATCCCCAGAGCCAAAAATCGCCTGGATTAAGGTCTGGGGATTGGGTAGGGTGTTGGCTTATGACACTTCATTAATGTCAGGAGGCATTAATGAAGTGTCGGCTTATGACCCTTTCTTCTGTAAAATGTGTTTTGAGAACATCTTTTACACAATTTCCAATGTATCTTGCATAAAGATTGTTTGTCCAAGGCACTGACGTGATTGTAGAGCCAGAACAACTGCGTTCTGTAACATATCACGCCTTCATGATAGTGTATGTCACTGCACCTGATGGAGTTATTTCCTCGAAAAAGTATGGTTCCAGAATAAAAGCTGCTTATAATCCACACCATACCGTTACTTTTGGGGAATGTAACAGAACGTCTAGTGTAGAGGGGGGGTGTTCTGTAGCCTAAATTCGGCAGTTATGCGTATTTACCGAGCCGTCCAAATGAAAATGCCCTTCATTGGACCCCAAAATGTTCCAAGGCCATGCAGAATCGACTTGACACCGAGTACGAAACTGCAATGAGAACGTTTGCCGTGCATCAAAATCCTGTGGAACCAACTGCTGAACAAGGGCGATTTTGTACAGATAATACCGTAGGATATTCCTAAGGATCTTGTGGACAGTAGAATGTGGCCTATGCAACACTTTTGCGACACGTCGAACACTACTGCTACCCATAAAGTTAGACGCTGTGTTCTCTTCCACTTGAAGCGCAACCTCATCAACGACATCTGAAGGAACTGGTTTTCTTCCTCTTCCAGGACGAACACCCAACAATCCCGTTTCTTCAGATTTCTTTATCATTTTTCGTAAACCTTTAGACGTCATTGGACCTGTTCGAAGGCTGTTCAATGTCCGAAATTTCTTTAAGGCTGCTAATGCTGAATTATCGTTTTGATAAAACAGTTTGACTAACAAAGCACGAGATTGTAAACTCAACGTCAGTTTGTGTCACGAACACACTCGCATAAATTCTTCAGTGAATGCTTTCGCTTTTATACTCGTCAGCTGATAAGTGACGTTGTGGAAAACTTTGCATATGCTGTCGTTTTACATTAATACGCCCTCTAGTGACGACATTTGAAACTTTTTTTTTTTTTGCTAAATGTCTTTTCCATCTCTTTTTTAAGGGGTACCCAAAGTTTCAGAATTTTCGGATGAATAGTTACGTCTGTATGTAGCTCTGAATAGGGTAACTTTAATTTTGGTCACCCTGTAGAAACGGTGAAAACATAAGTGGTGACGAAATTTCAAGAGATAAATTAACTTTAGATACAATTGTTGTGTGAATGCTTATTGATAATTAATTACTTTTTTAAAAATTTCATTCTAAAATGTTTTGAAAAATTTATATATGAATTAGATTAAGATACTTGTTTGTAGGAGTTAATGATACAAACTTCTTGATTAATATGTTTAACTAATATTTTAAAAGAAAAATGTCATATAAATATTATAAAAACAAAAATCTAAGAAAATAAAAATTAGTTAGGTATCCTAAAGCTAAATGTGTTTGAAAAATGTAAATTTCATGCACTTTATTTCATGTAAGATTTTTCATGTTGGATGTGAATACTCTTGACAAATCGCTGCATTTGTATTTTTAATTTTAAAATACTTTATCTTCTGGTAAAAAATATAGCATTTCTAATTGCTTCCTTTTATATTAAAAATGCCAAAATATTTCATATATATTTTAAAAGGATGAAAAAAATTTAAATCTCTCAAACAGAAGCCTTGAAAGCATTGCTTATATTTTGTTGATTGATTATATTTTATTATGATGATTGGATTATAATTTATAGATTTATTGAAAAATCATTTTCATTTACAAATTTAAAATATGTAACTAATTTTTAGCTTGTAATAAAGTGTAAAAAATTAATATTTACATTATCCATCCATGAAATTTCATGTATCATATTTTAGAATCATGTTCAATAAGTATAACTTAATAGTCTTATTAAAATATGCTTTAGAATTCATATAATCCAATAGAGGAATATTAAGTTAAGGTAAAATCTTAAAAAATTATAAATAAATACAAATTTACAAAAATTTAGGAAATGTTATTTTTAAATGTTATAGATTTGATTAAAAAATATTTTCATTTTAATAGAAAACATTTAATGTATTTAAATGTGTGTATTTGTTATCAAATATAATAATAAGTTTACAAAGTAATCCAAAGACAGAAAAAAATGTCTTTATTCTAAGAAAAATATAAAATCAAAACAGCAAAGATAACATTTTTATAATCAAACCAATTATGCATATGTGACATACTTCTTAAAAAACTAAACAAATTGAGAAACTGAACTAATATAACTTATATTTAAATATAAAATTTGAAACCATCATTGTTTTAGAATAAAATGCACAATTCCTTATATTCATGATTATGATATTAGAACACAACTCAAAAATAGTTTTTAAAAAAAAGTCAGAAAAACTTACAAAATATTTATGATATTACAAAGATTGGTTTTAATAGAATAAAAATGTTACATTTTACTTTTTAATTGTATTTAATTTTCTATTAGATACTTTCTTAAGTTGTAATTTATCATTTCTAACTTTTGTGTAGTTATTTAGTAGTATATTGTTCATAACTTTTGTACATGATATTATTAAATTTCTTACTGGTTAACCATATGCACAAACACCTCCAAAATCTATATTATCATCCTGAAGTTTTTCTTCTATTAGTAAACAGAGTAAGTACCGTTGATTAGACACTTTTAATAATTCCTTTTCATAAGTATTATTAATACATGTTTGAAAAATTTTGAGTGTAGTTATACAGATTACAAGTGTTAGATTGCTAGGCTACAAAAGTCCACCACGATCAAGTGTTGACATATACCCCTTAATGCTTTCCTCAACATCTAAAAATAAGTCTTTATCAACAGTTTATTTTTACTTATAACACAAGATTCAGATGCTACTCTAGCTACATAACCGGCAATATAAAGTATAACTTTTAAATTGCTATCGGTGTCTTCAACAACTTCCGATAAAAGAATAACATCTAAAAAATATTCTGAAGAAAAGTTACTTTCTTGTTCTTTATCCTTTTTATAATTTTCTAAAAACATTTTTATTTCAAAATTTTCTAATTTTGCTGATTTCAAAGTCATTAAGCTAAGTAGCTTAATTTCCTTTCAGACTCCAAGATTTGAGTAATAGATATATGATAGTTCCCACCACTTATTAACCTATACTGCCCAAAACGTGCTTCAAGGTTGTCGGTTTGGAATTTTCCTAAAAGCACATATTTAACATTTAAGTTATCAAGCATGTACTTAGTGATTAATATTAAAGTACAAGTGGTGTGAAGCAATGAAAAGTAGGTTTTCTTGGAGAGTTTTCTTGTTTGTGAAATAGGCTTGCTAAATGATGGAACGGAAAGCCATTCCCATTTTTCTAACCAGAGACAGAAATCACTTAAGAAAGTTATACTGTGAGAACTGGAACTTATTAAAGGCTTACAATAAAAAACTCTTTTATGTTTTCCTTTCTGAGGAGTTTTAACATTAACTACTTTCCACCATTTCGAAAATATGTCAAAATGTATGGTTCCAAATACATCTTCACCAATTTTGTCCTTTAATACCTCAAGAGCTGCCATTATTTTTTCATCAAAAAATTTCAATGGTTGGACAAAATTCTGCCTTTCTAAGTGATTTGGATATAACGTTTTTCTTGATAGACTTGGAGCAATTTTAACATTTTCACAATCTTCATTGTATAGAGTCTTTAAAAGTAAAATGCTGGCATATGCAGGTGTTGTAGAACATTTGTTTGACAGAGATGGCATAGATGGTATAAAGAATGTTTGATTGCTTTCTTTTTGATTCAACCATATATACCAAATTTTAATAATATGGACAGTATCGAAAAGGAAAAAAAGTTCTGCGTTGGAATCTACAGGATTCTTAATGCTTGGTTTTAATGTTCCACCACATATTTTTTCAAAGGTCTTTCTGTTAACCCGATTATTATCTCCAATAACAGATAACACACGATAACCAGTTAGTTTAAAAATTTTTAAAACTTCTAGTAAGATTGGCAACAAATCTTCTGCTGTTTGATTTTTCATTGGATAAAGTCCAATAATATCTTTGTTTTTAGAAAATAAAGAACTGGCCATAAAGCATTGTAAAGTTATAGGTTCTGTACTTGGCATATTCCTAAGCCTTCAAGTTTACCGCCTTTATATGACACTTGGGGCTTTACATAAATTTCATTGATTAACACATTTACTGTTCTTTCATATTCTGATAATTCTTTACATTTCTTAAATAAATAATTTTGCTGTATACTAATTTCTGAGTTACCCAGTTTTCTAATCAATGTTTTCAAATAATATGGATTTGGTAAAATTAAGTTTTCAGAATCTCTTACAAGACGATAAGCAGAAGGATGTGTGAAATAAAACTTTGCAGCCATAATAAAATGTCAGTTTGATATCGTGGAGTATTCATTAAGCAAAGTTCAAGTTGCAGTATTAAAAATGTCAGTTTTTGATTGAGTGAATCATTATTAGATTCTTCAACAAGTTCTTTTAACAACTTAATACTACTCTCTAACTTATGCTCAAAAGAAGTATCCTATGAATTTAAATGGCTCAGTAAGCATTCAAATATAGACCATTGAGTACATTTATTTGGTACTCCTAAAAGCCATTTCAGTTTTGAAGATGGAATCAAAATATTTTTGTGCCAAACAGTTACTAGAAATTCTGGTGATATTCTGACACTAATGCTGAAAGTTGAGAAACTTTTCACATCTGGTTTTCCAAAGTAGATGCTATCTTTGTTATCTTTGGTTGAAATTACAATCCAATTTTTCCAGTAGTTTATCATTAAAGTAACTTAAAGCTCTCAAAATCCTTTATTTCATCTTTTTCAGACCACTCCTGGAAATTTTTCTCATCTCTTTGTTCTAAAGATTTTGTACTTTCTTCCGGAGATTTTCTTTTACCAGGCAATTTTACAGTCATATAAGATGGTTGCTCTGGAAATATAGATGGATAAGCACCTGTTTTCAGAACAGGTTTTTTCCTAGGAATAGGAAGCACTGTTCCATCTGATCGAGTAGCTTCATTGTTTCATTCGATGAATTGCTCTTCAAAATGCTTAATGCATATAACTGAAGAGTCTGTAACTGTAAAATTTTCTCTGTGAATCAGCCGTTCCCATTTTTTCCTTGCAACAGAATCTTTGGGAAAGCTGAATACATTAACATATTTTCCCCCTTTATAATTAGATCTGCAACCTAGTACGCAACATGTATGAGGCATCTGTAAATAAAAATGAATATTTTAATATAATGCAAATATATGTTATGCAATGTACCTGGTACATTTCTATTAATTGTTAGTGTACAATTTTGTTTGATTAATTATTTTATAAGAATTTATTGTACGTTTATATCTCGATATTTTTAACTATCTGTGTTAAATAAATTGATAAAAATACTCACACCATTTGTGACCATTGTTTTGCCACAGCAACAATTGAGATTGTTGAAACTGTTTCAAGACAATTGAGCAAAATAACTGCAGTCTATACCTCTTTTAAGTGATACTATTGTCTGTAGAATTTATGATATACTTAAAGATGCAAGGTATCAACTTTTTTGAAGTTGCAGGATATTGTTTTCAATGCAGCTTGATGTGGTAACTGATGGTAATAAAATGCTTAGTTCATTGCCTATGTTCAATCTTATCATATCAGTAGTAGAACTACTTTTCGTAAAACATTTGGAATAAAGAAACAGGTTTCTCACTATTTGCTATCTTAAATGATTTTATGAACAAAGCAAGTATAGAATAGAAAATATATATCAGAATATGCACTAATGCTGCTTGTTCAGTGCCTGGTTGATTCCAAAGTATAAAAGCACTTGTAAAACAAAAATTGGCCGAGTGCATTTTGACACACTGCATGATTTGCCGAGAACCTCTCATTTCCAGAGAAATGAATCATGGTCTGAATATTGTTTTACAGTTAACATATTTAACTACATAAAAATACTACCCTTGGGGTCAAAAATGTGTTCGTTTTTTATAATGACATGGGTGCAGTACCTTCAAAGTTACTATTTTATCGCAAGGCAAGATAGTTATTGTGTAGGAAATTTTGCCAACATGTTTATGAATTAAGAGAAAAAATCATTTACCTAGAAGCTGAAAACAGACTGGAAGCCAAAAATTTTTGCAATAATCTTAAGGTGAAGAACATTTACTTGTCAAATTGAATTCACATATTTGAAAAATTAATTTGAACTTTTAACTCCTAGGATCAAATACACAGATATTGGATACAAATAATATAATGGTTTTTGTAGAAAATTGGCAATGTAGAGCAGAAATTTAAAGCAAAAAATCTAACAATGTTTGCAAATGGGGATGATAGCGTTAAACCTTACAAGATTGAAGGACAATATGTAAAACTTGCTTTTGTAATTTTTGAAAATCCTTTAGCTATGCCAGCAAAGAATTTTAAAAATTGTTTTCTTATTGATGATAAATTGATATCAATTTATAAGTATGTTAGAGATCTATTTCATAATAATCCCAAAGGTCTTTAAATTGCAAGGAAAGAATCCTTTCTAGACTTCATGACAAATAACAAAACCAAAAGACAATTTATTAATAAATCACTCTTTGAATCTGGCAAGTAGAGGAGTTTTCTGCTCGAAAAACAAGGGCATTTCACATTTTATTATTTTCAACATCCTACATTTGTGCAACTGGATTTTCTGGGTGTAACTTTTCTGACAAAATATATATCTCTGCAAATTACAGAAAAATAACTGAGAGTGTTTATTTTTAATATACCTTCCTTTAAAAAATATTGCTGTTCAAGATAGGCCCAAGAAAGACACTAATTATTAAGTTTAATTTAAATTCAGTGAGTTTTGATTTAATATGTTCTTTCAGTTTAATGACTTAATTATTAAATATTTCAGCAAAATGCTTCCTGTTTTTTATGTATGTTTTTTCCTTTCTGTCAGTTGATAAATTTCTCAGCCCCGCTAAGGTTGAAAATTGCTTCTTTATAAGTTTTTTTTTATTATAGAATATTTGTGCTTACTTGAATTTTTCTTTCTATGTTATCATTTGCTTAGTTATATTTTTTGTCTGGTGAAGTTAACATTTTTATTTTTCTTCCTTTTTATAATTTTAAATCAGTTAAAATCATGAGTGGATAACAGCCTCAGACCATAAGGGAATAAGAATATTTAAGTCATCCACTATCTTAAATCCCAATGTCTAATGGTTTTTTTAATAACAATCCATGTAGTTATCAATTATTTCAATATTGGCAGAGTATTCACTTCACATTCTTTACTTTTTTAAGAACTAATGATTTGCAAAATTAGTATTTTTTATATAACCTTTTAAAATTTTGTATGATGTCCTGATCAAAAGACTTCAATAAGAGATTCTGTTATTGAAGGAGAATACTATTTTGATTGCTTAAGGTCGTTAATAATTGATTGGACATCAGAATTGTCATTAATTAGACAGAATTGTTTTTGTTATCAGCATTTTACATTCTAAAACATAAATATTATTGGAAAATCACTAACACATAGTTTATTTTGGTATTTTTATGCATAGTAGATATTCTGTCCCATTAAAACATTTTAAATTTCTTGATTTTCTAATTATTAAAAGTGCAAAATATTTGCTGTGCATCATATTCACATGTAAGTGTCCATCCTTTCTGTTTTTAGTTTTTACCATTAAAAAATAAGAGAATATTCTGGAAGTGACAGGGTTTTGCAGTTCTCAATGGTACCTACTGTACCATCACTCCCCAAATAGGGATTAGAAAGTCAACTGTTTTTATTTATATCTTCTGTGTTGAATTCTCTTTTCTTCCATTTCAAATAATGTAGAGGTAAAGCAAGAATACTAGTTTCTATTTCAGAATTCCAAAGCTTATACTCTTGAATCTTAACTGTAGGGTATTATGATACAAGAAAAATGATTGTGAAGGTTGCTATAACAATTGTTATGGAGTATAAATTGAGTATTTGATTTGTCACTGTATTCTGAAATTGTTATACTGAGACTCTACTGTCTGTGTGTAATCTGCTGATTATTTTCCATTTTTATGTGCCATATTCTTATTTTCTTCATTGTATGTTTTTATCTTTTAAAATGCTTAAAATTTGATTACTCTGCATCTTGCTGTGTAATTTAATTCTTTTTTTCATTTAATTTAATTATCTTTTCAGGTGCTCCTGATCATGTTTTTTTTAAAACCCCAACTAAATCTCCTAAAAAAGTAAGCCCTCTTCTCAGATTATCTTCTCCTGTTAAAACTCCTGTACGTTCATCACCACGGAAAAGGTTAAATTTGTCTCCTGATGTTACCTTTCATGAAGATGGATTTACTATAATAACCAGTACTCCCAAACATGTATGTTCTTAAAATATTTTTTGTTATTGGCTATGATTAAAACATTACACAAATGATCATTGTTAATTCATTTATTTGCACAATGTTGTATTTTACCAAATTATGTACTGTATTATAATTTTAATAGAAGTTTCATTCCTAAGCAATGCATACACATAAGAATGGTTTATCAAATTGATTTGTTATCTCTTTGATTTTCAACATATTAAGCATTTATGAACATTGAAGGAAAGCTTAATTTGATCAAGAGTTTATCTATGCAGGAAAGAAAAATAAGGGAACTAAATGAATAAATTTTAACATTTCCTTCAAATAGTATGATAAAGAAGTAATTATACTTTTAACTGCAGCTGTAAATATTTTGATCAAGAAACCAAGCTTAATTTTTCACTTTCATTTGAATGATTCAGTGAAATTTTCTTCAAATCAATGCAGGAAGCTCTAAACAATGCAAGAGTAGAAAAACTCTGGAAATCAAAATCAATACAAATCTAAAGTAAGCTTTTGATAACTATCACAATTTTAAACCGTAGGTCCAGGTTTAATTTGCCCTCGTGTGCAAAAAATGACCGTTGAGCGACAAGCAAACAAACAACTATCACGGAGAACGTAGTTTTAGATTCCCCCAACATATACAAAATAAATCTTTTAAAAAATGGTTTTTTTCAGGGGAAATATTTAGAATTAAACATTTTGAGAAAGAAAAGTGAAATCAATTCTTGATAATATTACTAATAAGTAGTTAGTACATGTGTTGTAAGCGTGGAGTTTTTGATTTATTAATTGAAATATTTTTTGCAAAATTAATTGATTCTTTTTAACTTATATTTTTGTTAGTTACATACTTTTTGTGTATTTCATTATTTTGATGTTAATAGGGAAATCTGCATCAGAAACTGAATTGAAAATTCTTTTGTCAAAAATTAATGCTTCTAAGCCATAAGTCCAATGTTTTACAAACACCTGGAATTTTCTTGAAGCTCTTGGAATTTTGAATAGTGTGGAATTTTTAATTTTGAGTCATGTATTACTGCTGGAGTTTTTACTTACCTTGATGCATTTATTTTTTTGTTAGAAAATATTTGAATTTTGTGTTTTAATATTTTAAAATTTTCAATGAAATTGTCTGAGTAATAGCTTTTAATGTTACCATTAGATGGCAGAATAATTGTTATTAGATTGTTATTGTATTCATAACTGCTTACCAGCTCAACCACAATAACTTCATGATGATCCAGTTCAATCAGGGCCAGATGTGTAGATTTATTTATGTGAAGTAATCACCAGTAAGATCGTCATGCGATAAAATCATATAGGGGATTCAAATTTATTCTTATTCTATTTCTTTCCTCTTTACATTTTATAAAATTCACTGATTATTATTATTAAATTTAAAATTCTTGAGTTGAAATGTATTTTTCATGTTTTCCTTTGTGAAAATTGCGTTTTATTTCAATGAATTTGGATGAATTTGACTATCAATAAAAAAATGGCTGAAATAAACTGTTTAATATACTGGTGAAGAGTGTTCCTTCAATTACCTGTAGACTCTTGAAAAGTCATACAAAGATTACCTTTTGTGTGGTTCAGAAAAACATGCCCATTGTCCAGTTTGCAAGAAAGACTTTAGCATATGAAATATGGCCGAATCAGATGTCAAATTCCATATGAAATGACAAAAATATGTTCATTTGTTAGAGCAAGCTATATCTGCCAAAAAAATCTACTCATATTGAAAATTTAAATTCATTTATTTCTGCAGAAGAAATTTTAGTCTGAAGTTCCATGGGTCTTTAAAGTTTCAAACTGTGGATTCGCCTACAATTCTTACAACAATATAAATTCTCACTTTCAAGCAATGCTTCCATATTGTGCTATTGCACAGCAGTTCAGTTGTGGGGAAAAAATGTATGCTTATTTAACAGTTTTTCAAATTGCACCTTATTTTTCCAGCTTAGTGAAAAAAGTTAAGAATGCTAGTAATTAGTTGCTGCTCTTTGATGAAAGTTGAATTGTTCAGCTGCTGACAAAACAATTAGACTTCAAGGTAGGATTTTGGGAAAATGATACTGTTAAAATAGTTATTACTCATCAGATTTCTCAGGTCACTTAACTGAAGATATTTTGTTCGAAAAAGTGAATGAGAAGTACTTGGAATTAGGAACAAATGGATTTTTCCAGTTTTCAATGGATGGTCTGAAGGTGAACTGGTTTGTTTTCATTAAATTGACTGATTTGACAAATGAACATTCAAATATTGTAAATGTTAAGCCGCAGCTACACATTCTACCCAAACCATGGATGCTCCTCAGTTCCAGAAGTTTAGATAACAGGAAGTTCTGTTTATAGACTATTTAAAAACTCACTTGTAGGGATGACTTTGATGGCCTTTGGCCAGGTGTAAAATTTCTTAGTTTTGCTGACATTAATGGTTGGAAATTGTAGATGTTTTGAGCAGATTGCATGAAATATTACCATTTCTTGTAACATCTGTCCTTTGGTACAAAAATATTTCTTAACACTCATACGAAAACTATTTACAATCTGCATAATTTTTTTTTTTCTGCTACAGGTAAATTTTTATGTTTATTGCTAGGCAAGTGGAATTTTTTTTGACACTTAATCGAATAGATAAACCAATGTTGCAATTTATTGTAGAAGATTTTCATACTTAATACAAATTTTTTTAAATGATCTTGACTGTCTGTTTCTTTATTTATAAACTTTTTAGTATTAATGTAATTAATAAAAACAATCAGAAAAATGCTAGTCAATTAGATGTTGGATTTGCCAGAATAGAAAAAATCATCAGAAAATTTTATCTGAGCAAATCTTTGACAACAAATCAGAAGGCGAAAACTTTTTAAAATTTCAAATCGTTTTTAAGTATTAATGGCAAAAAAGTTACCAATAAGTTATACTATGTGTAATTCAATAATGTGAGCAATATTGATTATTTAAATAAAAAAATTTCTGTAGTAGCTGTGTAAATTCATTGAAGGCATTTGAAGTACTAATTAAATGTAATTCTTAAATAAAAATATTGTTTTTAGTTTTTACAATTATTTATTTTTATTATTTACAAATATAATCGAAAAATGTTGCATATACTTAATTATATACATGTTTGATTGAAAACTATCTTTAAAATAAAATAACAAAATAACATGAATGTTGATTCTTGGAAATCTGTACAAATCCTGTTGATCTCAAGATTTCTACAGTTATGGTTCAAAACGAAATTTAGGAAATTAGACAAGCAATAATGTAAAAAATATTAACTTCAAATTGTTTTTGACCAGGAATAATATGTCGTCAATATCAATGTATGTATTGATGTCTAATACATGAGTTTCATGTTTAATACTCAATGAGAGCAAATTTGATTACCTTATATAACTGAATTGAAGGCTACATTATTGTTTAAAACTTCACAAATACTGCTTTTAAATTTGTGAATTTCTAAAAAAAATTAAAATTGAAAATATAAAATATCAATTTTAAATAACATTTATTATATATGGAAGGAACTTATATAAGAAACATACATGCATTTCTTTTGTTAATTTCATCAATGTGGGGACATTGAATCAGTTTTAAATTTATAAAGGATGCTATGTCAATTTTAAGAATTAATTAAAGTTATTCCCTTCATGACATAATTAGGAAAAATAAATGTTAGGAATAACTAAGTAAAAGATGAAAAGGAATAAACATTGTGTTTGGTGTCAATAATTCCAAGTTTAGATTTTCTTAAAACATTATTATTTCTTATCCAAAAATGTGTATAGTATTGAATTGCATTCTAGCATTTTTTTCTCAGAACTCTTATTTAAGAATCTATCATTTGTTCATAAATTTAATGTTCTTTTACTCACTATGTAGATAAAAAAATGTTCATACATATTCATTTTTTTTCCTTGTTTTGTTCAATACCAGAAATATCACGATTTTCCTTCATTATTGAAAGAAAAATATACTTATAGTTTTTATATTGCTTACTGTCATCTTTTAAGTTGCATTTAATTGATATAGATTCATTTTTTAATGTTAAATTAGTATATTATGACATTTTTATGGTTATGATTTTATTCATAACAATGTTACATTAATTTGAGAAATTTAATTAACTGTAACCTTTTTATCAATTTTTATTCATATCTTGTATCAAATAGATGCCATAGATATGTTTTTGTTGCCATGAAAGATCAAAGTCTAAAAAATATCGAAATTTAGTCATTTGGCATACATCAAAATTATTTTCTAAATATCTTCACTGGGAAATGTGTGAACATTCATCATGATTTATTAGCGTAAGCTTAGTCAATAAAAAAATCGTTTTTTTATACTCCAATGAACTCTTCTATAATCACTTTGTGTTAGGGTTCACCGGGAAATAATCTTGCTTGACAGCATGAAAATACTTTTGCTAAGTTTTTAAATTATGCTTTATAATAAAAGAAGTTTTTGGTATTGAAAAATATGCAAAGATAAATTTAAAAAATTCAAACATACCTTTATTTACAAAAAAAAAGTTTTAGGAAATTCCCAATTATTCTTAAGTTATTAAATTTAGATCTGGCCCCTTACACTTATTTTCATGTAATGGAACTTTAATAGTTTATATGTGTTTAGTTTTTAAGTACAGTAAAAGCTTTGTGGCTTTTTAAATATACTTAGAATATAAAATTTTGTTCTTTCAGTGTTATAAATTATATGAAATTATGTGTGTGTATATGCATTTTAATTTTTTCAAAAAATATTTTCTAACTGAAAATCCATATTTCATATTTATTTCTTTTAAATTTCACTGATTTCTTTCAAAGATGGTGGACTGAACTATATGGTGGTTTGAATTATAACATATATTATAAAATATAAAAATTTACTCTAAAGTGTTAAATCATAAAAGCAGTATATCGATTTTTAAATTACTCAATCATAAAAATTGATCAAAAATTTTATGTCAAAAAAGTAAATAATTTATTTGCTTAACAAGTGAATAAATTTGAATTGTTTAAGTTTAAAATTAAAAATATTGTCAACTGTACATCAGCCCATTAAAACTTATAATATTTATCCAAATAGAAGAAATCTCCCGTAACAGTTCATCAACCTATAACACTAATAAAAACCCATAATTTTTTATTGAAATTTAAATTACATTTTTGAATTGCTCAAAAGTCATATGCTTTTACAACTGCATTTAGTTATTCAATGACAATATTTTGTTCTCCACACTTCACAAGTTTACTACAGCAGCTTCTTTCAGTGACATCTCTTGAAAAATATAAGAAAAGCAACTTTTCTTTTTAAATTGTAAACTTATAGATATAAAGTTACTCAAGAATCTTATTTTTATTTACTAGAGTTCATTAAAATAAGTCTTCTCTTCCAACAAATAACACATTTCAGTCATCTGTACAGCTATGTTCAACACTAGGTACTTGTTTTTCCTACTCTATTCATGCAATAATACTGATTTCAACTGAAGGAAATTTGTTTGAGGTTCCTTAGTTTTTGGTTATAACATTAGAAGATTATTTTCATAAAAGAATGTCTGTGGAAAAGAAACTTGTGTTCATTCAGGGTTTGGTATAAAGATAGGTGGGGGATTTTGTGTTAATCCTCTTTAAAATTTATTTTTTGTATCTGTTTTTTGTTATCACTACTGCTCATTTTCTTTAAAAGTGTTAACAATTTTTTAAAAATGGTAGTAGTTTCTGCGAGTCATACTTCAGTTTCAATATTAGTTGTTTGTTTGCCATTCAAAAATGATGATGGAACCTCTTCGATTTACTGTCAAGCATGGCTTTGTAAGGAATTTTTTATTCCTTTGTGATATGTAGTATTCTTGGAAAATTGAACAAGGAACAATACATATTATTGTTTATTTATATTATCATTCAACA
The DNA here is from genome assembly GCA_037975125.1 of Latrodectus hesperus. NCBI lineage: Eukaryota > Metazoa > Arthropoda > Arachnida > Araneae > Theridiidae > Latrodectus > Latrodectus hesperus. The sequence goes on from CM075859.1 coordinate 39,794,127, forward strand.
GTTAATTTATTCTGCATACCTTCATTTGCCCTTTCCAACTAAGTTTTGTGTTTGATTATATTGAGACTTCCATTTTTACTTTAATTTCTTCCCACAGAGCGCATTAATCAAATTTAGTTTGATTATCGAATATTTATTTTCTGAAGGCTTATAAATTAAAAAATTTTAATAACATTTGAAGGTGACACAAAACTGGTTCAGCTGTCTTAGTTTTTCAAATGTCATTGCCTCAAAATTTAGTCACTGATTTATCCTGTGTATTATCTGCAAGACCTTTTTTCGAGTAAAAGAAAAAAGTGTTGCATAATCCTCTGGGGCATATAATCTGCATTTCTTTTTTCTGAATAATCCAAAATATATATTGTTTTTTATATGGTGTCATACAAAATATATAATATATAAAAATATACAATATGATAAATTGTATATAAAAATATTTTTATGAATAACATTTGATAAGATCCTATTTACATACATCTCATCGCTAAGTGTGATAAACTGAGATGAAAGCAGCAGATTGGTCATCAAGAGTGCAGACCTGCCAACTTTTATGCAAGATAGCTTCGTTTTATGCTTTTACTGGTGCCTGGACTATTATACGCATTATTGTTCGTATGGGTAAAGTTGAAAAAGAAAAACAAATTTGATTTGAAGTTTTATCTCATTGTTTTGTTATTTTTTTAACCATAGTTAGAAACAGAAATTAGCACCCTCTTTCCAATCATCTGTAGGAGAGAAATGACTTTCCAGTTTCTATGGTCACACAAATGCCAAGCTGTCAGAAAAGGCATGTTCCAACCCTTTTTCCCATCAAAGAAATTTGTTAGCTTGAGAAACTCTAATGTAGGCATAAAATGGTAGGATCATAATTTGTTCTCCTTTAGTCACAGAACAAAACTTGAAACTGATCATTTTAACTACTATGGTTGGTGAGCTGTTGTTGATAGGCAGAATTAATTTTTAGGCTTTCTTGGGTAAAAGCAAGCATTTCAGCTGTGTCTTGATTAGCGTGGTCACTGAATTTTCTGTCGAAAATGACTAATAGAAACCTAATAAATCTTTTAAAAATAGTTCCAGTGTAGAGTTCCCATGTATTAAAGCATCATTTAAAGAAGCTAAGTTTGCTCATTGCATTGTTTGCAATTGTGACTTTAATGTATCTCACGGTGGTCGTTTTGATATTTCTCATCATGTCAAAGGCCTAAACATGCACAAGAAGCAAAAAGTACAGCAAGCACTTCTAAAATGGAAGTATATTTTAAAAATTTATACTCGGGGAGAAGTCACTCGGTTGGAATTATATTTTACTTCATTCTTGATTGAGTGCAACATTCTTATCAGTGTTGCCAATCATGCTGGCCCCATTTTTCAGCAAAATGTTTCCAATAAAAGTGAAATTGCAAAATATTATAGAATTGCTCCAATTAAAACTACTGCCGTTTTAAAAGAATTAGGCAAACATTATTCAACTCCTACAAACTTCACCAATTTTTTCTGCATGTGATGGGAATAATGACAGTGATTTGAAATTGTATCCACTTGTTGTAAACTTTTTCAGTCCCATTTATAAATCCAATCACAGCTGCTTATTACGACCTGCAAATTTAACAGGGGAAAATATAAGCATTCTAGCTTTTAAATAGATTTGAATGATTGAATATCCCTTAATAGGGATTCTATTCTGTAGCATTTGGCACTGATGATGCTGTAGTAATGCAAGGAATGAAAAAAAGGTTATTACCTATTTAAGGACAACTAAGTTTTTTCTTGTCATTTAACCCCTTAACTGTGACATATATTTCAGAAAAATGGAAATTTTTTTAACTGTTTAATTTTATTCTTTATAAGAGTTAGAAAATAATTTTTTATTACAAAAAAAAGTTTTAAATACAATAACTACTATATTTAAAATTTTTACATACACATAAAACATTGATTACACATACAAGTTATTCGTATTAAGCAAATTAAACGAAATTTTGAAGCTAAATATAACTAGTATAACTAATATAATATAAAAACACAACAATATGATTTTCAATACATAAATTTTACAAATCTTTTACAGTTTGGTATACCCCAAAACAAGGTACTGCTCAAAAGCCTATATATTGCACTTTTTACAATAAACTCTTGTCTCATGCCTTATTCTATTCCCTTGTTCATCATTTTTACGACAGCATATAAAACACTGCCTGGTTGGAGTAGATTTTTTCCCCATTGATGGGATGTGTTCTGGAAAGTGTCGACCTGTGAGGCGCAGTAAGGTTACACTAGGACACAATGGTACTGGTAGTTGAACATTTGGTTTATTTAGTTCAACAATTGATTTTCTGAAGTTCATATTTTTTGCAACCCCTGCTGAAGTATACAAAATAAAGGAGTTATTTATATAACGCCTGGTGTAGGAGATGGAAAAAAATTTTCTAGTAATATTTTTAGTAATTTTGTAGCAACCAGGAAGTCTGTAAGATTTGATCAACTTTAATATCACCTCCCATAGTGTTGTAGTCATGGACTACCTTCAGAACCAAAGTTGGAATTGGTAAAAAACTAGGACCTCTTGTGTCATTTATTAGGAAAATAGGGAATTAGATATCCTAAAGTAGAAGCGAACTCAGCTGGGACTTCACAAAATAAAACGTTAATTTTTCTTCTGCCCAAACTGAGTTCTGGCATCACAAATACTGCACGCAGTAATTGCCCAAACTGAATTCGGGCGACATTGGCAAGGGATTAAAAAATCTTGCCTCTGAGAAAGGGGCTGCAAGCTTACCAATTAAAGCTTATGAAGTCATAATTGATATCTACCATTATTTAAATTATAGTTTGAATAGAAAAGAAAATCTAAAAAAATTTCAAGAATTGTGTGTCAAAGGCACCTAAAAAATACTTAAGCATGTTTGCACATATTGACTTTCACTTTAAAAAATTTTCAGACTTATTGATCAATGGGATCCTCTTTTAAAATATTTTCATGATAAAGATAATAAATAAATCTTTTGTTAAAGATAATAAATTGAAATCTCAAAGTATATTTGAAGAAAAACCTTTTCCTGTTTTTATCATCTTCCAAAAATACAGCTTATAGTCTGTTTTTGCTTTACACTGTAAAGATATAGTTGAAAAGTATAATGTTTTATTACCATCCACAAATTCATAAGCTTTAAGATATCATGTATAGCTTGCTGAAGGAACTTTTAACTATGTTAAGCCATCCATAATTGGAAGTATACCTTTATTTAAAGTGAATTATCATTCTTGTAATAATCAAAAAGATGCTTGTGATTTAATCTTACGAAATAGTACATCTGATATTATGACAACATTATCTGATGAAAAAAAAAATTTTTTTTTCTCGGGTTCAGTAATATTTCACAATTTTTTGTGAATATATTTTCAACAAATTCCCAATAAAACAAGACCTTTTGCATCATCTGCAGTTGTCATATATGGATATATATAACGATGTCAAACTTTCAAGTGTCAGCTACTTTGACAGCAAAAATGGAAACATTTGAACAATTAAAGATGGCAAATCTGAATATGTGGCCATGGATGAGCTAGAAAATCTGTTCTTCATAGCAAACTGAAGATTTATGGAAGTTAAAAACTGAATATGAAAATTATTCCCTGTGATTTGAAATTGGTAAAATTAAGAGTGTAGATAATAGTGACAAATATGATAGACTATCTAAATTCATGTTATCTATATAAGTGATACCTCATAGTAATGTAGAATGTGAAAGAGTTTTTAGTGTAAAAAAACTGAAAAATGAAGTAAAAAACTCACAATTTAATAATTTTGAAAATTTGCTTATTGTGAAATCTTTAAGTAATGGATTTTGTTATGAGCAAAAGTTCAGAAAAAATTAGTTAGAAAAAGCTACAGATGTCACAGAACTCTTCCAGTATATAAAATGTAAAAGTTTAATAAAAAACAAATTTTTTATGGAGTCTTTTTTTTAATTTTTAACCCAGAATTTTTATTTTGTTAACTGTTGGTGTTTTTCTAAGTGTTAATTTTTTATTTCATTTAAAAATATCATATATATATATATATATATATATATATATATATATATATATATATATATATATATATATATATATATGTGACATAATTTTTCCCAAATATCTTATTTTTATGGTAAAATGATTGAAATAAATATATTTGTGCAATTTAGTTTCATTTTGGCATGTAAAATATTTCATTGTAATTTTAATGTTCACAATAAACAAGAATGGTAGTACTTTTATGAATGCATTCCAGATTCTTTGAATTGAATATAACTGAAGATAAAATTTGATTTATAAATTTATTATTGAATTAAATTCTTAGAATCTAAATTTTAATTAAAGATTTATTTTTTATTTATTAAAAATATAAATTAAATATAGTGAAGTTAGTTAATTAAATTAGGAAAATATATAACCTGTAATTTTGATTAGCGAAAATTTTTACTGATGCACTTTTTCAAAAGTTAGTAGGTATGCAAGTAATAATTCCCAATAAATTCTGGTAAAACGTATCGATTTTTAATTTTTAAAATAGGTTGGACATTTTTTAAACATAAAACATATTTGCTTTGTTAATAATTAAATGAAAGAATTGGATTATTTTCGAACTGCACATAGGATACATTTTACTTTTGTACCATGCATGCTTTGTTTTTCAACTTACATTAAGGCGTATGCCGTTGTTTTAATATTATTTGCCTTCTCAATAGGTTTTGATTTAAAATATGTGCTGTGTCGCTTGTCTACTTTTACTTCCACATGATGTTAAAATTTTCTGGAATACTTATAATTTTTCGACTATTTCAAGAAGAAAACATCTTAGTTCAAGACAAAATGTGAAATATCGATAGCCCATTGCTACTATAGTATCTTTAAGAGAACTGAGATCGTTCTTGAATGTAATTGGATAGTAGTATAGTTTAAATGAATCAGTCGAGTCTTGGCACCATCTTTTATTTATTTATGAAACATAAAGGCATTTCTTTCACAAACTTTATTATTTTCTGATGGAGAATGTTTTTAACAGATCATGCACTGCAGTGTATAATACATAGAACAAAATTCTAAACTTTTTCAATGCATAATCCATGAATTATATGCAGGAAAATACATTAAATGATTAAGTACATCTTTATAAACTTATCTTTGCCACCCCTGTGATTTTGTCATGAGTTTATCTCAGAAATGCCCATTTATTTCAAAGCAATATTTTTCCTAAATGAACCTTGTTATTTACTATTGTTTTCATAAATTTAAATGCATTACAACTTCTAACATATTTTTGTATTTAGTTTATAGTTCACTGTTACTAACCTAGTACTATATACTTATTTTGTATAGTTTCACTGATACCATTGTTTTTTATTACTTTTTACAAAGTCATAACGTTTTAATTTACTTACCCAAAGGTATGCTGAACTTATTTTTAGAAGAAAGCATTTCTTAGAAAAGTTTTACTTTTCATGAGAAAAACAAACAAAAAAAAACAAATTTTCATGATTGCTTATAATCAATATATTCAACTTTAAAGGGAAAAAAATTTGCTGCAGTGTTCTTTCAGATAACAAAAATGTAAGAAAATGTGCATGTCATCAAATTTGACACAAGATTGGCAAGTACAATGTTCCAGAAAATAATGAATGCATACCATATACCTTTAATTTCAGCTGAACAAAGGATCTGGGGATTGATCTGGACTCTTGATTTCAGTTTCTTTTTTTGATCTCGTAGATTATATCTACTTTTTGACAAATTACGGTGATGAATTAATTGTATGAAAATAGTCAAATAGTCAGTCTTCACCAACTTATGTGGTATGTATTAAAATACACTGGTAAAAATCAACAATCGCCTTTCTTGAGCTTTCATAGTGATATATACAAATAGCTGCCAACTCGACTAATTTTATCAGGAAATACCTGATTTTTCATCATTTTTTCCAATTTCCCGATTTTGTATTAAAACCTACTAAGTTTAGGCAATTTCAGTGAAAAATTTAAAAACAGCTGAAATTTTGCCAGTATAAAGTCTTATTGTGTTGTTTTAAGAGCTTAAATAATCAAAAGATGGTGCACTAATTTGATAGTATATATATATGTGTGTGTATATATCCTTTTCTGATAAAAACCAGTAATCGTCATTATTTGATTGATACTGGTACTGAGATTTCTTTCATTCTTCTTTGAAAACCAAATAAACTTTTATGAGCAAAATTTAAACTTTATTTCACAAATTTAACTCTCAAAAAAACTTATGGAACTATGCTTCTTAAAGTGGATCTAGAGTTGAAAAAAATAGAAGGAAACTTTATTATCACTAATGTTTTGAAGCCAGTTATTGGAGCTGACTTTCTTAAAAGATTCTTTATTTATTGGCATAAAGTATTACCATTTGATCGACCAAATAACATCATTGGCAATTCCAACTTGTAAGTTAAAAGGTCCTTCACAATTCAATCCCATGAATAAAAAATGCTTGAACAATGTGCAATGTGTGGTTGTCATTATTCTATTGGATTATGGCTAATGGCAATTTGTGAAATTGTGAAGGACTCATATATTCCAACAGCTCAGAGACATAGCGCTGTCTCTTCAGTGTATCAGAAATGCATATTAGTAGAACATGGGAATGAAATCCAGTATCACCTGAAACCTTGATACTGGATGCAGGAATAGTATTTTAGAAATGGAATATAGTGATGCATAATGTAACAGTTCAACAGTTTCTTATCTCAGAACCTTTAGAGTCCCAATTCGATCATCATGGCTTTACAGGCAAAAACATAATTGACCAGTAAAGACAGTGCAATTCGATTCCAATTCCTACTGTTGCTGTTCATCACATTTTTGCCTTCTTAAACGCTTGTGGTTTTGAGTCAAGAGAAAATGAGGCAATAGACACCTAGCGAATATTACAGTCAACTGCAAATGTCCTAAAATGGTACAAGGTGTAAATGAATGATGTAGTAAACTGAATATGCTTTCCTGGCTCATAATGTGACTGTGTGATCGATCTGACAACTTTTAATATGCTTGTCATCAAGAATAGTCTTGCAACAAGGTGAGTGTGGTTGGTCTGTCATTCCCTTCTGCATGCAGTGATTACAGATCCACATCAGTTATTTGGTTTTGTTTTTAACAATCATTCAATTCTCTTAATTATAATCTGCAATCCATATAAGCTACTAGTTATCCTCGGTTGAATTCTGAAACTTTTGTACAGGGTATAGTTAAAATGTTAGGGGCAGCAGCCCGTAGAAGACAGCTCTCTCTCAGGACAAGGGCTGATGCATGTGAACTTTGTTTACAAGCTGGGGCATCTTCTCCTGCTAAAACTAATATGCAATTTTGGAAAGTATACATTACATAATAATGGATAAAATATTCACTTTGCATAGAATTGAAACCATATTTAAATATGTAATTAAAGATATTAAAATTTCAATCTTAACAAATAAAATTTGATTAAAATGTTATGTAACTAAAAGTGCCCAAATGAATCAAAAAGTAAAACCCATACTAGAATGTCATTCATAAAATCCCACCCTAAAATAGAATCAAATCTATAAATGACCACTTCAAAATGAATTGAAAGGCTCTTTACCACATGTTTCCCTTAGCATGTTTATGTTCACATTCACGAAAATCCAATAAATCAAAGACAATTGACCTACACCATTCTGATCTCAGAAAGAGAAATAATAATTTATGAGCGCACTCTTTCAACTGGAACACGGATTAGAAATGTCACCTGGTAGTAAATGTTTTGTTCCAAAAGCATATTGCAATTGTACAGCAGTCATCTCATTGCGAAGGGTTTGTGGTAATGCAAGAGTGCAGCGTTAAGCTCTAAAGGTCATCTAGCGCTGACACATATTTGTGGCTTTTGTCCTGAATGGGTTAAGTAGTTTACAGGGTAAAACACAGAAAGCCAATTGCTATTCTTCAAACTGTCAATATCCTCTACCTTTATATAGCGCTAGCAAGTGGCATTGCAGTCTTCTGTGATGTGTATATGTATTGTGATACTGTTGATTAATATATCTCATCACCACAGATGCCTGATATAAATTTCACATGATTTGTTTGCTTTCTTCCTGGAGTGTTCTTCCGGGATTTTGTGTAGCTTACATTGTATTTTATGTCCCTGAGTTTGTAACATTCAAGGTAATATTTTTAATGTAACTGTTTTGTAACAGTTGTCAAATTGCATATTACATGGATACTTTTGTTCATATAAACATTTGCTGATGCTATTTGCCAAAAGTTATTATAAAATCGATTTAACTACCTAAATTGTTTTTAATTAGTTATTCACATTCAATTCATTGTATCTCATCACTGATTGATAAAGGATTCCAAAAATGAAGCTATGATTTAAATTTTGTAGTCTTAAATGTTGGAATCATTGTCTTAAATGTTCCACATTTATTTATTTTAGGCTCTAGTTTCTTGTCTATTAGATATATTTTTTTATTTTATATTTATAATATTTGTAATTATTTGTGAGTAGTATACTGATGTGAGGAAAAGATGGTTGTTTTAATTCGGTTAAAGTAATTGGATATTTAAATGTTATATCTTCTAAAAATTTCTTTTCTTTCTAGACAAGAAATGAAGTACTTCAAAATGTGAAACCAAGCAGTAAAATTGGAATTAATTTAAAGGCTCTAAATCATTCTCAGTTAGTTAATTTAATTAATGAAGTGCTTGAATTTTTCCCTGGTGCTGATGAGGTAACTTTCCTTTTTAGTATATCTTTGGAAAATAAACCTTTTTTTTTTGCTTACTAATATATTAAAGGCAAATATGTTAATTGCACATGATTTGCTTAAGTAATACTTTTATATAAAAATTATTTATATTTGCTGTGGAGTGGAAAGTGTTGGACTTGTGTCCATTGTAAATATTAAATTTCACAGTTAATTTATGTTTTCATCTACTTCATACTTGTCCATTTGAAAAATTGCTTATGAAATGCATTTAATAAAAAGTAAGTTAATACATTAGATTATCCTTTTGCTGTAGTAATCTAGTCTTTTTGAGGATACAGTTGTAAACAATTATTATTTAATTAAGTTGAAGTGCAAATTCTCCTCTTTTTCAAAAATATCAATAATTTATGATAATTATTCTGTGTTTTTTTATATTAAAAATAAAATGAATAAAAATTAAAACTTACTCAAAGGAGATTCTCTGAGAAAATCAAAAGTTCAAGAAATTAATCTGTAGAATTCTCTCTCTCTCTGCAAAATAATTAAAAACCGAAACTGAACAATTCAGGAGCAAGCATAATATTCTTTAAATAGACTAAACAGGAGAATTCATACAGCTCTTGAAAATTCCTGTGATTTGAAACTTTTAAGGGCCCTGTAAACTCCTGTAATTTTAGCTTGACTCCTTGAAAACTATAAATAACTGATAGGTTTTTTTTTCTCTTTTTGTTTGCTAACCTTAATGCATTAATCTTTTGTCAGACAATATTACAATTTTTTTAAAAAGTGTTTCAGACAATTTTATGGAAAACTTCAAAATTTACTTGAGTATTAGCTCTTTATGTTAACACTACATGGCAGCTCGATCGATATATTGATATATTCATAAATGTTGATTAAATTAAAGATTCAATTCACCCACAATAACTTCATGATAATCCTGTTTAGTTAGGATAGACTGTAGTATTTAGATTTTTTGTATAAAATGAAATAATCGACAAGATCGTCATGTTGTGCAATCAAACAGGCAATTTTCATTGATTCTTTTATTGTTTGTACCGGTTTCCTTTATATTGTATAAAATTCACTGAATATTAATATTTAAATATAAAATTCTTGAGTTAAAATGTACTTTCATATCTTCATTGGTGAAAAATATGTATAATTTCAATGAACCAGAATGAATTTGTTTATCAGTGAAATAAAGGTTGAAATAAGTTAGATAATATGCCTGGTGTAAAGTTTCTTTTCAATAACCAGTGGACTAGAAAAATCCTACAAATGTATATATATTTCCTATATTTGTATGTATAAATAACCACCATGTAATTACTCCACAATCCATATAATTGAACTTATAAATAACTGCCTTTTGTTTCGATAGGCCCAGATCTCATACTAAAAGATTGAATTCATTTTAATAAAGTTAAACCTTAAAGTTAGAGTCAAAATTGTCTTCAGCTATATTTATTTCGTATATGTCTTCAGTCTCGCTCACCTCTTGAATGTCAATATCTTTCGAATTCAATTGTGGATTTGGTATTGGTAAGTCAACAGCATGAGGAATAGGTTGAAGTGCAGATAGTATACTAGGATATTCAATTTTATTTATTTGATTTTTTGAATATCCTTCTGTGTTTGACAGAAGTAGAATTCATCAAAATGATTTGAGGGTTTTACCGCACCATTCGCCGAGCAGGCAGCCGAATGGTTAGCGCTCTTGCCTTCGGTTCAACAGTTTGTGGGTTCGAATCCCACCTTGGGCATGGATGTTTGTAGTGGTTCAGAATCCACTTTAAACCGTAGGTCCCAGTCTAATTAGCCCTCGTGTGCAAAAAATGACCATTGAGTGACAAACAAAAAAAAAAAAAAAAACCAAAGAACCACACCATACAGACTGCAAATGGCTTAGCACTTTTGTTACCTTTCATCCACTGAACAAGAGCCACATTTAAACTTACACAGTACATGTGAAGAGCCTAACTTTTATCTTGGTCACCATCTTTGCTCAAGAAATATAGAAAATATGCTTTTTTCACTTCTAAAAATCTATTAAATGTGTTCCTTGTGATATTTATATAAACACCCATAAATGTAACAAAATTTAACATGCTTAGTTTTGCAACATCTACGCTGAGAGTTTGCCATTTTCGGTATGAAAAAATATAAAAGCACAATCATACTTAACAAAGAATTTTACTATTCTGGGAAGCTGAAATGGCTATAAAAGAAAGGACTAAATCGGTTTTACAGTGTTGCCTGCAGGGCTTGGTGCTGGCATTTGGTGTGAAATCATGAAAAATAGTAGACAATTCTATTTTGTGTTATACAAAAATGAGACATGGTGGGACTTTTTTACTTGCAGTTATTTAAATAATATAAATTATAAAAATAATAATTTGGAAGTAAGAGCAAACCATTGTAGACCAGTGTAATTAATACATCAAAGTATTGATGTGTTTGTGTATCTTTATTTTATAATAATCTTTTAACTGTAAATATATTTAGACTTTTTTATTTAATATATTTGCATTGTTGGAATTTTCGATATTTTTGCATCTTGTGGTTTATTTTATGTACAAAATATATTTTTATATCTTATAATCAAAAAATTTAAAAGTAATGTTATTAGCATATTATATTAAACGATTCTTCTTCTTAGAGTTGGGTTTGTATGTCGTTGAGCACCTCTGCTTTCATCAGCATTTTGTACTGTTAACTCCTAACCCAATGTTTCCTAGTTCCAGTTGCTCAGGTCACCCACTTTATTAATAAAGTCCGATAACCCTTTAATGTAGTCTAGGCATAACTCTCTAGTATGGATGATGCCTAAAAAAGTTAATCTAGGGAGGGCAAGAGCCTCGCATTTGTAAATGATATGCTTGGCCGTTTCCTCTTGTGTATGACATTTTCTGCAGATAGGGTCTTGCTGAAACAGTACCATTTTTTGGAGGTGTTTTCTGAATAATGCCCAGTTATGAAGCCTACGATTAAACGTATCTTCTGCCTAGAGCATCTGAGAATTTCAGAGGCAATCCTTGCTGATGATCCACAGATCATTATTTTAGCGTGGGTTTCACCAGGAGTGGTCAGCCAAGCTTCATACATCTTCCGTTTTTCCCATCTAAGAACATTGGTTTTTGCGGTCTTCAAATTGATCCCACAAAAAGGTTCTGCACCAATGGGAGCAAAAGACGATTCTTGTTTAGCAAGTTCATCAGCTGTTTCATTACCTTTGATACCTTTGTGCCCTGGCACCCATACAAGGATTACCTTGTTTCTAGTTGCCAGTTCTGTAAGAAGGTTTCTACATTCCAAAATCATTTTAGATTTGATTTCTAGCTAACTGAGCACTTTTAAAGCAGCTTGACTGTCACTATAAATGAGAATCTGCTTACCATAGCCCTTCCTCATATTTAGTCGCAGACAGTGGATAATGGCCAGAACTTCTGCCTGGAAGACCTTAGCGTATCGCCCAAGGCTTACAAATAGGTTGGTTCTTGGTGACACGCCACATTCTCCCAGTCCTTAGAGGCTGTTTTTCAGTGATCCATCTGTATACCAGATAAGATCTCCCGTTTTAGTTTTGAACATGTTGTTATCCCATTCATCTGTAGTTGGAAAAACTATTTCAAATGTCCTTTCAAACATGCATGACTTTTCTATGATGTCCGAGGGCATCAGGAAAGTCAAATCTTGAATTTTCCTGGTAATACCCCTGTGCTCTTTGGAAACATGCTGATCGTACCATTGGTTTTGTAACTTCATTCTGGCTGTGCTGCAGATGAAGATGTCTAAGGGAGTCGGATCCAACATAACTTCCAATGCTCTGGTTGGTGCGATGGACATTGCTCTTGTGATGCAGACAGGCCAGTCTTTATAGACCACCTACTCTGTCAGTCATTTCTATTCCACCTTACACCACCAGATCACACAGGCATATGTGATAATGGGCCTGACAATAGCAGTGTACATGCAAAACATCAGTGTAGTCCCCAGCTTTTAACAAGCATTCGCCTGAAAATCGTAATGCTTTTCTTTGCTCGGTTGATCCTATCATCAATGTGCTTATTCCAGATGAGTTTCTGGTCTAAATAGATGCCCAGATACTTCACCTCTGAAGCCACATTGATTTCAACATCAAAAAGTCTTGGTATGAAAAAACCTTTCCGTTTCTTTTTGCGTGTAAAAGGTACAAGGAAGGTTTTCTGAGGATTAACCATCAGGTCCCTATCCATGCACCATTGACCTACATAACTTAGAGCATCCTGCATGAGATGACAAGTTATGTCAAAATCTTTACTAAGGATAAGGATGACAATGTCATCAGCATATCCCTGCGTATAATAGCCCCTATCATTTAGATGTTTTATAAGGCTATTTACAACTAGGTTCCAAAGTAATGGTGAACATGACAGAACACCTCCTTCAGGACAACCTCTAGTAGTCTTTTTTTCAAATGATTCACCGAAGATGTTCATTTGAATATATCTATCTGAAATTAAGGCCTCAATCCAAGTACACAGGGTCTGATTAATCCCTGCCCCTCTAAGTGCATTAAGGATGGATGGATGGGAAGTGTTACCAAAGGAACCTTGGATGTCAAGGAAAGTTGCCAAGGCAATTTCTTTTTGATCGAGTATGGTTCCAATCTTAGAAACTAGCTGATGTAAAGCAGTTTCAGTAGATTTACTGGCTTGCAATTGAATGCAGGCAAATTGAAGAGCATGCAAGGGACTGTTACTACCCAAGTAATCTCTAATATGACGATCAATGATTTTCTCCATAATTTTAAGAAAGAACGAGGAAAAACTGATTGGTCTGTAAGACTTGGCCTGGTCATAGGTGTCCTGTCCAGGTTTAGGAATGAAAACAATCCTAGTCTTCTGCCATATCTTTGGTATGTAACCCAGTGCTAAGCTAGCTCTGTAAATTCTAGTTAGCACTGGTATATATTAAACAATTAATAGCTCTTTGCTTCAGTTGTAACTACTAACCTTTGATATAAAGCACTTTCAATAGTCTTTATTTTCTTTTTGCTTAAATCCTTTAGATACATTAATATGCTTATTAAATTTAAGTTATAGTTAAACTATAACTAAGTTATAGTTGTTTATAGTAAAATGCGAAAATCTGGAAATGAAATGATAAATTTTAATCATTTCATAATCTGTGCATTATGTATATCAAGAAGAGTGAAGGAATAGGAATACATTATTTTCAGTCTATTATATGCAGTATAAACTTGTGTGTGTGCAGTTTGTAAGAAGGCAAGTATATGAGAGGGATTACCTATTGCAAAAAATTCAAACCAAATTATTTTTAGTAATTTTCTATAATGAATATTTTAACAGTAGAAATTATCTAATTCAGTTTTTAAATAGAATAAACATTTTATAATTATAATTTAAATTATCGGGAGAGACAACATAATTGCAAAATAGTTCTATCAATATATTTTTAATTTTAATTTATTTGTTTTTATGCACTAAGAATTTAGAAATGACTAAAATTTCATTTTACAACATGAATTTAAGCTGTTTAAAATAAAAATTAATAAAGATTTTAGATTTATTCTAATATTACTTTACATGAATATTTAATTGTGAATAATGTGCATATAAGTAAATGGTTCGTAATTAAGCTTTGTACTAGCAAATCATAATTTTGCATTAGAAATTCATTTTCTCTCCACTTTTAAAATATTTTCTGTACCATAGATTTTGGTGTTGCAAAAACTGCTGCAAACTTAAGTGTATCAATTCTCCTCCCAGATATAAACCATTCCAACAAATCTATATTTTATCTTTATTACTGAGCAATTCCACTTACTGGGAATTACTTGTTAATGTGTATTCACTGAATAAGAAACTCTTCCATGTGGTATCTTTTGTATTAATTATACCCATTACATTAATTTTCCCATTAAAAGTTTGTTATCAAAAATATTTATATTCTTTCAGTTCTTGGTTAAAAGGATTCCTGAACCAGATCTTGGTCCTATTGAATACAGATTGAGTGCATTGCAACGTACTGTAAACAAATCAATTCCACGCAATGTATGGGGGTCCCAGGATAGTTCGTTTACCTTTTTGCGAGTGAGATCACATTTAGAAGCTTTTAAGGTTTGTATTTTCAAATGGCTTTTTATTTCTATGTATCATCATATTTTTTACCACAAGGGCAGCAAGTGTTCATTTATTTGTTATAAATATAAACTTAAGCTATTGGAAAGATGAAATTAGAAGTTTCAGATTTTTTAAAATATGTGTATTTATTTTAATCTGATTTTCTCATTCATTTCTAGCTAACCTATCCAGTTAGAATGAATTTAAGGATTCGATATGGCTCAATAACTTATTGCATATATCTTTTACCTAGTTAATATATACAATGAGTTATTTAGCCTTTGTATATATTAAGTGTTAAATTTATATGAACTATACCTGAATATTTCTTTGTTGATCTCCTGTAGATCAAAAACACTTGTTATATAAATTATAATTCTTAGCATAATTTACATCTAAATTTGATACTCATTCTGTTATGTATATGAATATTTATGGGAATACGTATGCAGAAATTTTGTGTTTCTAAAGCTTCAAATATCTTTTTGAATATTGGCTACGGTAGATATTCAACAAAATTCAATGAACGGTTTTTAGTCTCTTGATCAGTAAATTACGTATAGCTTGTGTATTTGGAATCTTGGAATGTTAGCTTTTTATTAAATAGTTTATAAACAATTTTGTTTTTTAAAATTTAAAATCATAGGCATGCAGTATATATATATATATATATATATATATATATATATATATATATATATATATATATATATATATATATATATATATATATATATATATATATATTTGAAATGTAAATCATGCTTGTTGCAATTTAAATTATAGAAAAAAATTCTTATTCAATCATTTGATTCTTTAGAGAGAATGTCTAGAGTATTGTGATCGATTTTTAGAAAGTCAACATTGGCCAACATTCTTTGAATATGTATTGATTGCATGGAAACACATATTATTGTTACCAAACTGGAGTTTGGCTACCCATAATCGTCCTAAAAGCATGTGCCTGAAACAAATTGGACATAAATTTATTATTGCTTTGCATGAAGCTTCTCTTAATGAAGCAGCTCTACATGAACTTATCAGCAGGTAAATAATTATTCATTTGTATTTTATGCATGTGTGACTATTTTATTTTTTTTTTTCTAATATTTATTTTTAAAATTAGAATGAAAAAATATGAAGAAGAAGAAACTGTCAAAGCCTGCATCAGTGCTGCTACATTGTTATTAAAGGAAAAAAGTTCGGTTAACTAATTATAAATTCCAAGACTATGTGAATGCTCAGCAAAAATGTCCTTTAATATTATGCTCTGCAGTATCAATTTAAAATAGTTTCAAAGAATGAAATGTTTTATAATGTAATGAATTTATCTGTAATACTTTTAGATGTAAAATGTTTTTAATGCAAATTGTAACTTTTTTAGATGAACATGTTTCAGTTTGTATCCATTATGAGACTGATTACAATGAAATTGATAGTGTTGATTAGAAAAATGTTTTTTATAACTTGTTCAGGAAAATAATTAGAGAAGTAACTAAAATGTTTAAGTAATTATACCTGATGTGACTTAACTGTTTTTCCAGGTATTTAGAACTTTATATTTTATAATTTTCTGGTATGTTATCTCTGTTTTATTAAAATTAGTTGATGTACTAATTTTGTATTTTTTAATAATATATTTTAATAGTTTACTAATAGTATATTTTTTAACTATGAAATTTGTTTACTATGTTTTATTTATTTGAGAAATGCATTCATACTTTTAAATATAATAAATTCCTTTCTCCAAAAAATGATTTGCTTTTTTATTTTTTCATGTAACATTTTTACATAATTTAGAAATATTTTACTCTGCACCCCATTTTTTATGTTAACTTAATTTTACTTAAACTTTTTCTTAACTTAATTTTTTCTTAAACTTAATTTATTTCTTTGAATTTGGTGCAAAGTTTTAATTTTTGGTTCAGTGGTATGTCAGTTATTTCCATGGAAATAACTATTTGACACTTTTGGTTAAGGATAACTACCATTTTCTATTACTTGTTCATCAGCTGTTTATTAGTAACCAAACTATAAGATGTTAGTAATTTCTTTAAAGAATAAATAGTGATAATGACATGTATAAATTAAAAATTGAAATTTGATTACAAGTTATTTAATGAATTACAAATTTTTCTTTTAAAAATATTTAAAGAATAACTGATTGTTACTTCTTTCTTGTTTACATTATAAACATTCTTTTGATTGCAAATTTATAGCATTTCATGTTCATATATTGTAGAATATTATCATTCATTCAAGTATTATTAAGACTCTTTTCTTAACGGCTTAAGATGATTGATTCATTTTCTTCTATGATAAATAATTTTTTAAGCTAAAAGTTGACTTAAATATGCCGATCTGAGTAATTGGTGTGGTCCTCAAATCAACGGTTTGTGTGCAAAAAATTACAATATTGCAGAAAACAAACTTGAATAAATTTTCTCCAGCTTTAAAAAATTTATCTAAAAATAACTGCAAATCTAAAAATATTAGTCATTTTTTAAAAATTTTTATGTACATTCAAGTGTTAAACTGGTCCACCAACCTAACCACTACCTAGAAATGTTGCAACATGTAGCAGGGGTATACCTTTTCAGTCCTTGAAACGGATATCCTTCTTGTGAAACATTTTGAAATTGAGATTTCCATTTGAAAAATATTGTCAGAGAAGTTTTTAGTAGAGTAAAATTTCTGTTTTCTATTTAAAAAAAAAATACATTTAAAAGGACAGTTCAAGACTAGTTTTATCTGAAATTTAACTGATCTTCAGAGTAAGGTTTATAATCCATATCATGAGACAATTTAATGAGACTTGTGATGTCACCTTTAGAAATCTGAAGACTTGAAGGCGTCTGAAGACGATTGAGTTGCTAAACACAAAACAATTAATGATCAGTGTATTTTTTTTTTGTGAAAACTCTACTCTGTTCTAAAAATTATTGAGCTCACTCAGAAATGAGCTAATTATAAATTACTTCGTCCAGAACAAAAGGACCCATAACTATGGATGCATTAGAACCACACTGTGTTAATTCACATGGGAAATGTAGCAACTCTTTAGTGAAGGCATGTGGGTTCTCTTTAAGGCTATATGCGACAGTTATGGGGTATTCACTGAACCATTCGATAAAAATGAGCCTCCTCAGTTCGGAAGATGCTCCTTTGAGTATTATGAGTATTGACTGACCTATTCAATGAAAGTGAATCTCATCGGTTCAGAAGATGTTGTGCAGCCATTGTGAAATATCACTTTGCGAATTCTTCTTGCTTAGGCATGTTTCTTGATAAGAACAGGTGAAATAATTGCATACATCATTATGAAGAATTATAAAATTATGATGATATTATAGCATCATTATGAAGAACATGTAATAGCAATATATTTAGTATCCCATTATTTGTGTCACTTGTGCACCACTAACCCTATTCTTGGGCTGAGCTGGCAGCCGAATGGTTAGCGCTCTTGCCTTCGGTTCAACAGTTCGTGGGTTCGAATCTCACCTTGGGCATAGATGTTTGTAGTGGTTCGGAATCCACTTTAAGCCATAGGTCCCAGTCTAATTAACCTTCGTGTGCAAAAAATGACCGTTGAGCGACAAACAAACCAAACAAAATCTAACTGTATTCTTGGATTGTTCATTTAAAGAGAGAATGTTGGAATTTTATGGCTCACCAGCTACTTTTAATTTTTTATGTCTCATGATAACTTTCTGTGACAATCAAGGTTGTATATTTATAGGTATGCAGTATATATTATATATATAGTATGCAGTTATAAAAATTAGAATCGGCGCTCAATCGGAGTCCCCTTATTGCTCACCCCCTAATTCAAAATATCAACTTGGGAAGCGAAGAAGATACAAGCTTTTGTTCAACGTGCTTCACCAGTGCAAGGGCGATCACTAAAATGTCCTGTTGCTTTGAAAGCTATATTTGCTATATTGAGCTGTTTGGCAAGAGTTATTGAACCTTTAACTTTCTGCGATCGTTTTTGAGAGCGAAACCTTAATAGAGCTTCTCTCATTAATACATGGCTGAAGTAATAAATGCTGCAACAGTAATCCTTTACCAACATCAACATCACTGCGGAACAATGAAATGTGAAAAATTTTCTTTTTAAAAATCTAATAAATGAAGTATTATGGGATCTATATTTATTTTTAATTAGAATAACAATATCATGATTTTAAATATTAATGTTTTCATAAAAATAAGAAATAATACATCCACTTACATTTTAAGAGTTGCTTTCTCGTTGGGTACATTCAATTTAATACAAAGCTATGTGATTTCACGTTAAACTCGAGATAAATATATCACGTGATCCTACAATTGCGATAACTCTAATCAATGTGATTCGTTGTTTTCGCTAAACATGGATCATCACGTGATTGCTGTTTATCAATTCTTACTCATAAAATGTGATAGCAATCTTATCAGATATGTGTACGTATGACTGTACTGTATAATGAAATGGCTGCTGATTTAGATTCTATTTTAAAAGTGATCAGTATTTAAAAGTGGTCAATTATATTTCTCTTGTCACTAAATAATCATTTTACTTTCAACAAGAATAAGCTAATTATTTAATTTAAATGAAAAAAACTATATTTGTCTTAACTTTATTACATTTATTTTAAATTATTCCACTAATTCGAACTTATATCCAAGTAACTTAGAAATTTTTAACAGTTTTACTAAGAAGAAATTTAAATATATTCATTATTATAACATAGGATGCTACATGGATATTCAAATAACTTAGAAATGTTATAATAAATAGATTATTTCCTAATATTTAATAATAGAAAAATTTTATATTTTATTTGAACATCAATTTTATTTTAAAATGTAAAATTTTACGATTGATTGTAGAACAGTAATTTCAGTTAATGAGCAAACAGTGTTCCCAAATCTTAAGATGATTACGATGATAAATATTTTAATTTGTTTTAAGTATGACTTATAAGAAGATCTTATGTTATTTAATGATTAGTTCAATATAATGGATTAATTTAAAATAAATGTTAGAAAGCTTAGGTGAATATTATATTTCAGTTTAGGCTTATCTTTAGTTTATTCTTGTTGAAATTAAAATAATTATTTACAGTAACAAGTTTGTATAACTTACCTCTTTTAAAAAATAGAAGTATAAATTCCAATAGAATTTAATTGTTTAATTATATAGTTCATTCATCGGTTTACTTAAATGATAAGATAGCTGTTGCATTTTATGATAAGAATTGTTACACACGAATCACGTGATGACGCATGTATAGCGAAAACAACGAATCACATTGATTAGAGTTATCGCAAATCTAGAGTCACGTGATATATTTATCTCGCGATTTCAGTGTAATATCGCATACCTTTGTTTTAAAGTGAATGTATTTAACCGGAAAACAACTCTTTCGAAATGTAAGTTCACATATTATTTCTTATTTTTATGAAAACATTGATATTTGAAATCATGAGATTGTTATTCAATTAAAAAAACAAACGTTAATCCCTTAATAGATTTTAAAAAAATAATAACATAGGAATTTTTTTGCATTTCATCGCATATAAAAATGATCAATGTACCATGTTTAGAATTGTGTAATGTTCAATGTGTAAATATACTTTGTAAATTGTTATAAAAATTTAAATATGCTAGAGCATTTAAAGAATTTATTTGTAAAAACTAGATTAGTTATCAAAATTATTTGCATTTTTGGTAGCTTTTAAAGAAAAATATAAAAAATTTACTCATAAATAAGAAAAACTTTTTTTAACAAGTTAAGAAATTTTGCTAACCGGTTAATTTTGTTAGGTTAAAATTAAGTGTCATATTTATATAAAAAAATTCACTAAAATAACATTACCTTTGAAACACCGTTAAAATCAAAATGCTTGAAAGTTTCATTTGTAAAAATCGTGTATATAGTATTTAATAAATATTTAGTATAATAATAATTTATACTCAATAAATTAAATTTTTTACAAAAACTAGTTAAATTTATTTACGTAAAAGTCAGCAATCTCAGTTAAGAGAAGCAAATATAGTTTGAAAACACACGTTTAAGAACATGATTATAAAAATTCTGATTTGTTTACACTCATCGGTCATTTTTGGTATATGAAGTCTAATTAGGGTCTTACGTAAAGTGGATTCCAAACCATTACAAATATCCAAGATCGAGATGAGGAAGATTTTAATATTTGAATAAAAACTCAACAAAAAATAAATTTATACTAATCTTAGTTTTAAAATTTAAAGAAATACTAATATATTTGTGTTTGTTCAAGTTGCTTAAAAATTGTAGTTCATTCCTAAAACATTTTCATAAGTAAAGCACATATACTAAGAATAACTGCATTCATTAAATGTAAAATTAGACTAAAAAATATATAGATTTCTGAATGATTCAAGCAAAGAACATTTTGTTTGTGATTATGATATTACAATGAAGTTACATTATATGTGATTTAAAAAATAACATCTTTTAAAGAGACAAACATGTTATAAAAATATTTTATAAAATTCATTAAGTAGATTATGTTATTGACTTAGTGAATTAGTTAATAAATTTTGAATATTATATGTAGAATGTAACATCACAATATCCACAAGATATCAAATTAGTTTTTAAAGTTTAAAACGAACTTTTTCACAAATCTTTAGTTTAAAAACTATGAAAATTTATTTTTGACTGAAAATAGGACTACTTAAAACATTTCTACATTCATTAAATTTATTACAAATTACATATTTTATTAAGAACTTCGAAAAAAACTATAGATGTGAATTTTGTTCAATTTCCAGTTCGATCATTTAGTCAAATTTAAAATCATTAAAAAAATATCTATAATTTTATTTGAAAAATGACAAGTTTTAAACTATAGAGAGTCTAAAAGTCCTTACCTTTCATATTATCCCTCTGATAATAAATCTTGGAAATCACTATTTAACGATTGCTATTTTACTGTATAGTTGCTCAATAGGAAAGTGTTTAGATATTGTATATTAAAAATTAGTGTTATTAAAGTGTGTAATTTTACCCTTCAAAAGCATTTTTCTTTTAAATAATACTAAAAGTAAGTCATTGAAGAAAAGCGTAATACAATCATTTATAATTTTCAAAATGTATTCAATTTTCGGGTTTGATTTTATTAGATCATGGAATACCAAAATGTAAAATAAGGATATTTTAACTATTTGACGTTTGAACAGTTTCAAGTAGCTACTTTAATATCGTTATGATATTCAATTATAAAATATTTAGATATTATATATTAATAATAAAACTATATAGTAATAAAGAAATATAACTTTATACCTAAAAGTATTATAATCTTTAAAATGTTATAGAAATAAATGTCACATTGTAATCATCGAACAAAAACATAAAATGATAATTGATAACAAATCATCTAAAATGTTTGCATTAAGTTTACATTATGTTCAAATTTTATTCATGTTTTCTTTTATTAGATTAACTTCTGTCGCAGTGAGAGGTCGATATAAAATTTCTTTGCTTAAAACTATGGATAAATGTATTACTTTTAACAATAATGAACTTAATGTTCATTATTTACCTAAATTTTATGATGAAGTCAAAGCAAATGATGTGTTTGAACAGCTTAAACTTTTACCGTTTTCAACTCCAACTTTCATAATTAAAGGACAAAGTTATAAGCCTTTACGAAAAATTTGTGCGTATGGAGATCATGGTCTAGTTTATCGTTTTAGTGGATTAGAAGTTTCTGCCTTGCCTTGGACACCAATGTTACAACAAATTCGCAATGATGTCGAGGAAGCAATGAATTGTAAGTACAATTTTGTTTTGATTAATTTCTATTCAAATGGAAATTCGAAAATATCTGATCACAAAGATAATGAATCAGACTTAGATTTTAATACCCCTATTGCTGTTCTGAGTTTTGGTGAAACACGAGCGATCGAGTTTAAGCGAATGGATTGTAAAAAAACATGCATTAGAACATGGATCAATGTACTCTATGTTCCCTCCAACAAACAAATTATTTACTCACGGGATTCCTTCAGAACCTTTAATTAAGGGATGTCGTATAAGTCCAACCTTCCGTAAAATTATGTCAAACGTAGAACCTCCAGCAAAAAAATTAAAAATCAATTAACTGCCTTATGATGATTGGATGGATAAATATGCTAGAAAGATATCATGCACCTCATCTCTTGTTGAAAAATGGGACTTGAACTGGAATACTTCGTTTCTGTTCGCAAAGATCGTAAAAGTATTCGCATTCATTTGCGTGAATATGCCCAAAATGATAAAATGGATTATGTAGCTACAAAACGAGGGGTTATGATAACTCCTGAAACATGGGCAGAGCTGTTGTCTAAACTGGATGACTTTAATTTAATATTAAAAGATAGGTCCTGTGTTTGCAACAATCAACTTATTATTTTTAATCATGAAGGAGACTGTATCTTTCAGCAGATTTTTAAAAATGATATAGGTGGGTTTATGATGAGACCCACTTATTTAAAACTGCTTGAAGATCAATTGATAAAGTTGAAAGACTTGTATGAAGATATATCCACTTGTATACAAGAAACATTATTGTGTTCAGCTCTTCCTGATTTAATCATTGAGGAAGTATACCGCAAAACGAAATGTAGTCAACAACAACATTGTGATGTGGAAGAAGCGAAAAAAAATTTTTTTCATGCTGTTAAAAATGGACTTACTACCAAGATAAATTATGTATACAAATGTAAAGGATGTTTGTTTAATCATCCTTCTCAAAGAAGGCATGAATGCATTATGGATACAGAAGCAGAGAAGTTTTTATGTGTCGGTGAAAAAGCACTCATGATGATAAATGTACGAACTATTGCTTTAGATAATTTAAAGAGATGTTGTATATGTGTATATACAAGAGATTTTTTTAATGATTTATCATTAACAGACTTTAAAAATTATTTTGAAAATGTATATAAAGTATAATATATTGGATGTAGCATTAAAAGTGTTTTAAAACTTGGTAAAATAGACGTACTGGGGAATCTCACCAAGTATAAAAAAAAAGAGATAATGCGCCAAATGTGCTGTACACCTTGCGTGGTGTGGAAATCAGCATTATTTTAACTAATATGAAAACTTTACAGATGTGACCATAAAGGTAAGTAAATAGAATTCAGTCATTTATTCTAAGTTCAAATCATTTACAAAATGTCTAGAATTTTATTTTAAAAAAATGATCAACTTCAAAACAATTAACATTTGTTTTAAATTCCATTAATATTTTGAAATAATAAATTATGTCAGTAGTATTCGAAAAATAATTTACCTTCATATCGTAAAAATAAATTCTATCTCTTTTCCAATAAAATTTAATTAATATTCTAAAATTCTCAACATTGTTTCAGGATTCATTTCCTTTTAAATTGAAAACTAATTCATATCGTAAAAAAATAAATTATACACTTTAATATTATACACTTTAAAATACATTATAATCCTTAAACATAAAAATTCTACTTAAATTCTCTACAAAAAATTCTAAGTCCAAATCATCCCCTCTGATTATAAACCATAAAAACCATTCCCTTTACGAAGTCCGAGTAGCTCAGTGGATAAGATAACGGACTACCACGGCTGAGGTTCGAGGTTCTGTCCCCACGGCCGGAAATGTTCATTTTTAAAAATAAAAATATACAGTTCAAAGTTAATCCCATAGAGGGCAGCATTAGTATAAAATGTTTGAAAATTCCTCAATAGATGGCACCACAATTCAAATACTACATATGACGTCACTCTCAGTATTAATATAAAAAGTTTCAAAATTTATCAATAGATGGCAGCACTATTCAATGACGTCATACACTCTGCTTAGTGATAACACCCTCGTGTAAGATCACAAAGATATGACGTCACTCTAAACCCTCGTATAAGACTACAAACCTATGACGTCACCGCTACTGCTGATAAGAGGCTGCTGCGCGTGTCGGTGAACTGTCCTTTTCTCACTACTGTTCAGGACAATCATACGAAACGTCATGCAGGATCTCAGCGACCCCCATCACTAACAGCAGAGAAGACAGACATCTTATCCGCGTGGTCACAAGGGATCGTACAGCCACGTCACGAACTCTGAGTCGAGAAATGGAGTCATTTGCAAGGGAAGAAGTTTCTGCTCGAACAGTTTGACGACGTTTGCAGCAGTATGGATTGTCTGCACGGTGACCATGGCTTCGGCTACCATTGACGCTGCGTCACATACAGGAGCGTCTTCAATGGTGTGATCAGCGACGAACCTGGACGCGGGAATGTCATCACGTCATCTTTACAGATGAATCTCGGTTCTGTATACAGGACCATGATGGCCACATCCGTGTTTGGAAGCATTGTGGAGAACGCGCATTGCCAGCTTGCATTGGACATCGCCATACTGGTCCATCTGCTGGAGTCATGATATGGGGTGCCATTGGATACACGTCTCGATCACCTCTTGTTCGCATTACCGGCACTTTGAGCAGCAATCGTTACATTCCCGATGTGTTAAGGCCCGTGGCTCTGCCCTATCTTCGAGGCCTCCCTAATGCTTTGTTTAAACAGGATAATGCATGACCGCATGTTGCCCGTACTGTTCTGAACTTCCTTGAGACAGAACGGGCTCGACTGTTACCCTGGCCAGCATGTTCTCCTGATCTGTCACCAATTGAGAACGTGTGGTCAATGGTTGCCGAGCGATTGGCACGCCGTCACTTACCATCCACTACTGTCGATGAACTGTGGCATAGTGTTGAAGCTGCATGGACTGAGATTCCCATACATGCCATACAATCTCTGACTCCATGCCTAGGCGGATAAATGCTGTTATTGCAGCCAGAGGTGGCTGCTCTGGGTACTGATTTCTCAAGATCTATACATCCTAATCTCCTGTAAATCTAATCACTTGTTCTTTCTACTATAATGTATCTGTCCAATAAATATCGTTCTGTTATTTGCATTCCTTCTTGGTGTAGCAATTTTAAGGGCCAGTAATGTAGATGCCACATAGCTGGCGTCGTACAAATTGTCACACAAGTTTTAGTACAAGGTGTCTTTTGACGGTTTCAGATGGCATGTTTTGTTCTTCTCTAGCGACTACTTCGCCAATTTATAACTTTTTGTAATTTTACTCATAAAAATATTGATTTCTATTGGTAGCACTGTTATCTTTGATGTGGTAATTTTTGGGTTCGATCCTAATCCCTGTTGAAATAACAAATTGAGGATTTTGCTATTTTGAATGAAAATCTGTCAAAATATATGCCTAAAAGTTTTCTGAGTATTCTTTCTGTCTTCACACCTTAATAAGGTTAACAGCTAAGGAACATTTTTCCAAACAAAATCCTCTTTAAATATCATGAAAGCCTTGCGTCTTTCAGCGATTATGATATCTGCACTGTTGTTCCTTGTAAATGCAACACCATGAAAGAAACCTGTAAATAACATGAAATTTACAACATGCATTAGCGGCGGTGCGATACACAAATGATTAGAATTTCAACGCAGAAGCACATCATACTCGTCTGTGGCGCCACTTAAAAGCGCTATCTAAGGCTTGGAGATTTCTACGATTTCAAGTTTGGCAGTTGTGTTTTTGTTGTGGTTTTTTCAAAATAAAAGTTCAATTATGCAGTGTAGAAAACACCGATCATTTTTGATCAAGTATCCGAGTTCGACAGAAGAAGTATAGTGGCCTACGGAGATAGTGGATTTCTTTCAGGGAAATCGGTAGTCGTGTTGACGAAACCCAACAACTGTAATACGGATGTGTGATTGTTGGATGCAGGAGGGTACGACGGCTCGCTCAGTTGCATCGCGAACCATTGAACAGCACATTCAGTCTATAGCACATCATCCAGTGTCTGCGCATACCATTCGACCGTACCGTTTCCGTAAACTGGTCTGTCCGCAAGACGTCCATTGCTTCATTTACCCTTGACCCAGAACCACAGACGTCACCGCCGCCAATGGTGCAATGAAAGAAGGATGTAGATAGCAGAATGGGATGAAATTGTCTTTATTGACGACTCTCGCTTCGGTTTACAACACCACGATGCTCGCATTCGAGTCTCGAGACACCGTGGAGAGAGGATACTGAACAGCTGCGTTATGCACTACCATACTATTCCTGCGCCAGGTGTTATGATATGAGGCGGTATTGGATATCACTCTCGCACTGCTCTTGTACACATTGCTGGTACTTTAAATATCCAGTGTTGGAGCCAGTTGTCCATTCTTACATTCAGGGTTTGCCCACAGCCATATTTCAATAGAATAATGCGCAACCAAACGCGGCACGCATTGTCCAAAGATTCTTCGTCAATCGCCAGATTGAATTGCTTCCCTGGCCGGCTGGCTCTCCGGATCTTTCACCGGTAGAAAACATGTGGTCCATGTAACTATTGACCCAGATTACATCTCTAGCTGCCACACCAGATCAACTTTGACAACTTGTGGGAGCTGCTTGATCTACTGTACCGCAAGAACACTTCCAAGTCTCTTTGAATCAATGCCAAGGCGTGAGGCAACAGTTATCTCTAACAATGGTGGCTAATCTGGTTACTGATTTTGGCAGAAACCACACATCTCAGAAGTCTATAAATTTAATCATTTGATGACTTGGTCAACATGTTATCTACACAAAATAAATTTTGTTCTAATATCTCTCGTCTTACTTGATGTTGCAATTTGGGTGTCCAGCAGCGTACAATACTCACTTCCGAAAGTTTAACACCAAGATGTAAAATGCAAAAAATCAACAAATACTGCTTTGATTGACACAAAATTCGGCAGGAAAGTAGCATGCATACATTCATATTTATAGAGAAATGAAAACAATATTAATTTTTTATTAGTTATATCAGATAATGACATACTGTGGAGATTTAAACAGAATTATGTATAAAATGAAAAAAAAAAAGACATTAATAAGGTCAGTTATCCTCCCTTACCTGTATACAAAGTTTACATATCTTGTGACCATGCTTTCAATTAGGTGGTCAACCACCGTAGAATAATAGCCATTCTTCTTGTAGAGCATTTCCAGCTTAATCAGAGTGGCTGGAGGTGAGAAATATGAAGATACAACACGGCCCATAGTATCTCAAAGATTTTCAATGTGATTAAGGTCGGGCGAGTATGTTAGGCAACAGCCAATCGCGCTTTCATGTCAAGAAATATGCAAAAAGGGCAGTCTTATAAGATACCAACTTTAGAAGGGTTACAGAAGTTGATTGTAAGTGCTGATAGAAGAGGTTATATATAATTTTTTAAATATATTCTTTTGTTTCGTATTCCCTTATTTTGCAATAAATGTTGATGTTTGAAAATTTTATATTTATTTTTGTCATTAAATATTTAGCATAATTTAATACAATGATATTTTATTATAATGTATTTATGATTTATGTTATTTTTTTAATAATCAATTTAGCAAACATTTTATTCCAATCCAAATAAATTTATTTTGATCAGTTAATGCACATATTCAATACATTTTCAAGATTTCTAATTTATGGTAAAGCACACATAACAATTTACAAAATTTCTTACAATATAGTCTAAATTAATTTCCATCTATTAAAACACATGTACAATACATTTTTTCAAGACTGTTCATTTATGATAAAGAACACATTACAGTCTACAAAAATTTCTTACAATATAAATAAAAATATGGTTAAAAAAACATTTAATTTTAATCAGTTTCTCTTAAGGAATAATGTCCAAAAGCAAGAGTAGAAATACCATCTTCATTATATGATGTTATTCATCATTAAAAGACAAAGCTAGTTTATTCTTCTTAATGGAAACTAACTCATGAGATTTAGATCTTATTAAATTCATTTCAGCAAATAAATTTTTTCTTGCATATAAACATTGTAACTTCAAATCATATTTTATTTTCAAGTGTTTGTTTTTTAATTCCCTTCAGTCGTTTTTCTGATTTTTTTCCGTTCTGTAGCATACATTTTAGATTTCAATCCTACGAATTTTGTCATATTTCTCCTTTATTTTCGTATTTCATTTTCCCAATTACTTATCTATTCTCTAATGGTATATTATAAACATTATTAATATCATAATCTGATGTATCGTATAAAGAAATATTTTGTTTGACATCTGCATAAAAATCTGCGCATTTAATTTAGTAAATAAGAATCTGTATCAGTATACATTAAGCGAATATTTTCTTAATATTTATTTTTCATCATGGTGAAAAGAATCCATTAAATTTTTTGAAATATCTAAAATAATCATTCCAACGTGAATGGGTTTAAAAAATTTAACTTTTTTCATGTGTATCACCATTAAATTTTCTGTAAATATCGTTCTATGGCTAAAACTAAGTTTTGAAATTAATTTACGTGTTTGTTCTGTTGAAGAGCATAAACGCACGTCTATACAATTTCTTGTGGATTCTAAACATTTGCCAAATATGCAATTATTCATTAATTTATAAAATTCTTTATAGAATTCATTGCTCGCATTAGTTCTCAAATTAGTATTTAAATCGATATAAGATCAAAGCCACGCTGATTGTTTAAATTGAAGTATGCAATATATGTAAGTTTTAGCCCTAATTTTAAGTACAATTTTAGCGTCTTAAAATGAACTATATATTTTTGCTTCGATTCTAATGTAGCTAAAAGTCGCTTTTCAATACGATTCTGAGGCACTTTATTTTCAGGCGCGAGAGAGAAATCTGAGTGATCATCATGAAGATTATCTGATTAATCTAAATCTACTTCAAATATGTATCCATATTCTGAGTCATCATCTATTTTTGTTACATCGATATTCTTATCGGTTCGCCGTTTAAAATTATTAAGATGAAGTGCATTACTCATCTCCCATCCGTACAAATGGTTAGCATCAAGGTAAACTAGATACTTTGTGATTAATTAAATGGATCAAATGAAGACATATATTTATTATTTGCTACGGAATACCTGTTTGCACATTGACTTATTCCTCACTGAATACCTCTTTCAGTAAACAAAATCATCTCATAATCAGTGAATAATTCTATTTTAGAATGTAATAACATAGCGTCCCTTGATAAGGCCAGCGATGTGCAATACCAACAGGGATCTAATGAATAAGTTTCTAAGCAGATGTTACGAAAGGTTTTTTTCGAAGAAGTCTGCCAACAAAATTACATCTGTTTTTAAGTACAGATCACAGTATTCGCCTATACTTTTAATGTTAAATGCTTCAAAAACATTTAATGCATGTTGATAGTCATCTTCACTGATTTAATTCGTTGTAGAATTTTTCCCTTGGTGGTAAATGTTTCTCATCACACTTTTTAAAATCGTCAAAATAACCATAGGAAAAAACTCCCTTCCTCAAAAGTAAACTAATATTTTCTGAATCAAAATGTTTTCTCATGTGCCTGAATTGATTTTCATTAAGAGTTTTAATTAGTTTTTCCAAACTTGCCGGCATAAACTTCATCGTATCGAGAAAGCGAATTTGAAATTTATTTGAAACATTTTTACTAAAAAAAATATTTTTTTCTTCCGTGTTTGGAATTAAAAATATTTGTTTATTGTCATAATCTAATTCTTTAATAAAAATATGTGCATCGTAACCTGATAAGTTGTGAAAAAAACGGGTGCACTTTCATTGCTAAATTAAAGCGGTTACAGCATGCACCGTTAAATTTTTGCGTAACATGGTTTTGATCTCTAACTTTAAAATTAATGGAAGTGAAAACGCGTTACAAACGTAACAGTTTTCCGCCGTATCATATTCCATTTGTTCGATTTCACCGAGATTTTGTAGGGGTTTAGGATTATTGTAAATTTTTTCTATTTCTCTAATGATCCTTTTTCTTATCATTTCTAAAAATATTTTAGCTGCATTTTCTCCCCTGTAATTGGATGTTTATAAAAACCTCCGTTATAACAAATATAAATACAAAAATTTATTGGGAAATGTTTTTGTTAAGTATTTGAGAAAGAGGATTCGGGATTTGGATAACAAGTCTGGGTTTTTTGAGTAATGCACTCTAAGTCAGCATAAGCGACAAAGGGAATTTTCAAAAAATGTTGGAAATTTTTGAATGAGAGGCAATTATGAATTCGCCGTTTTTCATGAGTTTCGAGAATATGTCGATTTAAAGTAGAGTTAGAAGAAAAACAGAACATATTTTGCAAATTATTATTTTCAGTGATGAGTATACACTCTAACTATCAGCTGGACAGATGGGTAAGTGGAGAGATATTCTTAAACGACAGCAACACTTGTTATTTTCTAGACGATAATGAAGAGGGTGCAGCATATACGGTCTCTTATATACGATTTTACCAAAATGTAGCACAATTTGATATTTGTTGGGGTGAAGTACAATGATCATTCAATCTCTCTGTCACTCCCATTTATTTTTCTGTTCTATATCTAACTGATTCTTCAAAGTGAACATTATTTTCTCGTGTACGTTCCATAGAAATGTTCTTACTATTCAAATCGTGAATAATATTTTCCTTTCTTTCTGTGACTTTAATATATTTTAGCTTTTTAATTTACTTTTCTTGATGCTTGCCGATTCTTACGAGAAGGTAGAATGGTATGTTTTCATCTTATTGAAATGTCCATTTCATTCAAATCGTGAATAAGACTCACCTCTCCTTAATAAGACTTTGAATTTTATTATGTGAATCGTATTATCGCCTCTGAATAGTATTATTGGAACCAAATTTTCTTTTTTAGAAAAAAATGTGTTTGAAAGAAATGCTCATGCTTATCAAATCGCTAATAGAACCGCCATTTCTTCCAGTGACTTTGATACATTGGATAATGTGTGTGTGTTCTTAGTACTTATCGGCATTTTTTAAGGTATGTAGTTAATCCTTAATCTTTTGGAAAGTGTGCAACCATATCAAATCGTGAATAAAGATGACAATTCCTGAAGTCACTTTGATATATTTCACCTGTGAATAGTACAACTGCATCCGTTGATTTGAAGGAAAAAAAATGTTTAAAAGAAGTGCCCATCTTTATCAAATTGGTGATGAATCTGCCATTTCTTCCAATGACTTTGATGTATTCTATAACTTTCTTGTAACTTAGCAACATTTTTTAAAGGTGCTTTGTTAGTCCCCGCTTTTTTGTGAAGAGCCCATGCGCTACAAAACATGAAATCAGTGAAGCATTACGCTCTTTCTTGAGTCGTATTTTCTCATTCGCTATCTTTATTCTTTTTCGATGCCTAAATAATGTTTTTTTTTTTCCTCGCGTTGAATTTAGGATATATTCTTAGACATTAATTCAATGTTGAAAGATTATTAAAATAAAAAATTGCTCTTTTTAGTTTCAGAATTAAAGTGTACAACCTTCATATTATTTAATCTTGATAATGGTAAAAAAAATCAATTTGCATCAAATTTGTAGTATTTTGCATTGAAAAGTAATGAAATAATCTTCTATACGAATTTTTTCATGAGTAAATATTTGTGTTCATCATTTTAAAAGTAAGTATCATTTTATTTATTCATAAGCATTTTATTATTTTTTTGATACAAAAATAATTGACAATATTTATTATCAGTATTTAAACCATACATTATTTTTTTTAGCAAAAATCATAGGTTTATTAATTTGTTTTAACATTTTTCGATTCATAACATATTGTTCAGAGATGTTCATCTCCTTCACGGCTTTGAAAAATATCTCTTGTTCTGGAGGGTTCTTCTTATTTCTAAGCATATTATCTATAAGAAAAATTATATTTGTTTCAGGAATTACTGCTTTCTTGTATACAATTTCACCTTCAGGTGTCCAAGATAGTATTGTTTTTATTATTTTCCAGAAAACGAATAATTTTCTGAGCTAAACTCTGATATCGTAAAGGAAAAATTTTCCTTAAATTTACTTCTGCATGATATTGGTTTTCTTCAATTTCTAACTTTGGTTGAAAATAATCTTTTCCTTGACTTTGTAAATCTCCTCCTTTTTCAGAGTTTGTGGGGATAATTTCGTCAGAATTTATTTCAGGATTATTTTTTAATTTATTTTCATCTGTGTATTTCTTTTAGAATTTTTTCAAAGTTATTTTCGAAGAATGATGGAAATTTTATATATTTTTGTAATATTTGTAAATAAAGTGTTGCTTTTTCATCTTCCGTTAAATTATTTTTCATTTATATATCATGCATATTTTTATCCATTCCACTCAAATGTTCTGTTACTGTATTGAGAAGTCTGTCCTCAGGTACAATTATGAGTTTCTTATACTGTATTCCATGAATGATGGAAGTAAGTGCAGTAATCTCGCAGCAGGAAACAAAGTACTCAGGAAACCTTCCACTCTTTGAACAAGTAAGGATCTCTATTTAAATAAAAGCAATTTTTTGTCGGCCAATCTCCTTAAACTTTTCTTGCAGGAAGCTAATTTTTGCTTTCGGAAATTTGAAATTGGAATATTCCCTTTTTAATAAGTTCAATGCGCACTCACAGATTGATTTTATTTTTCTATTAGGACAAGATTTCAAAATTTTTTCTTTGATTTTGATTTAAGTAGGAATTTAAGACAGTCAATGTTTTATCCTTCTCTCGAAGACATTCTAATTTCAAATGATTGATTAATTTTCTTTCATTCTTATATATATTAAGCATAAAGCACATTTGATATACATACATTTTTTCATTTGGGAAAATGCCATTGTGCAAACGCAAACTGTCATTCGTGTCTGGTTTTAAATCAATAAATAGATACCCATATGATTTTGATGTTGCATCTTGGTAAACTTCTTGAAAATACTTTAATTTGCTTGGATATAGTTGTCTACCCAAACATAAAATCAGACTTTGATCTCTTGGATTTTTAAACATGATAAGATAATGTGAATTTAATGAAATAGTCCTTATTCCTCGCCCTTCATTAAAAAAAATTTCTACAATGAAAACTACAGAAATATTTCTATGATGACTGCCTTTTGCAAAAATTGAGTTAATTTGGAATTATTTCCCAATTCTTCCATTAAATCATCAATTATTATGACAGTATTCCTGATCGAGTTAATATTAGATGGTTGTCCTTCTTGAAATGTAACGTGTTTCATTTTCTGAAAAAGTGATTGATAAGTACCATAACACCAAATAATAGATTTCGGAAACGGTCTGATAATGTTTACTTCGAGAAGTATTTTGACTAAATAACTTTTAACACTTCCAGTTGGACCGGCTATAACACATGTAAAGGGATGTTTTATAGATGGCAGCTCCGTAGTAAATGAATTTATTTGCTAACTTCAATGTTAATTTATGTCTATATGTAGAAAGAAATATTAATACAATACAAAAGTATAAAATGAAGGGGAAAATAATTTTTAAAATTTCATAAATCAGTTTATTTTCTGAAAAGCATTCTTACACCTAACTTCTTTTTAACAAGTTAATATATTTTAAAATCACTAATTTTATTATTACATAAATTTTTAATGATAAAACACATTGAAAAACCTTGATATGTTTTGCACACAAAATAGATACAGTAAGCTCCACACACATTTGAAGTAATGCTTTGAAAGTAGATTGTATTCCTGCATACATTTGGTAGTTCAAAATCATAAAACTCTAAAGATTGGCCATAAGAATTGAAGAATTCTAATCTCTCATCGTCATTTTTGTACATTGCTATCCAGTGATTTCCTGGCTGAGAAGAATGATCAGTATTAACGACAACAGCTTGATTTCTTTCCAAGAAAAATATCGTATCGCTTGCAAATACTCCTTGAAATTTTCTCGCAATAAAAGGGTCTTGTGATAAAATATCATGAATTTGTTTTCCATACATTGTTTCAATTTCCGAAATCGTATAAAATATCTCTTGATTTAGTTATTTCAATAATGTTTTCAAATTCTGCAAATAAAATAATGCTAACGGTTTCATCTAAAGCTTTTTCAAATTTCATTTCCAATATCATATTGCTATGTTTAATCAAATTAAAGTGATCGGAATGACATAAATCAGGCGATAAATCATATGCGAATAAAACGTTACCATCTAAATAATCTTCTCTCGAAATACAATTGACTTTGCAAGGCCTCATTTCTTCAGTGTTTATAAATAAATTTTGATAAGCTCGAATGTATTTATTTTGAGAGAAATTTAACTTCACTGGATTGTGGGGAACTGGTTGTCTATCAATATATAATCCGATGAAATTTAAATTAAAATGAGAAAAATTTAAAGGAATTTTTTTAAATTTTCCATGATAAGTATCGTTAGCAACACATCCTATGATTATTCGTTTTGGCATTTGACCGTGAAAAACACTGTCTTGAGCAAAAGACATATTTCCCTTAGGAATAGAATATACTTTGCAGATGACGTGATTGATAGGATATACAGCATTGCTTTTTTCTAAAGCTTTTCCATGCCCCAATATTACACCAGGACTAGCACGAACTTTTCTTACTAACAAGGAAATTTTATCCAATATTACTTTATGTTCTGCTTCTCCTATTAAACAGAACTCAGGTTTACTTTGTATCAATTTAATTTTTAAATCGATCATGTTTAATAACAGTCTATTTTGATGAAACAAATCACCATGTATGCATCCAATCATATCCACAGGAATACTAAGTTTGAAGAAATCCGATTTTCTTAAGTCCGTCTTCAGAATCTTTGTAGAAAAGTTCAGCAGTTAATTGGGAAGAATTACTATCATATCCATGATTGCATAATGTTTCTATATAGGCTATATAAGGGTAGGTATTTCTCGAATTTGATATGATTCTATCATTTAGAGAGACATCTACTTGAGAAAACAGTGAATGAAAAATAAAATGACAGGTCCTATTGAGTCAGTCGCGCTCAATGGACTGTTATCTGATTTCACAATTTTAGCCACCACATGAAGTTGCGTGTGACTGAGGTCAATATACTCTTCAACAATTCCAGATATACGAAATTCGACTGGACCACCATCAAAAACGTTTGATAAAGGATGAAACTGTCTCACTGTCCACTTTGAATAACAGTTTGCGTAGCAAGTAAATGGAAAAATTCTAATTCTGATATAACTCACTCTGGTGATCCTTTTAAAACGTAAGCCATCATGGATAAAAAATGTCATGTTCTTTTACCTTTCGAATTTTTTTATGGAATGGAGCTTCTATCCTTTTTACGTTTTCTTTTATTGTTTCCAGATCCAATCATAGTTTGTATTTTTTTATTGCTCTCATGGCTAGATTGCGACCACTTTCTGTAACTCGTCTTTTAGCTGATGCCTTCAAATCTTTTCCCGATTATACATCTGCAGCCACACGACTGCCTGTAGCCAAAGCCTCTTGTCCTACTTCTTTTCCTCCAGCTACCAAATAAGGTAATGCAGCTCTAAATAAACGGCGAAAAATTCCACCAGTTGCATACCCTCTTTGAAAGGAGCACCCTGATAATGAGGTAAACCAGAACCAATTTGAGAAACGTAATGTTCTTCAAGCCTTTTGGAGAAACAAACATATGGTACTTTCATTCCCACGTCTAAAGTAAAAATGATGAATTTTAGAAAAAGTTTTGTTTTTATAATATTTGTCTCACATTCGAAAATGTAGCACTACGATAACCTTTCCTCTTTCAAATGGTACGCAATCGCCCGAGTTTAACCTTAATTCAATTTCATTTGTTTGAAAAGTTTGCTTTATGACATTCATGTATAAAGGTCTGTTATAATGCTGACTGATGACATCTCCATCTTATCCTTTGACTCTTACAATTCTCAAAAGAGGAGCTTCTGTATCACCAACGATTTGTGGGGTTACAGTATCACTATATACCTAGAAAAATGAAAATTCAGAAGCAGCATCAGCGACAAATTCTTCTTTCATGCTTCCTTCAATAACTGCCTTGTAATTGAATCCTAAAATTGGAGCTAGTTTTTCGAAGTGCAGAGCAGTTCCTTGAACGGCATTTATTTTAACTCTTTTTGTTGATTTGTTGTAATTCAATGTAAACATATTTGGGTGTTTCACCAAAGCCCATTGAATAGCTGAGAGAATATCAATTATAGATTCATAATATCTTGTTTCAATTTTTAGTCTTATCAACTTTCCATCTCCAATACTATATTTAAAAGTATTATTGTGTTCATTAACATTTAGCTAAGAGTGTGGATAGATAATTTCCGATAATTCTACTTCCCACTCTCCTTTCAAATCAATCAATGTTGGCAGTTGAGTTATAAAATGAGATAATTTGTTTTCCTGAAAATATTTCAGAGAGCTATAAGAAGGTAAAGTCACGTAGAAAGACATCTTAAAGAATGAAATTGCTACAATGTACTCTAACTATTTATTGAACATTTTATATCGGAAATCCACAATCATTAAACTTTTCATCATAACCTAAGAATTTGACGTAGTAAAGTGTTTTAGCCTTAACTGTTTTTTTCTTAATATTTTTTTCTCCGGGGTAATATCCCGAATTAAATACTTTTTGTAATTCTTTTTCATAAAATGTACCTTTAATAGGTTCATTTAAAAAATCTTTTAATTTATATACTGGTGGATCTCTAGGAATTATTTTTGTTATGATAAACAATTCTTGACTCTAATTAATTTCGTAACCTTTCTCAAATTGCATTTTAGACTTAGAAATTGGAACTGTATCTCCCATTTCTAAATGTTGCCTTGATCTGTTTTATTTTGGTTATCATTAGGATATAAATTTTGGTGTACTTGTCTTTGATTATCTATATTTACTGAAGATGGTTCAATTTTTATACTACGATGAAAAGAATGATTGTAACTGTAAACTAATTTATCTATTACATCAATATATTTATAAATGTTATATTCTGTAAAATATTTCCACATTTTTGTTTTTAAAGTTCTGTTAAAACGCTCAACAATGCTTGCTTTAGTTTCATTATCAGTTGTAAAGAAATGGATATTTTGTTGTTTAAAGAAATTGCTAACAATTCTGTTTGTAAACTCACTCCCTTTATCGGATTGAAAACATTCCGGTGTTCTAGCTTTGAATATTTTTTAAGTACCATTAAAATGGTTTTAGCAGTCTTATCTTTAATAGGAAAAGCCCATGCATATTAGAAAAGACAACAATACAAGTTAGCAAATATTTAAATCCATTATCATATTTAGTTAAAGATTTCAAATCAACTAAATCCGCTTGAAATTGTACGTCTATACCTCTAACATGAACTTTATTTCTTTAAAATTAGCGTATTAAAGGTTTATGCAATGTATATGACTCCTTATACTGCGGAGCTCCTTTTTAATATCTTTCAATTTAATTTTACCACCTAAAGCTTTATAAATAGAATATGCACTTCTAAAGCTGCCAGGATGTTTAGGATTAACATACGCAAGTAATAGTAATTTCTCCATAATAAAAGACAAAGACATTTGTTTTGATAATTAGATTATAAATAAATACATCAATATTAAACAAGAAAATATGGACTAGAAAGAAAGCGTTTTGACTAAAGATCTCTCACAAAAGTATTAAATGTAAAAAAAAAAAAGATTCAAAGTAAGCATGCGTTCACAAGGTTTGACTTTGTTTCGGTGGACATGTTGCCACCTATTTTTAAACAAATTTCCATTACCAAATAGGAATCAAGTAAGAGTACTCCTTAACTCTGATAGAGAAAGGAACTAAGTGAATGCACGTGTTAGAAAAGAATCAGGTTTATTTGAAATAAATGCATTCCGAAAATGTAACGTATTTTACTTACATACAATTAGAATCACGATAATGTTACTCACATATTCTATTTAATATAATTAAGACGATAATCACTTTGAAATAAAGACTCATTAAGTATGCCGCCGGTACCGCCGCTAATTGACTTCCTGGGGAGTTTTTATTATATTGGGACTGATTGAGTATACATTCATACTACAGGATGGTCAAGTATTCGTGGATCAAAGGTTTAAAGCATGAAAATATATCGTTGATCCACGAATACTTTTCAACTTTGTGAGATCGATCCTATAATCCATCATTGTTATTTTTTTTTCTAATTTTGTTAAATTATATCAATTTTATAATTTTGGAACTAGATGACAGCACTGACTCTAAAAAAATTTAGAACTTATTTCATGTTTCAGACAATGCATAGTGTTGCCATCTCCAAAATGTAAACTTCACTGTTGCCACCAAATGCATAGCAATTATTAATATAAAAATCTCCCAAATCAGTTCACTTCAACTCTTTTAAAGAAAGCGAAACCTACAGCTCAGTGTAGCAGCAAGATGAATTACAACGCAACTCTGTCA